>OX101795.1:13334504-13431760 GCA_944452715.1 Ophion slaviceki | reverse complement strand
GGTGTTAAATTCGCGTGAAATTCTCAAAAAATTGTGCGTTTGATTTCGCGTTCGATTGTGCGTTTGGTGAATCGATAGTGCGTTTGGTGAATTTGGATATCCCACCGCATCTTTTCACCAAAGAAGAAATCAAGAAAGAAACGAAGGAAGGAAGGAAGGAAGGGAAAAAATTTATATTCCAGCCGCCAAAAAGGAGGAATCAACAAAAAGGTAAGAGTGCGGAAATTTATTTATCTTTATGCACAATTGCCCAATCAATCCACCATTCCGGTGAGAAGTGTCTCTCAGATACTTTCGCTGAAATCTTAGCGCAGAGTTTTATAGACTCAGCGAAATGGCAACTATCTGACGCAAGTATCTGCGCCAGATCCTTGCCTTTCCGCTGAGTCTATAAACCTCTCCGCTAAGATTTCAGCGCAAGTCTTAGCGGAGAGGTTTATAGACTCAGCGAAATGGCAACTGTCTGACGCAATTATCTGCGCCAGATCCTTGCATTTCCACTGAGTCTATAAACCTCTCCGCTAAGATTTCAGCGCAAGTCTTAGCGGAGAGGTTTATAGACTCAGCGAAATGGCAACTATCTGACACAAGTATCTGCGCCAGATCCTTGCCTTTCCGCTAAGTCCATAAACCTCTCCGCTAAGATTTCAGCGCAAGTCTTAGCGGAGGGGTTTATAGACTCAGCGAAATGGCAACTATCTGACGCAAGTATCTGCGCCAGATCCTTGCCTTTCCGCTGAGTCTATAAACCTCTCCGCTAAGATTTCAGCGCAAGTCTCAGCGGAGAGGTTTATAGACTCAGCGAAATGGCAACTATCTGACGCAAGTATCTGCGCCAGATCCTTGCCTTTCCGCTGAGTCTATAAACCTCTCCGCTAAGATTTCAGCGCAAGTCTTAGCGGAGAGGTTTATAGACTCAGCGAAATGGCAACTATCTGATGCAAGTATCTGTGCCAGATGCTTGCCTTTCCGCTAAGTCTATAAACCTCTCCGCTAAGATTTCAGCGCAAGTCTTAGCGGAGAGGTTTATAGACTCAGCGGAATGGCAAGGATCTGGCGCAGATACTTGCGTCAGATATATGCCATTCCGCTGAGTCGATAAAACTCTGTGCTGAGATTTGAGCGAAAGTATCTGAGATAGACACTTATAAGAGGGATGGTGCATTGGTAGGGAAAGTCTATCGCTGGATTCAAAGCGAAAGGCTTTTCCTATCAATGCACCATTCAGCTGACAAGTGTCTATCTCTCATACTTTCGTTGAATCTCAACGGAGAGTTTTATAGACTCAGCGGAATGGCACATATCTGACGCAAGTATCAAGTATCAAATAAATAAATTAAATTTATTAAATTAAATAATTAAATAAATTAAAAAATAAAATTGAATTTATAATTTCATTTAATTTATTAAAAAAAAAATATTTTATTTTATTTAATCATTTATTTTAATAATATTAAATAATTTAATTATTTTCTTATTTAATTGAATTATTAAATAAATTATTAATTAAATGGAATAAAATTTGATTTAAAAAGAAATTTAAAAAAAAATTGATTTAATAATTTCATTTAATTTATTTAAAAAATATTTTATTTAATTTAATCATTTATTTCAATAATAGTAAACAATTGAATTATTTTCTTATTTAATTCAATATATTATTAACGACTTAAATTCAAATAAATAAATTAAATTTATTAAATTAAATAATGAAATGAATTAAAAAATAAAATTGAATTTATAATTTCATTTCATTTATTTAAAAAATATTTAATTTAATTGAATCATTTATTTTAATAATATTAAATAATTAAATTATTTTCTTATTTAATTAAATTACATTGGTTATTTTTTTCACCGAACAATAAATTAAATATCCCACCGAAAAAAAAAACGAAAGAAACCCGTGAATTTCTCGATAAAAAAAAAAACATCACAATCAAGCGAAAAAAAATCGGGCGAAAAAAAAAACAAAATTAAAAGTCGCAGTACCCATTTAAAAAATCTCCTCACTGAACGGCGAGATCGCTATTATTCGAAGTCCGGCGCGCGAGTTTACGAAGTCCAAAAAATCCTAATAAAGCAACATTTCCAAAATGACGTTACCGGCTAACAAAAAAAAACCAAAAAAAGTAAAACGAAAATGCAAAATACAACTAGCTTTTTCCTCTTCGAAACCGCGTTTGATAAATCAGTTCAATAATTTTTTCCCCAGGATATTCAATTTGACGTCCGGAAGGAAAAATTAAAGGATGCCTAATAGGGATTTGATGAAGGCTGTATAAATATATACAGGGTGGATCAGTAACTATTAGCACGTTTAAACGTAATAATTTATGACGCTGAAGCTGGCAGACAGACCTAGCAGACGCGCGCCGCCCGAACCCAGTACATTTTTATCGTGGCTGTACGCGCTCGGGTCGCAGCGTAGGGAGGCAGCATAGGGCCTACCCCCACCACTTAGCCGCTCGTGAATGAGCCGCATATATCCGTCTGGCGGAAATAATGTTTTTTTTTTGCTTAACAACAACCGTCACGGGGATGAATCATGGGTCCATCGTTTCGTCTATTCATATAGATTAAGCATGTAAATCGTCAAGTCGCAATTGTCATGCGTGTTGACGACAGACGACTTTAAACAAAAATTTTGTTCGAGTACGGAGACTCGAATGGCGGATAACTTTTTTTATTCTTAATTAACAAAAGCCGTCACCGGGATGAAACATGGAGAGATCGATTCGGCGAAGTATATAGAATGAGCACGTAAACAGAAAAAGTCGCTACTGTCATGCGTGTTAGCAGCAGACGGCCTTTTTTGAGATTTTTCGTGCGAGTAAGGAGGCGCGGTTCGCGAATAACAATTTTTTAATTAACTTAACAAAGTCGGCCACGGGATAAATCATAGGTCAATCGATTCGTCTCATTATAAACAATAAGCAGGTGAATTTAAAAAGTAGCTGCTGTCATGCAGGTTGGCAGCAGACGACCTTTTGTAAATTTAATCGTGCGAGTAAGGAGGCGCGATTCGCGAATAACAATTTTTTAATTAACTTAACAAAGTCGGCCACGGGACAAATCATAGGTCAATCGATTCGTCTCATTATAAACAATGAGCAGCTGAATTAAAAAAGTGGCTGCTGTCATGCAGGTTGGCAGCAGACGACCTTTTGTGAATTTAATCGTGCGAGTAAGGAGGCGCGATTCGCGAATAACAGTTTTTTAATTAACTTAACAAAGTCGGCCACGGGACAAATCATAGGTAAATCGATTCGTCTCATTATAAACAATGAGCAGCTGAATTAAAAAAGTGGCCGCTGTCATGCAGGTTGGCAGCAGACGACCTTTTGTGAATGAAATCGTGCGAGTAAGGAGGCGCAATTCGCGAATAACAATTTTTTAATTAACTTAACAAAGTCGGCCACGGGATAAACCATAGGTCAATCGATTCGTCTCATTATAAACAATGGGCAACTGGAATTTAATCGTGCGAGTAAGGAGCCGCGATTCGCCAATAACAATTTTTTAATTGACTTAACAAAGTCGGCCACGGGATAAACCATAGGTCAATCGATTCGTCTCATTATAAACAATGAGCAGCTGAATTTAAAAAGTTGCTGCTGTCATGCAGGTTGTCAGCAGACGACCTTTTGTGAATTTAATCGTGCGGCCAGGACGATTCTTTTCGCGAAAAACAATTTCTTTTTGTTAATGAACAAATGCCGTCACCGGGATGAAACATAAGGGGATCGATTCGGCTAGTTATTTAGAGTTAGTACGTAATTAGACAAAGTCCTACTGTAATGCGGGTTGGCAGCAGAAGACCCTTTTTGAGATTTTTCGTGCGAGTAAGGGGGCGCGATTCGCGAGTAACAATCTTTCAATTACTTTTAAAAAGTCGTCGCCGGGATAAAATATAGGTCAATCGATTTGTCTAATTATAAAGAATAAACAGCTAGATCGAAAAAGTAGCTGCTGTCATACAGGTTGGTAGCAGACGGCCATTTATAAGTTCTATGGTAGGAGCAGCGCGGCTCGGTTGAGGGAGAACTCTTTTTTCTGGTTAACTAATCAAAACCGTCTCCGGGACAAGTCATAGGTCGATCGATTCGTCTTGGCATAGCAAATTAAGCATAAATAGCGAAAAGTCGCTATTTTCATGCATGCTCGTAGCAGACGGCCTTTAACGAATTTCATCGTAAGGGTAGCGAGGTCCACATCACGAATAACAATTCTTTTAATTAACAAAAGCTGTCACGGGAGAAATGATAGATGGATCGATTCGTTTGGGCATAACGAACTAAGCATAAAAATCGCCAAGTCGCTCTTGTCGTGCGTGCTAACAGCACATAGACACATTATTTTTATCATGTGGGTAGAGGTCCGCTTCGCGGTGACTATTTTTTTTGTGAACTAACAAAAGCCGTCACCTGGAGAAATCATAGATGGATCGATTCGTCTCGGTATTACGAACTAGGCATTCGCGAATCGCGCCTCCTTACTCGCACGATTAAATTCACAAAAGGTCGTCTGCTGCCAACCTGCATGACAGCAGCTACTTTTTAAATTCAACTGCCCATTGTTTATAATGAGACGAATCGATTGACCTATGGTTTATCCCGTGGCCGACTTTGTTAAGTTAATTAAAAAATTGTTATGCGCGAATCGCGCCTCCTTACTCGCACGATTAAATTCACAAAAGGTCGTCTGCTGCCAACCTGCATGACAGCAGCTACTTTTTAAATTCATCTGCCCATTGTTTATAATGAGACGAATCGATTGACCTATGGTTTATCCCGAGGCCGACTTTGTTAAGTTAATTAAAAAATTGTTATTCACGAATCGCACCTCCTTACTCGCACGAAAAATCTCAAAAAAGGCCGTCTGCTGCTAATACGCATGACAGTAGCGACTTTTTCTATTTACGTGCTTATTCTATATACTCCGCCGAATCGATCCCCCTATGTTTCATCCCGGTGACGGCATTTGTTCATTAACAATAATAAATTGTTTTTCGCGAAAAGAGTCGTGCTGGCCGCACGATTAATATCACAAAAGGTCATCTGCTGCTAACCAGCATGACAGCTGCTACTTTTTAAATCCAGCTGCTTATTGTCTATAATGAGACGAATCGATTGACCTATGATTTATCCCGGGGCCGACTTTGTTAAGTTAATTAAAAAATTGTTATTCGCGAATCGCGCCTCCTTACGCGCACGAAAAATCTCAAAAAAGGCCGTCTGCTGCTAACACGCATGACAGTAGCGACTTTTTCTATTTACGTGCTCATTCTATATACTTCGCCGAATCGATCCCCCCATGTTTCATCCCGGTGACGGCTTTTGTTAATTAAGAATAAAAAAGTTATCCGCCATTCGGGTCTCCGTACTCGAACAAAATTTTTGTTTAAAGTCGTCTGCCGTCAACACGCATGACAATTGCGACTTGACGATTTACATGCTTAATCTATATGAATAGACGAAACGATCGACCCACGATTCATCCCCGTGACGGTTCTTGTTAAGCAAAAAAAAACATTATTTCCGCCAGACGGATATATGCGGCTCATTCACGAGCGGCTAAGTGGTGGGGGTAGGCCCTATGCTGCCTCGCTACGCTGCGACCCGAGCGCATACAGCCACGATAAAAATGTACTGGGTTCGGGCGGCGCGCGTCTGCTAGGTCTGTCTGCCAGCTTCAGCGTCATACCCGCCAAATGTGCGATCAGCCTCGCCGACAATTGTCGTGTTACAAGTGCGGGCGTTCGAACGTCACGATCCGAACTTGTCCGGTCCATGGACCGAAATACCGGCGGAGAATGGGACAGAACTTTGGAAATCAATGATTCCCCGTGCGTTCCGCCGAGAAAAACGTGAAGTCTCAAATATTGATGAGAATAAAAAAAATCAAATTGAAGAGAAAGTAAAACCTACCAACAACAAATTCCGGTAGAGACAATATAACCTGCTGTCGATTAATTCCGGCGGAGAAAATAACGCCTACCGACGATAAATTCCGGTAGAAAAAAAAACCTGCCAACGACAAATTCCGGCAGAGAATAAATTGAGCATGCACTGATTCCTATAATACTTGGTAGATAATTATTAAGAGGAAATTAAAAAGAATATAGAAAATTGAAAAGAGTTATCCGTCCGCAGCTGAGACAAGATTGTCGAAACGGGAAGACGAAATGTGCAGCGAAAGGATATTCTGATAGCAGCCGATGGTCGACTCATCTTGGAGACCGAGGCTGCGAGCGTCGAGGGAGAAGCGGAAGACCAGAAGCCGTAGGTAAGAATGAGAAGTCACTTCGCGCGTCCAGGTGAGTGGAAAAATAATATAAATTGGGGAAAAAGTGATTAAAGGAAGCAATACAAGTTCCACTTAAAAATAAATATTTTTAAGTGGAACTTTTTTGAACACTGATTCAATGTTGTATAAACGATTTCAAGTGCCCGAAGCAGCGGTGCTCCAGCGAGGGAATTGGAGGAAACATGATAAACAGGACTTCGGAACTCACCGGAAAGGACAGGACTCACCGGAAAGATCAGGACTCACCGGAAAGTTCAGGACTCACCGGAAACAGGTTGCGATAGACGTTTGGATTAGGGGGGTGCACTTCGGCACCCCCCAGCCAGGTAACGGTGTTAAATATTAATGCAGCGGTGATCGGGTTATCTGGCCACCTCGTTTTTCCTCCCCATACCGCGATCGGGTTACCTGGCCACTTCGTCGTTATTCCCTATCTCTCCGTCGGGTTACCTGGCCACCTCGTTTTTCTCCTCCCTCCGCGATCGGGTTACCTGGCCACTTCGTCGTTATTCCCTATTTGCCCATCGGGTTATCAGGCCACCTCGTTTTTCCTCCCCATACCGCGATCGGGTTACCTGGCCACTTCGTCGTTATTCCCTATCTCCCCATCGGGTTACCTGGCCACCTCGTTTTTCTCCTCCCTCCGCGATCGGGTTACCTGGCCACTTCGTCGTTATTCCCTATTTGCCCAGCGGGTTATCAGGCCACCTCGTTTTTCCTCCCCATACCGCGATCGGGTTACCTGGCCACTTCGTCGTTATTCCCTATCTCCCCATCGGGTTACCTGGCCACCTCGTTTTTCTCCTCCCTCCGCGATCGGGTTACCTGGCCACTTCGTCGTTATTCCCTATTTGCCCATCGGGTTATCAGGCCACCTCGTTTTTCCTCCCCATACCGCGATCGGGTTACCTGGCCACTTCGTCGTTATTCCCTATCTCCCCATCGGGTTACCTGGCCACCTCGTTTTTCTCCTCCCTCCGCGATCGGGTTACCTGGCCACTTCGTCGTTATTCCCTATTTGCCCATCGGGTTACCTGGCCACCTCGTTTTACCCTCCCCTTTCCGCGATCGGATTACCTGGCCACTACGTCGTTATTCCCTATCTCCCCATAGGGTTATCAGACCACCTCGTTTTTCTCCTCCCTCCGCGATCGGGTTACCTGGCCACTTCGTCGTTATTCCCTATTTGCCCATCGGGTTACCTGGCCACCTCGTTTTTGTCCTCCTTCCACGATCGGGTTACCTGGCCACTTCGTCGTTATTCCCTATCTCCCCATCGGGTTACCTGGCCACCTCGTTTTACCCTCCCCTTTCCGCGATCGGGTTACCTGGTCACTACGTCGTTATTCCCTATTTCCCCATCGGGTTATCAGGCCATCACGTTTTTCCTCCCCATACCGCGATCGGGTTACCTGGCCACTTCGTCGTTATTCCCTATCTCCCCATCGGGTTACCTGGCCACCTCGTTTTTCTCCTCCTTCCGCGATCGGGTTACCTGGCCACTACGTCGTTATTCCCTATTTCCCCATCGGGTTATCAGGCCACCTCGTTTTTCCTCCTCATACCGCGATCGGGTTACCTGGCCTCTTCGTCGTTATTCCCCATCGCCCCATCGGGTTACCTGGCCACCTCGTTTTACCCTCCCCTTTCCGCGATCGGGTTACCTGGCCACTTCGTCGTTATTCCCTATCTCCCCATCGGGTTACCTGGCCACCTCGTTTTACCCTCCCCTTTCCGCGATCGGGTTACCTGGCCACTTCGTCGTTATTCCCTATCTCCCCATCGGGTTACCTGGCCACCTCGTTTTACCCTCCCCTTTCCGCGATCGGGTTACCTGGCCACTTCGTCGTTATTCCCTATCTCCCCATCGGGTTACCTGGCCACCTCGTTTTTCTCCTCCTTCCGCGATCGGGTTACCTGGCCACTTCGTCGTTATTCCCTATCTCCCCATCGGATTACCTGGCCACCTCGTTTTTCTCCTCCTTCCGCGATCGGGTTACCTGGCCACTACGTCGTTATTCCCTATTTCCCCATCGGGTTATCTGGCCACCTCGTTTTTCTCCTCCTTCCGCGATCGGGTTACCTGGCCACTACGTCGTTATTCCCTATTTCCCCATCGGGTTATCTGGCCACCTCGTTTTTCCTCCCCATACCGCGATCTGATTATCTGCCCACTACCTCATTATTCACTATCCTTCAATCAACTTATCTGGCCGCTACGTTGTTATTTCCTATCCTTACATCGGATGATCTGCCTACCTCGTTTTTCTCCCCTTTCCGCCAGTGGCCATTATCTGACCACTACGTCGTTATTTCCTATCACTCTATCGGATTATCCACCCAGTTGTTTTTTTGTTGTGTTATTCTTTTTATCTGGAGGAGGGAGATGGCCCGAATAAATAAATCTCGGACTTCCGTCTGCGGAGGATTTTTCGAACACTTTCTCAATGTTGCATTAGCAATTTCAGATACCCGAAGCAGCGACGCTCCAACGAGGGAATCGGAAAAAACAAGCAGGAGCCATATAGAGGCCTAAAATAAGGATAGAAAGAGGGTCTGCGCAAAGTTCTTCCCCGACACAGAGGGCTTCGCAAGACTCATCGGAAAGGACCAAGCAGGTTGCAATAGCTTTGTGGTTTAGGGGGGTGCATCTCGGCACCCCCCACCCAGGTAACGGTCTTAAGTCTCAGAACTGCCGCGATCGAATTATCTGGTCTCACGTCGTTATTCCGTATCAGTCCATTGGTTTATCAGGCCACCTCGTTTTTCCTCCCCATACCGCGATCGGGTTACCTGGCCACTTCGTCGTTATTCCCTATCTCCCCATCGGGTTACCTGGCCACCTCGTTTTTGTCCTCCCTCCACGATCGGGTTACCTGGCCACTACGTCGTTATTCCCTATCTCCCCATAGGGTTATCAGGCCACCTCGTTTTTCTCCTCCCTCCGCGATCGGGTTACCTGGCCACTTCGTCGTTATTCCCTATTTGCCCATCGGGTTACCTGGCCACCTCGTTTTACCCTCCCCTTTCCGCGATCGGATTACCTGGCCACTACGTCGTTATTCCCTATCTCCCCATAGGGTTATCAGGCCATCTCGTTTTTCTCCTCCCTCCGCGATCGGGTTACCTGGCCACTTCGTCGTCATTCCCTATTTGCCCATCGGGTTACCTGGCCACCTCGTTTTTGTCCTCCCTCCACGATCGGGTTACCTGGCCACTTCGTCGTTATTCCCTATCTCCTCATCGGGTTACCTGGCCACCTCGTTTTACCCTCCCCTTGCCGCGATCGGGATACCTGGCCACTACGTCGTTATTCCCTATTTCCCCATCGGGTTATCAGGCCACCTCGTTTTTCCTCCCCATACCGCGATCGGGTTACCTGGCCACTTCGTCGTTATTCCCTATCTCCCCATCGGGTTACCTGGCCACCTCGTTTTTCTCCTCCTTCCGCGATCGGGTTACCTGGCCTCTTCGTCGTTATTCCCCATCTCCCCATCGGGTTACCTGGCCACCTCGTTTGACCCTTCCCTTTCCGCGATCGGGTTTCCTGGCCACTTCGTCGTTATTCCCTATCTCCCTATCGGGTTACCTGGCCACCTCGTTTTTCTCCTCCTTCCGCGATCGGGTTACCTGGCCACTTCGTCGTTATTCCCTATCTCCCCATCGGGTTACCTGGCCACCTCGTTTTTCTCCTCCTTCCGCGATCGGGTTACCTGGCCACTACGTCGTTATTCCCTATTTCCCCATCGGGTTATCTGGCCACCTCGTTTTTCCTCCCCATACCGCGATCTGATTGTCTGCCCACTACCTCATTATTCACTATCCTTCAATCGACTTATCTGGCCGCTACGTTGTTATTTCCTATCCTTACATCGGGTGATCTGCCTACCTCGTTTTTCTCCCCTTTCCGCCATTGGATTATCTGACCACTACGTCGTTATTTCCTATCACTCTATCGGATTATCCACCCAGTTGTTTTTTTGTTGTGTTACTTTTTTATCTGGAGGAGGGAGATGGCCCGAATAAATAAATCTCGGACTTCCGTCTGCGGAGGATTTTTCGAACATTTTCTCAATGTTGCATTAGCAATTTCAGATACCCGAAGCAGCGACGCTCCAACGAGGGAATCGGAAAAACCAAACAGGAGCCATATAGAGGCCTAAAACAAGGATAAAAAGAGCGTCTGCGCCAAGTTCTTCCCCGACACAGAGGGCTTCGCAAGACTCATCGGAAAGGACCAAGCAGGTTGCAATAGCTTTGTGGATTAGGGGGGTGCATCTCGGCACCCCCCACCCAGGTAACGGTCTTAAGTCTCAGAATTGCCGCGATCGAGTTATCTGGTCTCACGTCGTTATTCCGTATCAGTCCATTGGTTTATCTGGCCACCTCGTTTTTCTTCCCCATTCCGCGATCAGCTTATCTGGCCTACTCGTTTTTTACTCCCTATTCTTCTACCGGGTTATCTGGCTACAGTGTAATCAGCGCGTTACCTAACCATTTTGCTTTTTATTCCTTCCTCACTTATCGGGTTATCCGTTGTATTTTACTTTCCCTAGCAAAATTTGTGATCTGTTCACTTTTTCCCTCCAACCATGCATGGGTTCATCTATTCCACCCTTTAAATTTTAGGTTACCTTTTCTACCATCTTCCCATTACGTTTCCGGTTATCTATACATATCGTTTTTATTCTTCCTCTCTCGATCGGATTACCTGTTCAACCGTCTGCCATTTTAATTTCGAGTCTTATGTCTTACCATTTGTTATAATTGTTAGTGTTATGCGTACGCGTTGTTTTTCTTCCCAGTTTTTTCATTTTTTCTGTTCAACCGTCTGGCCGCCATACTTCGCAAAATGTGTCAACCGTCGTCCCTGCAAGTTTCAGGGCTGGTTGGGATTTTTTTCGTTGATTTGGGTTTGTTTGTCTATTTTGTTTTTTTTTTATCGCCAAATCATAAAACAAACCTCAAATTTTTCGTCCAAACAATGAAAACATATTTAGGGGTGGGCCACCCTTATTTCTGAGCCGTATAAAAAATATTTTACCACCTATTCTCCGACCTACCGAAAATACACCAGAATATTTCTTAAAAATCGGTCGACCCGTTTCAGAGGAGTTTGATTACAAACGCTATGAAACGAGAATTTAATGTATATAAATATATAAAAGCCCGGGCCTTTATATCCTGTGCACGTGTCACCGCTATTCTACCAGCGGGCCCATGAGGACTCGAGAGACGGCCCTTGTTTATACGGGTGACGACCGATAGCTCACGCGCACAACTACATACAACCTACAAATGTAAATTACCGTATCATCCTTTCGTTTTTCTTATGTATACTACTCTATTGCTTCTGTATTATTATTAATTAATCGCGATGATCTGATTACTGATTTCTAATGAATCGCGAGTCCAGTTTGTAGGATGATTTTCAATTATTTCTCTATATCGCATAATTTCACACAACATTTTCCCCTGCGGCCATCGATGAGAAAAAAATCGAATCCACCCCATTTGTTTAAACGTTTCACGTTCGCATGACTTCACCGCCCTTTCCTAGAGCGCGACTTCACCGCTCATCCTTAGAGCGAGACTTCACCGCTCATCCTTAGAGCGAGACTTCACCGCTCATCCTTAGAGCGAGACTTCACCGCTCATCCTTAGAGCGAGACTTCACCGCTCATCCTTAGAGCGAGACTTCACCGCTCATTCTTAGAGCGAGACATCTGCAATCATCATTGTTAGAAAATTCAATCCTTGGAGAAACCTACCGAAGATAATTCCCGGTAGAGAAAAATAATGCAAAACTGCGGTTCACTAGTAATAACAAAATTTTCCCACTCTATTGCAGAAACAAGTTTGCATGGGTAGAACGCAACGAATTCATTTTCACTGCACCATATAAACAAAGTAATAAAGAAATCGTTTTCGTTGTATCCCGACCTGGATATAACGAAAATGACGTAAATGACGTGGACGTCACTGACTCCGCACCTTCACAGTGTGAATTTGCAGCAAACACAACGATCGACGATCTGTCGTGTTCGCTATAATCGATGCAATTTGTTATCCACAATCACCGCTATTTTGTAGATCGAGACTCCTGGAATCATATTACCGGATAAATATATATTCTTGGATAAACCTGCCGAAGATGAATCCCGGCAGAGGAAGATAAACTGAACCTAGCGACTTTGATCGCCCGGGAATTCGGCTGAAATTGTTGCCGCCAAAAATAAGTCATAGTGTCATAAAGCTTGCTGGTGCCATAAACTGTAAAGGTTGCATCATTAGAGCGCGACGTTTTTTTGTTTTTTTCAATTTCATCATGTATATTGGAATTGTGGGACGATATTTGTGCCTACATTCAGTTAAGAAATCTGAAAAAAAAAAACAGTAACAATAATTTTCATTGTATTCCAATGATGCACGCTTCACCGTCTCCTCATCTTGGAAGGATAAGTCTGTAGAAAATGCTACAGACTATCGTCTTTTCTCGATGACCTATCGTGCTTGATTCACTTGATGTGTATTATAAGTAATTACCGCTATTCTATCGAGCGAGACCCTTGGAATCGAATTTATTTTTAAAAAATCGATCCTTGGAGTAACCTGTCGAAGATAAATCCCGACAGAGATAAAAAATTGGCAAACTTTTTTTGTAGTAATCATGAAATTGTACCACTCATTCGCAGAGTGATTCTCCGACGATCTCATTCGTGAGAAAAATTCGCTGCAATCATAAATTAGGCAGCGCTCATTTATTAAAATTGAAATAAATGTGGTAAATTATAAGCTTTTCACTTATTAGTAACCACGCCGAACGATGATCGTAGCTGAGAAATCATCGCGATGCGAGCGAATACGTTGAGACAGTACTCGTACAATGTTTCACCGCTATCCTGCCGAGTGAGTCCATTCGCCGAAGCGTATGACGCTCGGTATAGTAATACTACTACGTAGTATATGCTACGTATATGTATGTGAGCAGTGCAGCCAGATCGCGCGCAAAAGTTACCCCCTCTCTAGTCTCTTGCGCGCCCATCACACAATCATAGTAGCGCGTGTCCGTGAGCGAGCGACGCTCGGACGACTTCGGGAAGAGCCGAGCGCCACCGAAGTTCCCCGACCGCGCCTTCGGCAGCTACACCAATACATGGACGCTGAGCACGTTCATGTGCGGCCAAGCCGAAACGAAGGATTCGAGGGAAAAAGCAATCTGAGCACGACTCGCGCGTGACGTCACCCGACGGCACGAGCGAGGCTTTTAGATGATTTCAATGCTTATTTAGCTTTTGATTCTCTGCGTTATTAATGTATACAAAAAAATGTATCGCACACTCTCATCGCTTATTTTTTTCAGTTTATACGTTAATTTAAATATAATAATAAATCTAAATTACAACTTATTTATCTTCTAAAATATTGTTTACGCTTTACTCACACCCGTCCTTATGCCAAATAAATTATAATTCATAAAAGTAAGCGGAAATATATTTATATTCGTATTATTATATTACTTCTCATAGCTCTCATATGAAAACTCTCATATGAAAAACACAAAAAAAAAACTTCGAAACCTTAGATTTCAACGAACCAAGAACATACATCTTCACATTTTCAATCATGACGAATTTTTAAGAACAATATCATCACAAACACATCTGAACCAAAACAATATACATCACCTAAATTATCAAAACATAAATCAAACAACACAAAATCACAACATCTTATACTCAACTCTTACTAATAGACAACAGGATACAAATAATAATCTTTCCACTGATCCTCTGAATAATATAAATTCGACAATCACATTAAATAAAACGAAAGAATGGCTTATAAATCTCTCCAACATTAATATTCCGCTACACATTTCCACATTCTTGTCTCTAGGTGAAAAGTTTTGTTTTCCTTACCTCAAACTCTCAAACATAAAAACTCATATCCACAAATCAATCTCCGAACTTGAGTCCAAATTAGATTTTTTACTCGACAAACCTAGACAACTCGAAATTAGAACCAGATTCATTAAAATCTTAAACAAAATAAATATTCCAACCTCATTTTCCAACACTAATAAAATTATAAACCACACGTCCTCATTCTTAAAAAACAACCCTCAACTTTTAGTTACACGAACTGACAAACGAAATTCAACAGTCATTCTTAACAAATCAGCTTACATTACAAAAACTCATAATTTACTCGCAGATTCCTCAACTTACAAATTAACAAATAGAAATCCCATCAATACTCTACAAAAAGGCATTAACAATAAATAGTCCAACACATAAACTAGCTGAATTTATACAATCTAAACTTTCTACATTAATCAATACGACTAATTCACACATCAAAGATAGTTTCCACCTAAAACATTCACTTTCTAACATCTCAATTCCACTCAACTACAAATTGGTCTCGTTTGCTGTTGTTTCTCTCTATACCAACATCCCATTACAACTTATTATTCAAAGCCTTAAAAAAAGATCAAATCTATTTTCAAAAACATTTCCTTTAAACGAAATAATTAAAGCCATAGAATACATCATGTTCTCAACTTTCTTTACATTTCAAAATAAAATTTACCAACAAATCTCAGGGTTACCAATGGGCTCACCTCTGGCTCCAATACTATCTAACATCGTCATGATTGATCTTGAAACAAATTGCCTGGAAAAATTAAAATATTCGTTACCACTATATAAAAGATATGTTGATGATATTATTATTGGTCTACCAACAGACAAAATTGAATCCACCAAAAAGATTTTTAACTCATATAACTCAAAATTACAATTTACATCAGAAAATGAAGTAGATAAAAAAATGCCGCTTCTTGATATACTTTGAATCCATAAACAAAATTCAATTATCACAAATTCGTATAGGAAACCAACCTGGTCAGGCAGATTCATAAATTTCTTTTCACACCACCCACTTTCCCAAAAAAAGCCATAATTTACATGTTAGTTGACAGAGCAATAAAATTATCTCATCCTTCATTTCACAAAGAGAACCTCAAACTTATTAGTAACACGATGACACAAAATTGCTATCCGATCTCTTTCACAGAAGAAATAATAAAACATCGGCTTTCCACAATCAACAATCAAAAAAAGAATAACAACAATTTTGATTCTTCCAGACTAATAAACGTTCCTTACACAAAAAAAACAACCATCATCAACTAATTCGTCTTTTCCAACAATACAACAGTATTCACAAACAATAAACTCCATCACAATAGGCTCCATCAAAGACAAAATAAATAACAACCAAAAATCCAACATAGTTTACAAAATCGATTGTAAGGATTGCAATGCCACATACATCGGCCAAACCAAAAGATACCTTCAAACCAGAATAAAAGAACATAAAAATAGCCTTAAACATACTACCACAATACACACAGCTTTAGCACAACATGCAATAGAACAAAAACATGACTTTCAATTCGACAATGTAAACATTTTAAACAATGAAAATTGGCTCAAAAAAGACTAATCCTAGAAATGATCCAAATTAAGGCACACTCCAACGCCATAAATTTTAGAACTGACATACAATAACTAAGCTCGATCTCTAACTCTATTATATAACTATTAAAATATTTTACAATACTTTACTTGACATAACAATTTTAAAATTATTGACACTACAATTTAATTTTAAATACTCTTAACATGACGCACCAATTTTATTTCTCTTGACACGTCACTGCCAAAAGGATCTTTCTCCCCCGATTCGCAAAATAAAGACTCTAATAAGCTTCACGAAATTAAGACACCACTCAGTTTCTCTCAAACTCTCCGTGATCACACAACTCAATATGTAACTGAGAAATGTAAATTTCGAGTTTTTGTTTATTTTGGAAGAAAATTTTTTAAATCTTAAACTCAATAGGTAATCGTCACAGTCATTTGATACTTGATTAAAATTTCTTTTAAATCAATCACGTACATTAAATTTTCACAAATAAAACACAAAACTTTCTTATAGTTATTAATCTCTTACAGATGATAAAAATCGCAAAAGAACGATAAATTCTTCCATCTATTGAGTGTACTCCAGCAAAACAGTATTTACTTCCACAAATACTGTCTTCTGAAATAACCTTCCAAATATAAGCAAAAGCTAGAAACATCAACAACATCGAGGTTAGTCGTTTCTCATATTTCATTTCTTTATAACTCCATAGTATAATAAACCACACTCTCACGCATCACCCATTTCAAACACCGATGAATAAGAAGAATTAACGCAATACAGGAACTTATGCATATCAAATCAATATAATTATAACCAAAACAGAATTAACATAACAGTTATACAAAACGACACAACAATTTTATAACACAATCATAACATAAAACATTCGTGTATTTAATTCCTTCAAACTTGATTTGTAAAATTTGTGTATCAAAATTTATAGAAAAAAATATAATTTCTGAAGAGGACCCGAACCAAAGGGTCGAAACGTAAGAAAGCATAATTTATTTCCATCGCTGACCTTGGAAAACCTCTATTGGCCGGACTGAAGCCGAATCGTCAACTAGCAACTTGTCATCAACACGGCTGCACACATCTTTGACTCATTAATTCTCATACTTTCATGAAGCGATTAAGCATTATCCCCAAAAACAAGCCAATCATCCATCCGGCCGCGAATCGTCAGTACCAGAAAGTGCACATATTCTACAAACGATGAGATGGTCTCGTTGGTAGCGTTCTCGGCTTCGGTCCGCAGGGGCGCGGGACGTTCCCCGTGCTCAGTGCTTTTTTTGAAATTATTATTACTATTAATTCTTATTTGATTATTTTTGTTAGTTATCATTATTATTTTCATTAGTTATCTTTTAGTGTCGAAAAATTTATCGAGCACTCCGACCGCTTATTTTATTAGTTTCTACGATAATTTAAATGTGATAATAAATCTAAATTTCAACTTATTTTAGTTTTAAGGCTTTCACGGCTCTTTATGTAATGAGAAGAGTTTGTGGCTTCCGGATGGAGGCCGTGTTGAGGATCAGCGTTGTGCCGAAGTTTCGCAAACGTTACAGTCTGCATCATCAGGGCTGAGAGCTCCGATACTGAAGCTCTCGTGTCTCAGGTATTCCTTATATAGTTGCAGTCATCGTTCCAGATCGCTGCACCAGCGAATCAGATGTTTTAATTGATCAGCTGGTCAATTAAAAAACCGGGAGGATGGTGTGCCAAATAGGATTGACGTGATATCCTCCATCTCTGTTTAGGTTGTCCGGATGTTTTCGGATTTCTAAGCCTTCTCGGTGTTTCCTGGAAAAATAGCTATTTGATGGGGCCAGACTTTGGGCTTTGTCGAACTGGATGGCATGACCAGTCTCCATCCAATGTTCGGCCAGCGCCGATTGTGTAATATGGCCATATTTGATACACCGTTGATGTTCTTTGATCCGTGTACTGATCTTCCTCCCGGTTTCCCCTATGTACACTTTACCGCATGAGCAGGGTATTTTGTATACTCCTGGTGCACTTAATGGTGGTCTTTGGTCTTTTGCACTCGGAATCACTTGTGCTAGTTTCTTCTGAGGTTTGAAGATGACTCGCACGTTATGTTTTCCAAGGACCCTGCCTATGCGATCGGTTATGCCCTGAAGGTATGGAAGGGAAGTTGTTGCAGTTATTTGTCCTTCATTCTCTCCATCAGGTGCTGTAACCATTTTCGGATCAGCTATTTTTCTTCTTAGATTTTTGATCGTTCTTTCGATGTTGCCTGGCTTGTAGCCATTGTCTCCTAAAGCTTTTCGTAGGTGTTCTAGTTCAACCTCCAGGGAGTCTGGTTCGGAGATCGCTAGAGCTCTGTAGACCAGAGAGCTTATGACCGACTGTTTTTGGGAAGGGTGGTGATGGGACGTAGCGTGGAGGTATCTATCGGTATGCGTTGGTTTCCGGTAAACTTTATGGCCCAAAGTGCCATCGCTTTTCCGTTGAACCAGTACATCCAGAAAAGGGATTTGATTTTCCTGTTCTATCTCCATGGTGAATTGAATATTGGGGTGTTGGGAGTTGAGGAACGTTAAGAAATGATTGAGGTTTTCTTTGCCGTGACTCCAAATGACGAAGGTGTCATCGACATATCGGAACCAGGTGGAGGGCTTGAGGGAAGCTTCTTGCAGAATTCTGTTCTCGAATTTCTCCATAAAGATGTTGGCAATGATAGGGGAAATTGGGGAACCCATGGCTGCGCCTAAATTTCAACTTATTTAACTTCTAAAAATTGTTTGCGCTTTACTCACACCCGTCCCTATGCCAAATAAATTGTAATTCACAAAAGTAAGCGGAAATATATTTATATTCGTATTATTATATTCATTCTCATACTTTCATCAAGCGATAAAGCATCATCCCCAAAAACAAGTCAATCATCTATCCGGCCGTGAATCGTAAGTGCCAGAAAGTGCATTTTTAACACAAGCGATAAGATGATCCCGTTGGTAGCGTTCGTAGCTTAGGAGCGCCGGATCGTTTCCCGCGCTCAGTGCTTTTCTGTTTTTTTTTAATTATTATTTTCTTTTTGTATGGGGCGAATTGTTTATATGTGAAACACGCTCATCGAAAGAACATTATTCTGAAAATAGGAAACTACTCATGATGTTTTACGATTAAATTTGTTTTGTTCTGTCAATGGTGAGTGTTCACAAATAAACAATTCACCCCATTACAATAAAAATTACCTGTAAATGTAAAAACACAAAAATGCGACTTTCTGGCACTTACGATTCGCGGCCGGATAGATAATTGACTTGTTTTTGGGGATAATGCTTTATCGGTTAATGAAAGTTTGAGAATGAATATAATAATATGAATATAAATACATTTCCGCTTACTTTTATGAATTACAATTTATTTGGCATAGGGACGGGTGTGAGTAAAGCATAAACCATTTTTTAGAAGATAAATAAGTTGTAATTTAGATTTATTATTCATTTAAATTAACGTACAATCTAATAAAATAAGCGGTCGGCGTGCGCGATAAATTTTTCGACACTAAAGATAACTAGTTAAAATAATACTGATAACTAATAAAAATAACTAATCAACTAAGAATTAATAGTAATAATAAATAAGTAAATAAATACTGAGCGCGGAGAACGATCCCGCGCCCCTGCGGATCGAAGCCAGGAACGCTACCAACGAGACCATCTCATCGCTTGTAGAATATGTGCACTTTCTGGTACTGACGATTCGCGGCCGGATGGATAATTGGCTTGTTTTTGGGGATAATGCTTTATCGTTTGATGAAAGTATCTTGATATAAGTATGGGCCCATTAATTATTTCGTTTAAAGGAAATGTTTTTGAAAATAGATTTGATCTTTTTTGAAGGCTTTGTATAACAAGTTGTAATGGGATGTTGGTATAGAGAGAAACAACATCAAACGAGACCAATTTGTAGTTGAGTGGAATTGAGATGTTAGAAAGTGAATGTTTTAGGTGAAAACTATCTTTGACGTGTGAATTAGTCGTATTGATTAATTTAGAAAGTTTAGATTGTATAAATTCAGCCTGTTTATGCGTTCGACTATTTATTGATCATACTATTGGACGAAGTGGATAATTATTTTTATGAATTTTTGGCAGCGAATAGAGACGAGATAGGTTGAAATTTTCAGCTTTTAAGTATTTGTATTTTGTTTCATCAATGATTTTTAGGATTTTCCATCTGGAGAGAATATTGTTAATGCCTTTTTGTAGAGTTTTGATGGGATTTCTATTTGTTAATTTGTAAGTTGAGGAATCTACGAGTAAATTATGAGTTTTTGTAATGTAATCTGATTTGTTAAGAATGACTGTTGAATTTCCTTTGTCAGCTCGTGTAACTAAAAGTGAGGATTGTTTTTTAAGAATGAGGACGTGTGTTTTATAATTTGATTAGTGTTGGAAAATGATGTTGGAATATTTATTTTGTTTAAGATTTTAGTGAATCTGGTTCTAATTTCGGTTTGTCTAGGTTTGTCGAATAAAAAATCTAATTTGGACTCAAGTTCGGAGATTGATTTGCGGATATAAATATTTATGTTTGAGAGTTTGAGGTAAGGAAAACAAAACTTTTCACCTAGAGACAAGAATGTGGAAATGTGTAGCGGAATATCAATGTTGGAGAGATTTATAAGCCATTCTTTCGTTTTATTTAATGTGATTGTCGAATTTATATTATTCAGAGGATCAGTAGAAATATTATTATTTGTGTCCTGTTGTCTATTAGTAAGGGTTGAGTATAAGATGTTGTGATTTTGTGTTGTTTGATTTATGTTTTGATAATTTAGGTGATGTATATTGTTTTGGTTCAGATGTGTTTGTGATGATATTGTTCTTAAAAATTCGTCATGATTGAAAATGTGAAGATGTGTATTCTTGGTTCGTTGAAATCTAAGGTTTTGAAGTTTTTTTCCACATGAGAGTTTTTTATATGAGAGTTTTCATATGAGAGCTATGAGAATTAATATAATAATACGAATATAAATATATTTCCGCTTACTTTTATGAATTATAATTTATTTGGCATAAGGACGGGTGCGAGTAAAGCGTAAACAATATTTTAGAAGATAAATAAGTTGTAATTTAGATTTATTATTATATTTAAATTAACGTATAAACTGAAAAAATAAGCGATGGGAGTGTGCGATACATTTTTTGCATACATTAATAACGCAGAGAAACAAGAGCTAAATAAGCATTGAAATCATCTAAAAGCCTCGCTCGTGCCGGCGGGTGACGTCACGCGCGAGTAGTGCTCAGATTGCTTTTTCCCTCGAATCCTTCGTTTCGGCTTGGCCGCACATGAACGTGCTCAGCGTCCATGTATTGGTGTAGCTGCCGAAGGCGCGGTCGGGACATTCGGTGGCGCTCGGCGTCCGAGCGTCGCTCCCTCACGGACATGCGCTATTATCATTGTGTGATGGGCGCGCAAGAGACTAGAGAGGGGGTAACTTTTGCGCGCGATCTGGCTGCACTGTATGTGAGTGGCGGTTGGCACACATACATATACGTGTGTGTTTTCGTTGCGACCGAACCACGCGTGACCTTTTTCCGCGCTGCGGTCGGAACGAATTCACACGTACATACACACACACATGGGCGCCAACGCTCAGCGATCGGCAGTTGTCGCGCCTCGACTCGTCGCCCGAAAAGTCGAGGCTTCGAGGCCGAATCGCGTGCGTGGCGCCATCCGTCGGTAGTGACTCGCAGCTCAAAACTGCACAATTGTCACTACCGACGTATCGAGGGGCCGCGTCGAAATTTTCCAGCGTGTTCGTCATTCCCATAAGAATAAAGCTCATATATACAGACTGAACTGACTTTGTTGGTCAACAGTTATTGCCGTACTTCCATATTCCGTTGCTGTCATTTCCATTGACCTTCCCCTGCATAAAATCGACACTCTACAAATCCGCTTAGCTTCTTTGCCTTCACTCTTCTGAGAGGCTTCGTTAAATATGCATTCTCTAGAATACTATATATAGTATATTTGACTTGGAAAGCGTGACACTATTTTAAGGGATCATCACAGTGTAAAATTTTCAAAAAAACGTTTTTTTCTGTATTATCCGCAGTAGCGGATTAAGGGGGGGGGGGGCGGAGGGGGCGGTCAGCCCTGGGCCCCTTGTCCTGGGGGGCCTCCAAATCTCAAGAAGTCATTTTTAGTCAAATTCCAACCAAGGCCGAAATATGTTCAGTAACGGGCAGTTTGGGGTTGGAGGGCCCGTACGTATGCAAAATATAAACATAGGTAGGTAGGTACTAATTCACCTGTTCAATAGGTCATATGTATCAATAGGTCATGATAGCAATTGTCAATCTAGCATAAAGCTCTACCTACTTTTAGCCAGCGCCATAAAAATGGTGCGCGTCGTGTTGTGGGCCCCGCTCACTCTATGGTGGCTTTGGCGCGAAACATAAATGTTAGATCCAAACAATAGAGAAATTTCGTAAAAAAAATTATATACATACATACTAAAGAATGACATACATACGTACTAAAGAATAACAACAGGGGATATCAACCAATCTAAACCTAACTGTCGTAAAATTACATTATGACTAGGTAACTTGTTAGAAGCCAAAATAAAGATAGTAGCCGCCGCTGTTGCTAACTGATTTTGTTGTACCCACCATAAGCGGTTCTTCAAACAACCAGAAAATCTCTAATACCGCCTGGTGTTACCACTTACTCTCTAGTAAGTAAGCAACTACATCTGATGCACTTACATAAAAAAATGATTAAGTATTTCAAAACATACTTTTTCAAACAAATCGAACACGATTTAATTACTATACACTGTGGTCTATATTCATTCAAATCTATATACAGCCAAAACATTATTCAGGGAATCCCCACGGCGCTGGTAGGTATTTACAAGATGGCAATGTTGCCTACACCATAAAAGTTGACACACTTTGTGTCAAAGGTCCTTGTCATAGCAAAATATCATGTATTATAAATTTGTTTACAGGTTAGTGGTTGATTATCTTGCTCACCACTAACAAAAACCACCAGCCACTAAAAACAAATTTTATCCACTAAAAGGGATGTCTAAACCAGGGAACAAACCACACACCATTGCCTACACCATAAAAGTTGACACACTTTGTGTTAAAGAGCCTTGTCATAGCAAAATATAATGAATTATAAATTTGTTTACACGTTAGTGGTTAAATATCTGGCTCACCACTAACAAAAACCACCACCCACTAAAAACAAATTTTATCCACTAAAGGGATGTCTAAACCTTTATAATCAAGTAAAAATACATCCCCGTATACTGGTAAAATTGCAAGTCAATTTACCGAACATTTAATGAAAAATGACGACTTTAAAGAAGGTCTCATTTATACGGCGCTTTATGGAGATAACGCGCTGGCTAATTTCTATGTAATAATTTAAACACTAAATAACTCTAGATGCCAGATATAAACTGCTCACACGTATAAAATATGGTAAAGATTTCGTAACGACGATAAAAACAGCCGGTCGCCGAATGTTTAGAGAAAGTATTCAGGATTAAACTTAGAAAAATGTGACTAGTAGGAGAGTTTTCGTAGCTGCGACTTTTCAGAGAATGAGTCTATCAATCAGTTTAGTCTTCAATAAGCGTATTATTTATGCATTTGGTTTTTTATTTGTGGCCAGATGCAGATTGAGGCGCATGCGCCTCGATCTGGAGAGTGGGAGAGACAGACAGAAGATATTCTGTTCATCCGGAGTCAACATTTTCGAGCTGCTTTCAACCCGCGGAATGAAGGCCTCCTTCTCCGAACAGGGGTCCGCGGTAGCGGATTATCGGGTATCCAAATGAGGGTACGATTTACGGAGTATTATTATGTTAGAGCCTCTGTTGAACCTCCTAGATGGCATATTCTGGACTTTAGGCTCAAAGGACGCTAGTGCAGCGCGTAACTGAAGCTACGAACCTCGGGTGGGCCTGATCAAGCGCTCTCGCAGAACCTACTGGCCCTCCTTTCAGCCTATTGTAGGTCCGCTGTATACCTTCCGGACCCTCCATTCAGCCTGCTATAGGTACTCCGAATACCCTCCGGACCCTCCACTCAACCTACTGTATCCGTGCCGTATACCCTCCGGACCCTCCTTTGAGCCTACTGTAGGCGCTCCGAATACCCTCCGGGCCCTCCATTCAACCTACCGTATCCGAGCCGTATACCCTCCGGGCCCTCCTTTGAGCCTACTGTAGGCTCTCCGAATACCCTCCGGACCGTCCATTCGACCTACTGTAGGCGTACCATAGATCCTCCATTCGGTCTACGGCAGGCGTACCGTAGAAGAACTACCGGATTGTCCAATTCGTGATTTTGCCATTGCCGTGAACCGTCAAGTTAAAATATGCCAACAAGTTTTTCATGCTTGCTACAGTGTTGGCACGTACAAAAAGTATAGCACGATTCCCGAATTTATTACACAGGAAATGCGTAATTTACATATTCCGATAGGCGACGTTCAAAGTTACAGGAGACTCCTAAAAGATAAAAAATGGATCGTCGGCGAATTAATCCACGAATTCTACGGACATCATCGTCCCACGTGCTCTACAATGGAGCAAAGCGCAGTTAAATGCTAGGCTGTGTGCTAAATTTCATAAAAATAACCTACTGCGACTGTGTGAAGGAATGTTTTTGCGAAGGTGAACATTATGCATTTCCAGCAACAACAGACGACGAGGTACGTTCCGAACTCTCTTATCTGCACGAGTGCCACAGAACGGATAATATGTCACTTATACGGGTAGCGGCATTAGAATCTGTAGGTGCCTTTATGTCAATTGATCATCACTCATTTATAGGCACGCCGATAAATTCAATGAAATTAGAGTAAGTCTCGATATACAAGCCTTTTTCCACGAATCATCTATAAAATGGGTATAAACCGATATTGAGAAACATTGATTGCTTGCGCATTTTTATTTTGCACTGATAATTTAATAAACTGATGATATATTTTTACTTTTCGTGTAGTATTTATTCATCATCTATCACGTGACGAAACAACTGACAATGCATATTTATGTATACCATTGTTCGACAATAATCAGTAAAAACGTATTTATTTCGCCATCGAACGGTTTACCGATCAGGCCAGAATGAAGTGTTGTTGAAGGAGATAACGAATTTGGGCTCAAAGCAGGTTAGGTGGGGTCGAAGCAATAGACTTGAGGTCGAAAGCAGATTAAGGAGGCCTGTGTTCTACACGTTCCATTGGTGCTGGGGGTCGAAAGAAGATTTGGAACGGCTAACAGAGGCTGCACTGGATCAAATGGAGGCCTCTCGATGGCAGTGAACTTGACAAATAGGGTCTCGCAGGTTCAACGGAGGCTGGCAGCTTGTGCATTACAAAGGAAATGGGTCTTGCGTGTATTCAGAGGAGGATAGAAATTTTGACTGGGGATGTCACACACGTACCCGTCAACAGCAATGCAACGTAGTGGCGAAAAATGTAAAGAAAAGTGGATCGGCCTAGCGCGCCTAACATATCGTGGTCGTTTCCAAGCCTGTATCAAACCTGTATTATTATTAAACGGGACTTCAGTGGATCTTTGCCCTGTTTATCACTTATAATCCAATACTTCTTGAACATTTGTGTCTCGGTCGCATTATGCGAGAGGAGTTTTTCTAAACTGAAATTTATAAAAAATTATCGTCGATCTACGATGAACCAAGAACGCATAGTCAATCTGTCCATTCTATCAATTGAAAGGAAAGTTTCAAGGGAAATAGATTTCAACGACATTATTGAGAAGTTCAGTTAAATGAAAGCAAGAAAACATGTAAAATAGTTACAAAGCACAAGCTTTGTTTTTAAACATATATGTACAATAAAAGATACTTTCTTATAATAGTCTTCATTATTTCTTTGCACTCTACCTGTTAGGTGCTGTGCTGAATGCTGATCCGTATTTTACTTTTTTACCCATATCATAAGTAGGGCGTACGAGGGGGGACCCATAAGTTCCGGGAATTACGCTGTGGTGGGGAGGGAGAGTGGGGGAACCTATTCTTTGACCACATGTCCGTTAGTGTCACGCCACCTGCGTCAGTGTGCAAAGTTGTGTCGCTGTGAGTGCATCGGTTCGGCTGTAAGATTTTTTTTAGTAAAACAACTGTTTACATTTCGGCGAAAATGTAATGGCAGATTGTCGAGAACAACGCGCGGCTGTGAAATTTTGTTTCCTGTTGGGGAAATCGGCCGCGGAAACTATTGTTTCCGCCGCCATGACACCGATTGTCCACCCCCCATACTCACCGGATCTAGCCCCCTGTGACTTCTTTTTGTTCCCCAGACTCAAAAGGAATATGAAAGGAAAGCGTTTTGCCACTGTGGAGGAGGTGAAACAAAAATCGCTGGAAGGCTTAAAGGACATCCCGATGAGTGAATTTAAAAACTGTTTTGAACAATGGAAGAATCGTTTGGAGAAGTGCGTTGTGGTCAATGGCGAATACTTTGAAGGTGATCAAAATTTGGTGTAAAAATATTGAGAAATAAAGAAGTTATGAAGAAATCCCCGTTTTTTTGGGTCCCCCCTCGTATAGTAAAATTACTTATCATCATTATTATATTCATTTTTTAGCAGACCGGGGGGGGGGGGGGAGCTCATTTATATGCCGCCCCGGGCCTCCGACGGGCTTAGTCCGCCACTGATTATCCGAGAGTCCAGACGATTATAAACATGTTGTTTAATTTTTGGGGCAAAATTCAAATTATTTCCGTTGCTACAGCCTTTCTCAGAAAAAGGGATTCGACCAGCTGCGTGAGACCATACGCGAGTGGATACGTTTTTCTGGAAATGTCATTTTTCTAAACGGTGTACTCTCTCAAAGGAAGAGTGTTCAAGCTATTCATCTCAAATTTCGACACAACATTCTTCACGCCATTCTTTATCTTGCTATGAAAGCGTTTTTTAAAAATGCTTTTTTTTAACGAAAAACTGTCAAAAAATAGGCTTAAAAATAGGCTTTTTCAAACCGCCGCCATTTCGTCCATTTTGATTTAAAAAGAACCTCCACAGCAAAATCTTTTTAGAAATTTAATTTCACATAATATTTACGGTCACAACCGTGTACACCGTAAGGGCTCCTTTTTATCGAAGACATCTTCAACTGTATTTTTTTTTAAATATAAATAGAACGCCAAGTAATAAAAAATTCCCTCGACAACATTATCACTTGTACCATATTGAACATTCTGATTTATCTTAGAATATTTGTTTAGTTCAAAATAAACAATGTTTTTTTATATTTTTTCGATTCCAATGTACAAAAAAGTGAAATGACTTTTTATAAAATAAGCCAAGCAGGTTTACTAAAAATGTTGTAAACTAAATTACTAAAGCATAGGGATGAGGTTTTTCTAAATTTTTCATTTTTATTTTTAAGAAATCATCTTAC
Source organism: Ophion slaviceki (assembly GCA_944452715.1). Taxonomy (NCBI): domain Eukaryota; kingdom Metazoa; phylum Arthropoda; class Insecta; order Hymenoptera; family Ichneumonidae; genus Ophion; species Ophion slaviceki. The sequence continues at coordinate 13,404,509 of OX101795.1, read as the reverse complement.
TGTTGTAACATAACATTAGCATCAGCATTATATGAAAGGTCGTTGCACAGCATTTCCAGTGTACTTGTGTGGTACTCAAGTTGTACTTTTATACAATGATGATACCAATTTTATGTTACAAAAGTAAAATGATTTTTTAAAATGAAAATAAAATATTCCGAAAAATATTTTCCCTAAGGTTTAATAATTTTGTTTACAAAATTTTTAGTATACTTGGTTAGCTATTTTATAAAACGATATTTAGTTCTTTTTGTACATTTAAATTGAAAAATATAATAAAACCATTGTTTAAATAAAAATAATAAATAGTGAAAGATAAATCAGAATTTTTAATATAGTACAACAAGCTATAATATTTTCGGGGGATTTTTTTTTATTATTCGGTGTCCTTTTTTTTACTTTTTTTAAGTTTTTGAAAACGATTCCATATCTTTTGTGAACGGAAAATAAATAATTTTTCGTTGAGCTTCAGTTTAAAGAGAAGTGAATTTCAAATATGTCTAAAGGAACTATACGTCTATAGTTTCAAATTCGTATTGAGCAGTGAAAAGTTTTTCCAGATATTTGAATTAATCGAAACCTGGGAAATACCATCCGTAGCATTAGTTGTAGCATAAATGTTTTCTACGTTTTTATTATTTTTATAAACTTGAAATTGTCAAAAGAATTTTTATCGAATAAATTATTCATCAAAGCAATCAGAGTACACCTCATGCATACTACGATCATGGGCTTACGGGTATTCGAGGGGATATCGTACTCGACGCTGAGGCCGAGGAGGCTCGTCACGTCGTTGAGGGTCTACTGTTTGTTGGCTGGTCTCATGAAGCCGATTGTCGTTCATGAGTTCAACTGCGGCTAGCCTGACTGTGGCTCGGAGTTACTTTTCAAAATCAGATGAGAATTACCGAGAGAAAAATTGTCCAATAGCTCAGTACATTATGACAATTATGTCACCCAAAAATTAAATGATGCGTCTACGACATTTATTAATTATTGACATTTTTGTAAATTAAAACGATCAGTTTTTCCCCCACCGGCGAAACGGAGAGGCGAAGCGGGACAACAGCGCATGAGAGCTTAATGGCGTACATGATTGAATACCACTAATCTCCGTGGCGCGTCTATAATTTCCATAAAACCCATTTTCAAGAGAGGTGATATTTTTTTTAACCTGACATTTATCGTTCATAATTAATTCGGTTTAACAAAGGAATGTGAATGTATTTTTTTCAATGGACTGCATGAGTTACTGCACTGCTTAATGCTTGCGCTAACAGAATGAGTGTCACCAACCGTGTAAGAAAAAAATGCAATACAAACAGTGCCCTTGTCACATCCGGAAGGGATGAGAGCATAATATCATGTTGATAAAAAAGTTTTGTCGCAAAAATTTAAAAAATGTCTTTTTACGTATTGATGCAATATGACATCAAGCTATGTCGAGAATATTCTAGAATGTTTTCTACTCTTCCGCGTGACAGGGTACAAAAGGGCGAGCGCGCGTTCTAGTGGACAGAAATGGCTTCGATCCCGCAGGAGCAACTTCGAGCGATCATTTTTTACGAGTGGCCGCGCGGCACGAACGCAAGCACAACTGCTAAAAATATACAGGATGCATTCAGCGAGAACGTAGTTTCTCATCGAACAGTCCAGCGTTGGTTCAATCGTTTTAAATTTGGAGACACAAGCCTTGAAGATAAGGAACGTTCCGGACGACCGTCGACCATCGATGATGAAGCATTACTCTAGTCTAGTATTACAATAGTCAATCACTTACACAACTTGGGATACAGGAAGGTTCTAGCTCAATGGATACCACACCGTCTCACCGACGACAATAAGAACTGTCGCGTGATCATCTGCCAGTCTCTCCTGCTTCGCCACCATCGCAAGGAGTTTTTAGAAGATCTTGTGACGAGAGATGAAAGCTGGGTCTTGTATGATAACAGAACGCGTTTAGCCTACTGGCTTCCTATCGGAGAAAAACCGCCACACCAACCGAAATCTGATCGTCACTCACAAAAGGTTTTGTTGTGCTGTTTCTGGGACGCAAAGGGAATGCTGTTTCACAATTTTCTCCCTGTAGGTAAGACGATCTCCTCTACACGATACATCGAAAATCTCCAGGAATTGGCAAAAGCTATAAGAAAAAAACGGCCAAGACGCGCGACTGTGCACCTTCTCCACGACAACGCGAGACCCCATGTCGCCAAGGAAACCCACAAAACAATCACTGAGCTTCACTGGAATGCCGTTCCTCATCCACCATACTCTCCCGACATCGCGCCATCTGACTACCATTTGTTCAGACATTTGAAGGCATATTTGAGAAACAAAACTTTCAAAAACGTCGACGATCTCAGAAGGGATATTTCAAATTTCTTTGAGTTCCAGCCGCCGCAGTTTTGGGCAAAGGGAATAAATGAGTTGCCAACTAGATGGTCGAGTGTCATAGAAACCGATGGCGAATATATTGTTGATTAGAAATGTTTTGTATAAGATATATAAATAAATAAATTATATTGAAATTATTGCGACAAAACTTTTTTATCAACCTGATATTTTCGTTTCCCTCTTTGTTGCCTACGCCTAGCGCAATAGCATGGGATGAAGGTAAAAAGGAGTAGTGCGTGGGAAAGAATAGAATAGAGGAATTGACGCGATATTTCGGTATTGAGGAATAATTCGATAGAATTGATGTACGATTGACACTATGTTATTTATTATAAGATTACTAAGTGGGTTAAAACGATCAGGGCCTACGATGAATGATACCAAAAGGAAAAGGTATGGTCGGCTTACATTGGTTGTGTTTAATTGCTGGTAAGACGCTCGCAGGATTTTACGCTGGTCGTGTGTATACTCGACGTGTTTACTACGACTGCACTACGCGTAGATAGAAATATGAACGGCGCGCAAGGTCGATGAATTGAGATTGATATTCACGGACCGATGATAGAAATTATACAAGTGTAAAATAAAACTTTTGTGACTCGAAAAATGAAGACTGTTTGTATGAAAGTTAATTGGAGATATTCGTAGGCTTCTGAATTACGACTTGATATAAGGAGTAATTCGGTTAACGGAAATATTGGTTGACGGAAGATGAAGCTCTGAATTCGATGGATGTTTTCGGGAGACTGGGATTGAGACTTGATAGAAGAACTTGAGTCGATGGTAGTTGACGGGAGACTGGGTTTGAGACTCGATAGAAGGTCTTGGTTCGATGGAGGTTGACGGGAGATTAGCGTGGTAGCGATTAGGTTGATTAGCGTATATTGGTCGCGGTATGGTGTGGGAATACTTTGAAAATTCGTTAGTCACGTGCGTGGCCTTATTCCAGGGCATCGGTTCTGACTAATATGCGTATGAAGAGAAGGAGACCTTTGTGTTTCGGCGAAAAAGCGCATGGGATATAGAGTTCGATATCTGAGACCTAAGCATTCGCATGGTTTGTGTTATGTCGATTTATGGCGATGGTGACTTCTCATATCGAGAGGTTTATATATCGGACTACGCTGCGAGACCGGATGTCTTATTTTTTAGTCAGAGTTATAAATTCGTCGGAGCCGTCGAGGCTATTTTATGTTTAAATAATCTAGGGTCGAGGCTTCTCTTGGTCCTCATGCAGATGGGCTGACGTAGAGTTTTTGGAGTCTGTTGATTGAGTTGATAGTTGGTTTTTCGTTCGAGAGCTCTTCTTGGAATATGCACCTGAGATCGTGTTCTTGTTGACAGCCAATGGGATAGGAAAAGTCGATGACTGTGGCGGTGCTGCTATCGTATGTATATCGCTGTGGTTCGAATATGCGTGCGAAACGTATGCACGTTCCTTTTTACGCTGTTACGCGCCTTATTCTTAGATTTATACATGAATAAGCTTATAACGGCGAATAACGATATTGGAAATAACCGAGAGAAGGCACATTCGCTAGGATGTAACACCCTCTCGCCAAGTGTATGAATTTTTAAAAAATATAAAATAGTCGACTTTGATATACCGTTGAAAACACGATATCAATACGCTTATGTAAAAATAATAGTCAAAAACCGCGCGAACGCCACGGCTAAACAATCTATACGCGTGTTACGTATAATTTATAAAAATAATGAATACATGAATTAGGGCCGCGGTGTACCTTTGTCAAATCAATTTTTGGCCCTAAAAAGAGCCGTTTGTTTTTATTTTTCTTGTACACTTCAATTATGGTGACTGGAGCTGTCAAACGACTGTATTCCAATATATATATATATATATATACATATTGCAAGCAAGGTGCAGTTAGCTATTGTGCTGTTCGAGAAAGCGGTGGGGCCCTTAAATGCTTCAACAGCGTTATTGCGCTAAAGTATTAATCAACTCTCAAAAAGGCGTTTGTACTACGTTTACGACATGAGCTTTGAGCGATCATGAGCATGAGAACTTTGTTCCATTTAATGAAGGATTGTGGAACAATTTTTAGGGTAGAAAGTCACCAGGAAATTCGGCCGTAAATTATGATATCTCAAGATTGAGTGGGCGAATCGAAAAATAACTCAAAATGGATTGGAAAAAATCACTCTATATTGGTAAAATATCATTTGATTTTTGATTTGTTGCCGCGTTTTCGCGTAACGTTGAGACAAAGTTAAAAGTCGTCTGCTGAAAGCCCCCCTTACTATACAAAGAGTCGCGACGTGTCATCCGTTTGTCAGTGGCGTCGAGAAAGGTGGCGTTGTTAGTGGCGTCGATTTTTTTTATGTTATTACTTTGCGTCAAGACGCTGCCGCGTCTCTTGATGTCATTAGATTTTTTATTTGTTGACGCGTTTCCGCGTAATGTCGAGGCCAAGTTAAAAGTCATCTGCTAAAAGCCCATCTTACTGTATAAGGAGTCGTGGCGTGTCGTCAGTTCATCTGTGGCGGTGTCAGTGGCGTCGATTTTTTTTATTGCTTGGTGTTAGGCGCTGCCGCGTTTCTCGATTAGATAGAAATGTGACCAGCGTGTCATCCCCATTAAGTGCCGCAGAAATGAGACGATTTTTAGAGTTGTCATTTTTCGTTCACAGTTAGGTAAATTGGCTTGAATTCTAACCAGTATACCGGGACATATTTTGACTTAATTATAGACGAAAATCAATTGATAGTTAAATGTTCGGGTTTGTGACAGGAATACTTTAAGCTTTCCATTTAGTAAACATGTTTGACTATTTTTATAGAGTACCCCTTACGGGTGATAGCCATTTTACATATCTTACATTTACATTTACTTATTCATTATATTCCCAACGGTTTTCCAAATTTCCCGTACCGTTCTATTTCCCATGTCTATATGAGAAAATATTTTCAGCGCAAGCCTAAACGCCGGCTTCCCATTTCTGAGAACAATGATACGCATTCTCCGTTTGTTTGAGATATGTATTTTCACAACACTGATAACTTTTATATACTAGGTAAATAAACATGAAGCGCAACAATTAACGGGATACACCTAGTTCGTAACCGGAAATAGAGAAAATTTCACGATTTTTTTTTTGTTGGAAAACGTACTCAAGTTTTCGAATTTTTTGTTTATATTGAAGAGTATGTCTTTGAGTATCTTTTATAATTTTTATATTCGAAAATATTTATAAATGTGGTAGATACAATGGTTCGTGGAGACCGCTGTTTCGGGGAAACAAATCACCCGAAATAAAAAAGGCAAACGCATTTAGTTTTTGCATGACATTATCTAGTGCTTGGTTGAAGGATTTAATCAAATATTGATTTTTGAAAAAATGGCGGCAGTCCATATTGAAAGTATCGATTTTTTATGAAAACTCCTCCCTATTTTCGTTGGTAACAAAAAACTATGCGTCAAAAATGCCTTCGTTCGAGCATTGCTTCTTGATATGTAAAGGAAGCTCAAAATGTGAAGTTCATTGGTGCAGTGATATTTGAGATATCGTGGTCACCGATCTTGAGGAAGTCATATTGGGAACAATGCGTCCAAGGTCCGCCGATTCACGATTTGCCGGTTTAGAGAACCTACCTATAAGCGCCCATAGCTCCCTCAATTTTGAATGGATCCACTTGAAATTTTGATAATACGTCGAAAACCAAAAATATATATTTTCAAAAATTTTAGCTAGGTATAAGCCCTTGAAGGATCATTTTTATTCGAAAAGTACGACCTTTTTCGAACAGTTATAACTCCTTGAAAAATGATCACAGATAAAAAAAATACTTATCAATGCGTGAAGGTTCGTCTTCAAAAATGGCGGTTGAAAAACAATCTTGCATTTTTTATAGAGGTATCGTCCGTTCAACAAGGAAACGCGAAAATTGAAAAAGTATGTGCAAGTCTGGGGTTGTGCATGAGAAACAACCCCAGCAATGCGCATGATTTTACCACTTTTTTAGTTGATAAAATAATTTCAGCAGTTTTGAAGAGGATACATCCCGCTTCGAATTCCTTTTTAACGAACGTTGTACTGGTTTTTATTAAGTTATTGACTGTACAAATAAAAGTCGCATATTTCAACTTAAAAATGTGATACCGCGGGTAAGAAAGGTCGAACAGCATCCGCAAGGTTAGGGTTGGAAAACAGAGTTTTTTTGCTACAAAACTTCCAGAAAAATGGAAAGCAATTCCGTTAAAAAACATGAAAATTTGGAAAATGAAGCCAGAATTTGCATCGCCTAAAGATAAGTATATTGCAAGATATTGCAAATATAAAGATATGTACTTGCCATACGTTATCTGTACGCTGACTCAAATACGAACTATACTTTTCGAGTTTTCGTGGTTTTCAGCTCGAGTTCGCATTCCGTATAATTACGGAGAGATTGAAGAATTTCGAAATGTTTAGGACCTCGTGGCACAACGGAGGACATAGCAAATTTTGCCATAGAATAACGTGAAAAATAAATTCCCAGTTTTTTAGAGGGAAAGAACTCAGCTTTCCAACGCTCTCCTATGGATATGCCCTTTTTTTACCATGTTATGACTTTTCGAAGTCAAAATTCATCATTTTCATCCTCACCGTCGATATTTTGGTTAAAAAAATCATGCAAAGCTCACATAGAAATGAATTGAAAGCAGAATGTATGCTCTTAAAAAATGCCAGAGCAGTTTATAAAATAACAAAAAAAGATTTAATACGTTTCCCGGGCACAAACTCGAAGTTGCGCCTTTTTCTTTTTCAATTTCTGTACTTCGTTCTTCAACGAAAAATTATTCAATTTAAGAAATAGGCAATTCTTTTTAACGTGATATACAAGAACGATAATCTTGGCTCTATATTTTTCCCCTAATAATTTACCGTGCAGATACAGCTGTTAAAAAATGTTTGGCTCAACAAAGTGATCCTTGAATATACTCAAGTGAAAAACGTAACTCATCACCGCACAGGCCACAAGCTAGTACAGTTATGTTTCGAATCGCCATTAGCTAGCCATTTTAGCTATTGACCTCCCAGCCTTGTAACGCTTTGATCTCCTAGTGATTGAATACAAAAAATTAGATGGTGACTAGATAGAACGACATATCTCACAGCTGTATAATATTTCTGACCTAGCCATGACCTAGTTTTTTCAGCTAGTGACTGGAAACAAAAAAATAGCTGACGACAAGACAAACAAATCTTGCAGCTGTATATACAGGGTGTCCCATTTTAATCTTACACCTGAATTTTCTCGAAAAATATTGCTCGGACGAACTATTGTGTGGAACAAAACTTCTAGGGATAGAAGGGGGACGTTTGAAAAAAATTGATTTGAGGAGCCAAAATTCAAAATGGCGGCGTTACAAAGGCTGACATGTTTTTTTCAAACGGAAACATTACTTTTTTTTATTGCCAAAAAATTTGTCAGCTGAAAACTAAAAACTTTTGTTGAAAAAATGTTTTGATAAAGTTCATAGTTTTCAAGTGAGAACATCATTTTCAATTATTTCAGATGTATCCAGGATTTGTGTGTGTGTGTGTGTGTGTGTGTGTGTGTGTGTGTGTGTGTGTGTGTGTGTGTGTGGGCGCGCGTGCGTGTATGTGTGTGGATGTGTGTGTGTGTGTGTGTGTGTGTGTGTGTGTGTGTGTGTGTGTGTGTGTGTGTGTGTGTGTGTGTGTGTGTGTGGGCGCGCGTGCGTGCGTGCGTGCGTGTGTGTGTGTGTGTGTGTGTGTGTGTGTGTGTGTGTGTGTGTGTGTGTGTGTGTGTGTGTGTGCATGTGCGTGCGTGTGGAACACTGTTGAAAATTTTGGTTTTTTTTGTTTTTTTTGTTTTCAAATTTGGACGATATTTCATGAGAAAATTTTGGAGGAAAATCGATGAAAAATAGTTTTTTTCCATTTTAATAGCGTTTGTGCCATTTTCAGGCCCAAAAACGTGTTTCTTTAAATCCTTGACGAACTTTGATCACGATGGGTAGAAAAACACACACACACACACACACACACACACACAAATCCTGGATACATCTGAAATAATTGAAAATGATGTTCTCACTTGAAAACTATGAACTTTATCAAAAAAATTTTTCAACAAAAGTTTTTCGTTTTCAGCTGACAAATTTTTTGGCAATAAAAAAAAGTTATGTTTCCGTTTGAAAAAAACATGTCAGCCTTTGTAACGCCGCCATTTTGAATTTTGGCTCCGCAAATAAATTTTTTTCAAACGTCCCCCTTCAATCCCTAGAGGTTTTGTTCCACACAATATTTCGTCCTAGCAATATTTTTCGAGAAAATTCAGGTGTAAGATTAAAATGGGACACCCTGTATATACTAGGGTGGTCTTTATTTGGGGTCAAAATTAATTTCAACCTTTCCGCCCCCTAAATCGGTTCGAAATACGTAAAAAATAACGCTGTAATTTTTTCAAATAAACCCCCCCCCCTCCCTTGACCAACACCTCTGGATCATTTCGTAACCCCTCAATAGCTCAACTTTTTCCGAAGGTTTGGAATTGATCCCGAGTTTTTAAAGACTGATCCATCTGTTTGGAGTCAAAATAAAAATGACGCAATCGGTGTGAAAATCACAAAACAATTAACAGTGATTAACGACGTCGCGGAAAGAGGTGTTCGTCTGTTCACCGATTACAATGAAATACTCACACGGAACGAACAACAAAAACAGTTCATTTTACATATAGTAAGAGAATATCGAAAAAATCATCCAGACGCAAAAAAGGAGACAATACTTAAGAATTTGTAACCCGTTTAAAAAATTATTCTATTTTAAATACATTTATAAAAAAACGAGGAAGCAAAATAAAAAATAAAATTATTTTTAAAAAATATTATTATTATGGTGATGTTATACAACATTTTGAGAGTAGGGGTTTTGGAAATTTTTTCCATGTAGCACCATGCATGTAAACTAATTTCTGAAAATTTCCAAGATTTTACAAACATATTTAGGCCCACAGTAAAATAGTGACTACAAACGCAGGAAAACCCTATGTATTTAAAATGGAAAACTTCAACCCCCGCGGTCAAGGGTTAAACATTTTTTTTTTAATCTGAAAAAATTACAGCGTTACTTTTTACGTATTTCGAACCAATTTAGGGGGAGGAAAGGGCAAAATTAATTTTGACCCCAAATAAAGACCACCCTAATATATACAGGGTAAGGGACATAAAGTGTGACAGAGCAATAGCACTCAAACTATTGATCATATCCAAAAATGCTTCAGACAAAAGTTTCAGTGTTCGAGAAGGCCGTCATACTGGACCACCCGATTTTTTATCGGTGTAGGCGCTGGAGTTACGGCAAGGTTAACTCCACTTTTTAAAATGGAATGGTACATTTTTTTCTTTAACCATTTTGTGGAGCACCTTAAGCCGCATAAAAAACATTCGGGGGTCAAAGTCGTCCAAGGTCATTCAAGGTCAGTATCGATGATACAAATCTAAAAAGTGAAGTTAACCTTGACGTTGCCTCCACCGATAAAAAAAATAGGGTGGTCCAGTATGACGGCCTTCTCGAACACTAAAACTTTTGTCTGAAACATTTTGGGATACGATCAATAGTTTGAGTGCTATTGCTCTGTAACACTTTATAAACCTCAGCCTGTATATATTTTTTCGTGAATTTTTCTTGCACATTGTTTACATCATTGCGCCCTTTTACGATATTCTTCGCTATTTATTAATTACCGTTATGATATTTACGCGGTAAATATATAAATTAAATCAATTTAATTTTAAATTATATCAGATAAATGCTTACGCGTAACGTGGTTTGATTCCGGGAGCTCTGGGTGATGAGTTGGGACGTTGTCCACTGAGGCAGTTCTACTTGTTTATTTTCTGAATGTTCGTATCATTTACCTATATGTTACAATAAATAAAGTTGGATAATTGAAAAATGGGTGGATTAACAAATGTAAATAACATTATCGGGTCCATGACTTAATTTCGGTCACATTGAGAGCGATAATTGGATAAATTGGATATCCTTGAATTGTATTTGTCCGATCACTTTTAGAGGCTAGTGCGGCCACAGTTGCTTATTATGGGCTAGGTCATCGCGAGATACCGACTTGAGGATTATTTTTCCACTCGCAACGTCATCTGTAACGCAAGTTGCTTAGCTAGCCATGAGCCAACCGCTCGATGGAACTACACGTAGTCACATAACCTCACTTTGTCATTTGTGACGAAAATCGGCTGGACAGTGACTAGCAAAGGGGTGCATAGCCACAGTTAGCTAGTGTTGTCTAGGCCATAGCGAGATATACACTTGATAATTGTTTCACTTACAATGCCATCTGAAACTGAAGTTGGCTAGCCAGCCATGAGCCATTTACTCAATGGAACTACACGTAGTCACATACCCTTACTTTGTTATTTGTGACCAACATCGGCTGGGCAGTGATTAGACAAGGGCTGGGTAACAAAACATTCAGAATACTACTAGCTCATAGCGGGGCAACCATTAATCAGTTCGTATAAGCTTACTTGGGCGAGCCAGTTGCTTGCACAATTTCTACTCGGGTATTCAGTTGAACCATTAAGGATAATCAATGGGATAGAATTTTGATCACAAGTGCCTTCGTGAATAACCTTACGGCAGTGTCCGTTCCAAGGCTCTATCAAAAATATGATGTCGCTCCTGTTATATCCGTATCTCATTTTCTAAGTTCTTTTGTCTTAATTATATATATTTTATACCAAACTATTTCCTTTTTCACTCCGACGCGAACTCGGTTGAACCCTACGTTGCGAAATGACACATTCTTTCCAGCATGCGAAACCTCCATTGCAAAACCAACATTCATTCTGGCAATTTCAACTTCGATTTCTTCACAATGCTGAGTCTTGCAACTTGCGATGCGAATGACTCTCAACGAGGACACGGAAGAAGCCTCGGTCGTTCAGTCCATACCCATTTCGAAAATTGTTGCTCAGCGATAATTAAAATCGCTGACTTACTTAAAAATCAAGAAGCAACCCACCATCGAGTTACAGCCAAATTAGTTAGTCTCTCGCGAATCTTAGGACTGAGCGGAGCTCGACAGAGGCCAAGGCACTCTGTCCTCTGAGTCTTTTTCCGTGCCCTTGCAAGTTAGTTCCGAGTACGCGTCTTCGATTCTTCGCGATCAAGCATCACTGCCCGAGGGTAAAGTGAGGCACTGAGGTGCAGCGTCTCATTACGCTTCGCAGGCCGATAAGAACTCATTAGTAGTGCGTAGAAACAATTATTCGTTCAACCAAACTCCAAACTACCAAAAATTCAACGTGTAATTTGCGTACGTGAGTGCCATACGATTGCACTGTCTTCGAGGAGACCCGAACGTCTAGCGTCAGCACGGTATCAAATTACAAGTTCATCAAACGTAAGTCCGATCTGCCCGTATTTTATGTAATCGTATTAAATTGTATCGAGTCATCAATCGAATTAATTTACGGAAAATTTACGGAAACTAAAAATCTCATACCCTCCGTTGTGGCCTTACTCGTATATTTTCTCTTTTTTTATTTTTCCCGTAACCCCACATTTGTATTATCACTGCAATTACCTTTATTGCGCTGGCCTTTGCCAGCGGAGTAGTTACTGTTTTGTCCAATAGCGTTGCTGGAATAATGGGATTCGAGTAAGCTGATTGGTAAAAATCTTACAATCACGGTTAAGCATACGATACGAAAGGTGTATGTGCCTACTCTAAAACTATTACATTAAATGACATACTTGACTTCAGTAAGAATGAGATTTTTAAAATCGGGATGACTTCAACCCTGGTTCATTCAAATAATGTCCAGCACGAACTCTAAGAGCGCAATGTGCGTATAAACAACAATCCACGGCGCTCATGTGTGACGACGCCAGTAACTTCGAAACAATACCCGAACCATTGGTCGGTGAAATAAATGTCACGAATCGACTAAGGTCAAAAGTCGCATAAGGATAAAATTTCGACAAGACGAAACAGGAAGCGGTATAATTATAAAACAATGGTTATATTCGAAAAGTTGTTGAAGAGTTTGAGATGTCAGACTCCAACTCTGTGATAATGCGAATTGATACGAGCATTTGGTTGACACCGAGGAGTGAAGAGAGCCGCCAATCCGATATATTCTCGTATAGACAGCTGACCGGGGCCTCGATGTATCTGGTAATGTACATGAGGTGAGTTACCCGTTTGTACATCAATGTTGTACGTGTATGATGCATCAAATTTAATAATAGCCCAGTCGGGTTAGTCAAAGAAAGGTGCGGTTCCGAAGTGCAAAAATTCCCGGCAGCAATTGTATTGCTCTAATCTTTATAAGAGGGGGTCATTAGTAGAGTGAATCCTAAATGGCGACCACATCCGACTGGTGCGTTGGCCGCCATTTTGATTCTAAGGTAGTTTGGTTTTTGCTCAATATCTCTATTATTTTTAATTTTTTAACAGAAAATGTAAAGGACTAAAGTTATTGAAAATTTAATTCGCTGCATCTTTAGTGCTTAACATTTTTATCCTACGATCGATATTTTGCTAGATAATAGGGAAAAACTTGCCAGATAAGAATTATTGAATTATCTCGATGATTATTAACTTTAGCGTATAAATTTACATAAACAAAGTTGTAGAGAATCAAATTTCCTACAATTTTGATCTCTAGGATTTTTTTGTACAGTCAATACTAAGCTCTACTGCCTATGGCAAGACTAACGGGACTCAAGTGACCAGCCAGGCGCTGACGTCACCAGCAGGTGTGCTCCGAACAAGTATAAGCCTGTCGCGTCCCTTTTGACCTATTATATGAATGCAATAGGGATTCCACTTGGGCCCAATGTACATTCATATGCCGAAAGAGAGGATGCACAGCGCCTGACGATCTCCGACCGAAGAACGCACGAGAGCACACAAGAGGGAAGAATGGTCCGCAGACAACAGCAACTAGAGTTATTAGAAGCTGCCGAAGGGGCGGAGGGTTTATTATATGGCCCTGGAATAGACGCGATGTAAGTTGAAAAAAATGTCTATATGTAAGGTGCTTTTGAAACTTTAAACGCGTTTTTCTCAAAACTGTGTTTTCAAAGTCAGTGAGCAAGATTTCTCGGAAACGGCTGAACCGATCATTCTCAAATGTTTACCCAATCTTTTCAAGTATATTTTTTAGTAATTAATCGAAGTTTTTGTCCCACCAATAAATATTTTCCATTTTATAAATAATTTAAGGCCTACATTTTTGTCAAAAATCGATTTTTTCTTGAGAAGTCGCCATTTTGTCAAAATTTATTATTTTGCTTATTCCTTCGATCAATTCATTATATTAACGAAATATTTTTGGTTCTTTCATTTTAGATGATCCAGTCCAGAGATATCGTGCTCACCCCAAGACGCCTTTTTTAGAGGTGCTCCCGGAGATCAGCTATAGCAGCTTCCAAAATAATTATTTTTACAAATAGAAAATGTTAAAATACAGTTCGAAGTGACCATAATATGTGTACACATTTTTACGTTAATAGATTTAAAGGGCTTTTCAAGAAAAAATCTCGAAAAATCGATCTTTTTGGGCCTCCTGACTGTATATAACCCGTTAAGCATCTGCGGTACTTATTTGCTGACCATCTCGTTCCTCCCTCTCACCCGCCTCTTCCGTCCGCGCCAAAAATACGGTTTGTTACACTAAGGTTTTACAATTTTGTGTACATTTCTAGTAAACTTGCTTGGATATTGTATAACAAATGTATTCCACTTTTTTTGTACATTTGAATTAAAAAATTAAATAAAGCCGTAGTTTGAATTCAAGTGAAAAATATATTGAATTAAATCAGATTTTTTTCATACGATCGAACAAGCAATAATGTTTGTAGAAGCATTCTTATTTCTTAGTGTCCATACATCTGAGAGGTAGCAATATATGATTCAACTTTTAAAAAATTTAATAAATAAATGAAGAAAATAACTTGACTTTCTGTAAGATGTAAAACGAAAAATCGATATTTCACCCACTTCCCGACTACTTAGAGCTATGAAATTTTGCAAACTTGGATTCAAGAGGTGACAATGCATAAGTCAAATTGAAAAAAAAAATATCCATAATAAAATATCTCTAACGGACCTATATAAGAGTGTTATTAACACCTTTAATAACACTTACTTCATGATATGGGATTAATCCCTCTTTGCAAACATTTCAGAGCTCTAGTACAATCAATTAAAGACTAAAAAGTAGAAAATAATTTATATGCACAACAAATGTTTTTAAAAAACCAGCTTTTATTTCATGTACTAAAGAGTAGAAAATATATTTTTTAACCATATTACCTATATGAAACTATAAATAAAAGCTGGGCGCGCTCAACATTTAGACACATAATCTTTAATTTACATAAATCCGTTAACATGTCAACTGTATTTAATTTACTGGAAAACAACATTAAATTTTTTTAATAAAAATCCTGAATCTGAGTATAAACCTGTGATAGAAATTTCCCAATTACTATTGTGCCAAATTAAATATGGCTAATGAAACTGAATTGATCAAATTTATTAAACATTTTAAAAGTTGAGCACCCCGATCTTTTATTTATAGTCACATATAGGTGACTTGGTAACAAAACATTATTGCCTATTCGGAGTACAAATATTCTCCGTCGATTGAAAAAAGATGGCCCCACCAGGAAGTTATGGTTGAAATTGTCAGATGTAAAATGCCATATCATAAGGTTGGATATCTGGCAAGAACATAACCTTGAAATATTAGCGATTTTGTATCAGCATCACATAATTTTTATCGTGCGAAAATGTCGAGTTTTGACATGAGACGAATGAGCGTCATTTGCGAGAACTTGATTTACTTCTTTAATTTAAAGACATCTGCAGCTGAAGCATAGCGATTGCTTGGAGAAGCATATGGTGAGACTGCTTTAAGTGAGATAAGTTTTCGTAAGTAGTTTCAAAAGTTTAAGAACGGTGAGTTTGACGTTGAAGACAAAGAATGTAGCGGAAGGCCGAAAGTGTACGGAGACGCGGGATTGGAAGCATTATTGGAGGGAGATTCCTGCCAAACGCAAGAAGAACTTGCACTCATATTAGGAGTGACTCAACAAGCAATTTCACATAATTTAAAATCGTTGGGATTAATTCAAAAGCAAGGAAATTGGGTTCCATCTGAACTAAAGCCGATAAGGCATAAGCGACCACCTGGCCATGCTCCAACATCGACCGCCAAGTCGAATATTCATGGAAAGAAACTCCTGTTGTGTATTTGGTGGGATCAGCTTGGTATCGTGTATTATGAGTTCATCAAACCGAACGAAACCAATACTGGAGCTCTCTACCGAACGCCATTGGTGATATTGAGCCGAGCACTCAAGAAAAACACGTCTACTACGACTCCAGACACGACAAAACTATTCTCCTGCATGGTAATGCTCGTCCACATGTTGCGGAGCCAGTCAAAACCTACTCTCTATGACTCTCTATGACTACCTACCTTGCTCTCTATGACTATCATTTATTTCGATAGATGACGCACGGCCTTTCTAACAGCACTTCACATCATATGAAGATACCAAAAATTGGGGCGATTTGTGGATAGCCTCAAGAGATGAAGCCCATCTTTCGACGCGGTATCCATATGCTGCCAGAAAGATGAGAGAAAGTGGTGGCTAGCGATGGACTATACTTTGAAAAAAAAAACATAAAGTACCGTTCTTTCACAATAAATGCCCAATTTTTTTTTTAACGGCGGTCACTTATTTATACTCCCAACAGTTTCAAATGCGTATTAAGTAGGGACAAGTATTTCGAGGTATTTGAATTCATCGGATCGTGGGAAATCGCATCCGTTGCATTGGAAACGGAAGAAAATATAGGTGAAGGAGGACCGGCACCTCCACCAGAGAAAGAATCGGAGTCAAGCCCACACCAGGAATATCAAAGGAAGTTCAGATTAGCATAAAATACATACGTAAAAAAAAATCACAGCGATCGAAAAAATCCAAAACCTCAAATTTCTAGACATCGGAGAGCATTTCTATGAATTTTCCTCACGCCAACCGAAGGCAATAAAACAGTATACCTCTAAGAATATACGTTTTTCAATGCCGGTAGCTGATGCGAGAAAAGTTAATGAATTAGCTCCTGTATACCGAGAAATATCAGATTTTCTATGACTGATTGCTGCGCATAAATCCATATTTTTTGCTTCGCGGACTCTACAGATGTAAATTCCCATAGATATACATTTTTAATTGCCTTCGGTTGATGTGAGAAAAAGGTAAGAATTTGCTTCTTTATACCGAGGAATATAAATTCGTGAATGTCTCCGATCACTGCAATAGAACCGATGTTTTCGGCTTCGCAGTCTCAAGCGATTAAAAATGTTGATTATTATTAGTTGAAAAGATAAAATATTTTTTTTAGATTAACTAAAAACAATCAACATTTTATACCTTCTGGAACTGTGAAGCCAAAATTATGGGTTTCTTCGCAGTGATGTTGCAGTCTATGCATTTTTACACGTCAATCAAAAGCTATTAAAAGTGTACATCTCTACGGATATACATTTTTTATTGCCTTTAGTTGATGTCAGAAAAATTCATGAATTGACTCCTGCATACCAAGAAATGAACATTTCTCAATGTCTCCGATCACTGCGAAAAATCGATGGTCTTCGCTTTGCAGTCTCTAAAGATATAACATGTCGATTGCTTGTAGTTAATATAAGTCAAACAATGGAATGTTCATATAATTAGGCACTGGAAAGCCAAAAATATGTATTTGTCTTAGATTAAGTAAAAACAATCAACATTTTATATCTTTAGAGAATGCGAAGCCAAAATCATGGACTTCTTCGCACCGATCGGAGACAGAAAACCTCAAACTTCTAGATACAGAGAAGCCGGTCTATGAACTTTTCTCTCATCA
Organism: Ophion slaviceki; assembly: GCA_944452715.1. Taxonomy (NCBI): domain Eukaryota; kingdom Metazoa; phylum Arthropoda; class Insecta; order Hymenoptera; family Ichneumonidae; genus Ophion; species Ophion slaviceki. The sequence goes on along the minus strand of OX101795.1, from coordinate 13,387,184 downwards.
ACCGAAGGCAATTAAAAATGTACATCTCTACGGATATGCATTTTTAATTGCATTCAGTTGATGTGAGAAAAATCCATGAATTGACTCCTGTATGCTGAGAAATATAATTTTTTCCATATTTCAGACTGCTGCGAAATAATCAATATTTTCGGCCTCGCAGTCTTATTTTGAAAAGAGAAACAAATTTTTTTTCGTATTGCATGACGAGCAACGCGTGCTGGGTAGCGGGTCCAGGAGGGGCACACTCTAATCATCATGACGGGCATAAGCGGGGTGGCATAAGAAACTAAAATGACGTTAAAAGCAAACATCGATTCAGATTTCCACTGCTTCCAGAGGCCTTTTTCCGAAACAAACTTTTAAACATTTGACTGCGGCATAATTGCAACAATATTTTTACAATTTATTTCGACTTGCATGATTCTTTTTACATTATTAAATTTTCATTCAAAGATTTTATTCTGAAAAATTAACTCTTTTGTTTAGTACAAAAATTTGTAAAGTGACCTATATTTGTGAGGCCCTTGAACGAGTGTTTGTTCGGAAGATTCAAAGTATGATTCGAAGCTAAGAGAACATTATTTATCCGTTCTCAATCTATCTATTTCATTATTTGTTTTGTTTATTGCAGCAAAGGGAGAAAAACCGACCCTTCGTGAAAAAAAATATTGTAAATAAACCGAGGTATTTTATTTCGCATGTTGAACGAGAAGAATCCGCATCATGCGAAAAAGGAACCGGATGCATAGGGATGATTCGTCCCGTTGAGCCTACTTGGAGCCGCCAAAAAAGAATGTCGATTCGACAAATTTGTTATTGTCATCGAACGAATTTCTAGTTTTCAGTACGTAAAGCTGTATATTTTTTCTCTGATTGATTTAAGAGAACTTATATTTATTGTCCTTCTGGAAAACATCTTGGTTACTCTGAACCAGAAATTCGTTCAAAGACGTTATACCTATTGAATGATATGAACATTACCTATGTTCAGTGCAAGACGATTCTATGTTTTCGCCGTTTGATTCTTTCCAGGGTGAAGTATAAGCTCAACGTACTGCTTGCCATCCTATTTCCAATTGCAAAGAACTTCTTGAGGTTTGAATACGACAGGCGAAGAACGTCATACTCATGCAACGACGACCAATAACGTCGTGTTATTGGTCGTCGTCTTCCGTCGCCGCGATGCCAAAAACATACACACACACTCCGGAGTGGGGGAGTCCTTTTTAGGACGTCTCCTCCATGGCAAAACCCAACTTTGACTGGCGGATAGGGGGGGTCCCCACCGGAAGTTCCGGCTCTGTCGGAGAGACGGGTGGACTGGGGCGAAATAAAAAAGCCCCCGCGGACCAAAAGTGGTAAAAAGGGGAAGGATTACAACGCGTGGGCTGTGGAATGGGGTAGTAAAGTGACGAACAGGAAGGGCCAAGCCCTGCTTGAGGGTATGTTATTGGATGTAGTACTACTCAATGCAGGTACAAAGCCCACTTCTGTTAAAGGTAAAGCCTCCTCTATAGTGGGCCTCACTTTTGTGAGTAGTAGCCTGGCGAAAGGAAACCAGTACCACTGGATTCTCCGAGAGATTCGCGGAGACTTCAGCAGAACACAAATGTCCTTTAGTTTAACGTGCAGTGCCTAGTCTTCGACCCTAACTACACGGCTCCCATGAGCAAGGGGTCGGGATACGCCCGACCACGCACAAGCATATGCATGCCTCCCAGTTTACGTTCGGATGCGGGTCCTCCTGCAACTACTGGTGAAGCCGAATGACTTTCCAACCCTCTACAGCTCTGCAGGCTGCTACCTGAGTGGGTAGTGCGCAACTCACACGTCAAAACCACTAACGGTTCCTGACCAGCATACGCCCAACCACTGCTCCCACGAGTCCAACCTCACTGGCTGGGCCGACTACTCGTCGGTGGCTACCCAGCCCCCAAGGTACCAGTTTAGATCACTGGTAGGGTCTTCGTCGCACATAATCGTGCCTCCACACTTTTCGGGTCCCGCCCCGACGCCATGGTAGGCCAGCTGGAACGGCGGTGTCGCCGCTCACCGAGGTTTCCACATGCATCATCCCGTAGGAATCAGACTGCGGGAACCCTCCTGCCGTAAGAGTCACAACGTGAGGCTATGACCCCACACCTCTCACACAGTCCAATGTCTCGTGTCGTAAAAACAGAAAACACAAAAAAGAAACACTTGACGATACCCGCACAAAAGTGTCGCCATGTCCACAGTCTACATTATGCTTAAAGACAAAAAACCGTATCGTTCGCTGGCCGAGGCCAAGAACGGTCACAACACAAGCACTTGTCGCAGTACTTCGCTGCACATATGTCCGTGTCCTCGGTTCAACTGGCCAGGGTCAAGCTGCGCCCGGTACAACCCGACGTTTTGGATGTATTCCGGGCACAGCTTGATCCTCGCGGTGTGCGCTGCGTCCTTCCTCTTGCTCCGCATACAATTGACGCACTTTGGTATCGCAGTGGCAGGGCAGGCGCTCCGCAGGTGGTCGTTCGAGCCGCAGTGCTCACAGACCTGGTCTGGAGAACTGCAGTTTTTCGCGATGTGGCCGTAGCCACAACACTTGAAGCACCGAGTAACGTTAAGATACTCGGCGCTCCTATATGAGCCCCAAGCGAGGTACACACGCCCCCGCTTGAGAACTCCTTCCATGTGCCTCATGGGTAGCTGAACAATCCAATTGTTCAGCCCTTGCTTGTTCCTAAAGCAGTGTTCGAAGGAGACTGCGTCAGGGAGGACAGCCTCCTCCTCGTTCCAGTGCCCGAGGAGGTTCTTCGTAATGAAGTCCCCCTTCAGGTCTTCCTTGGTCGCGTCGGACTCCACGGCGTATATAATCAACGACGGTTTTCTCGTAGCGGCAATCACTGCCGTCAGGTTCATGCCGCTAAGGTCTGATCTCGTGATTACCTCGGCGTCCTCTTTCGAGGCGACGTTGATCACTACATCCTTATTTCGCGTCTGCCTGACAGACGCTACCTTAAGGGTGCTTCGGTACTCTTTGAGACCGCGGAGGAGGTCCTTTTAGACCTCCTCCATCGTGGGCATCAGCCTTCACACCGAATACCTGGGCGTATCTACGCCATTTCACCGCTTCGCGATGCTCCTCACGAATTTTAAATTCATATGAGGCCATCCGATTGAGCACCCACCTTATCGCAGTCTTGTTCATTTTATTGGCCTCTTGGAATATGTAGTACTCTAGTGTCCCTCTGTACTGGTCAAGCCAGTCCTCGAGTGCTTGATCCTCGCGCTCCTTCTTGGCCAATGCCTCCACCGACACATCTGCCTTGTCCTCAGGCGTGCCTGCCACTTGGGGTGTGCCTGTCACTTGGATCTCTTCCTGTGGCATATCCGCTGGTCGCGCGAACTCAACGTCCTCGATCCAGCCAGCAGTCTTCTTTTTGGACTTCGGTCCCGGTTTCTTCCTCTTTGCAGCAGGATTCTTTGGAGAACCCTCGCATCCGAGAGACCCCGCCGAATCACTGTCAAAGAGGAGCTCCTCACGCGAGCGCTTCGCACTTCTTTGGGAGCGTCCTCCCTCAGAAGCGATCGACGCCGCGCTAGAGCACCTCGTTATGCCTGACCCCATTGGTCAATTGTCCGCTTTCTTTGCTTTATCAGTTTGTGCGCCTTTAGTCGTTGCCTGTTCCGTTCCGGTTTTAGTTTTTATCGATTTTTAATGTTCCATTTTGTTCCCACGATTATGGTCGGTTACAATTGTCCACTCCGGCCTTCCGCCTTATCGAGGTAAGAAGACTTATAATACACCCTTGAGCCTGCCCCGATGGCACCGGGGAGGCCGCTTGTGACTACCACCGTTTTTTTCCATCTTGGTAATCTTGCATCTGAGGCACGTCACTCCAACCCCGGAATTAAATGGAGCTTGGCCCTCGGGGGCGCTACTCCCCGAAGCGCTCAGTGACGCTGACCTGGGCCAGTGACGCCGGACGCCCCGTGAGGGACTTCAGTAGAACAGCGAAGGCACCGAATACAATCAAGAAAGCATGCTGGAAAGCAAACATGTTTGACGCGGACTTGTTTCGTGAAACTTTTGACAACAGCCCTCACGCAGCAGAAAGTGAAACCGAGAAGGTCGAGGTGGTCATGCAGGGGGTAACCGAAGCATGCGATGCCACAATGCCATGGACACGTAATGTCGACTTCCGACCGGCGGTACACTGGTGGAGCGAACAAATTGCCGGCCTCCGAAGAGAGTGTCATCGAACTCGCCACCTAGCACAATGAGCTCGAGGAAAACGCTTGTTCCCCCATTTGGAAGAACAGCACAGGAAGGCGCGCTTGAAGCTTAAAAAGGGTATCAAGCAGAGTAAAGCTGAAAGCTGGGGCGAACTGCTCAGCGAGGTGGAAGATGCTCCCTCGGGCAGGCCGTACAAAGTGGTAATGACTCGACTGAAAACCCAGCCAATGCCATCGTCTGCGGACGCAGCCCTGCTGGAAAAGATTGTCACACAACTGTTCCCTGAGCAACCCGAGGAGGACTACCAGCTTGAGGCGGACGTCAATGAGGACATCGCACCCATTACTGAAGAAGAGCTTCTTACGGCGTCTGCCAAGGTGGACCACAATAAAGCCCCCGGCATGGATGGGATACCGAACATCGCACTCAAAGCAGCGATCAAGTTGGAACCGGCAATATTCCTGGGCATGTACAATGCATGTCTTAAGGAAGGAATCTTCCCGGACAAGTCGAAGTGGCAGAGGCTAGTGCTCCTCCCGAAAGGGAAGAAGCCACCGGACGAGCCCTCATCCTATCGTCCGCTCTGTGTACTGGATATCGCCGGAAAGATCTTCGAGCGGATCATCCATAGCAGGATTGAGAAGGTGGCGGACCCTCTACTGGTGGAGGGCCAGTTTGGCTTCAGAAAGGAGCGCTCTACTCTGGATGCCATTAACTCAATGGTGAAGCAGGCGTAGGCGTCGACTGCGGGGAAACGATGGACAAGAGGGTCCAAGAAGTACTGCGCAGTTGTCGCTCTCGACGTCAAAAACGCTTTCAACTCGGCGATCTGGAAGTGTGTCATGGATGCCCTAAAAATATTAGGGGTACCATGGTACCTACGGAGCATAGTGGCGAGTTACCTATGTAACAGGTGGCTCATGTACGACACAGAGGATGGACCGAATACGTATAGGGTGACTGGAGGAGTTCCTCAGGGCTATGTACTCGGACCGCTTCTGTGGATCATCATGTACAATGCTCTGCTGCTATTACAATTGCTGAAAGGAGTGTCCATCGTAGCGTTCGCAGATGACACGACGCTGATTGTCATCGCCAAATTCCTGGAGTAAATTACCGCATTCTTCGGCGAAGCTTTCGCCAAGATAAAGGAATGGATGTCTTCTGTTGGACTACAGCTTGTAGCCCACAAAACAGAAATACTCCTCGTATCCAGCAGGAACGTGATGGAAACGGTGACGCTCAGGGTTGGAAACGCCGAAATTACATCCCAACCGTTCATTCTGTTCCTGGCTGTGATTCTCGACGCGAGGCTGAACTTTAAAAAACAAACCGAGCAGATCAGCCGAAAGGCCTCTGTGGTGGCTACTACACTAGCACGGCTCATGCCTAATGTCAGTGGTCCCAGGCAGAACAGGAGGAAACTACTGTCATCAGTGACGACCTCAGTGCTCACCTATGGCATACCCATATGAGTTGATACACTGAAAATCCAGGAGTACCGCAGGAAGGCTGCAGCAGCGTATCGCGTCAGCTCCTTGAGGGTAGCCTGTGCATTTCGCACTGTCTCCGAGGACGCTATCAACGTTATCGCAGGAATGCTGCTCATGGAGGTGCTCGCCGAGGAGCGTAGATCGATGTACCAGCAGAAGGGAGCTAGAAACCCCAGCTATGCAAGGACCGAAGCGAGAGCAACCAGTCTCAACCAGTAGCAGACGATGTAGGATGCCTGTACCAAGGGAAGGTGGACACACCGACTAATCCCGAAGGTGGAGATATGGGTGAACCGTCCACACGGGGAACTCAACTATGATCTCACTCAAGTGATATCTGGACACGGCTGCTTCCGGGCTTATCTCTATAAGTTTAATTACGAAGATTCTCCGGACTGCCCAGCATGTGTAGCAGTTGAGGAAAACGCTGAACATGAATTGTTCCAATGCCCTCGGTTTAGTGCCTCCCGCGCGATAGTCGAGGATCAGCTGGAGACACGCATCACCCCGGACAACGTGGTAGAGTTGATGCTGAAGTCAGCAGACGCATGGACAGCGGTGTCGGCTCATGCTGCCGCAGTAATGAAGGCGTTGCGACGTGCAGAACGCGCAAGGAAGAAGACGACGCCGGAAGACCAGGCAGTCATAGATGAAACAAGCGACCCAAACCCCTAAATCATTCATACCATCTCGAGGGGAACGGGGAATGTAAGGTCGTCTGACAACATTGCAGGAAGAGCTATGACTAAGGCCTCTCCCGCGATGTTATACCTAGCGGTCGTCCCGCGGGAGAATTTACAAGGCCGCAGAGAGAAACATTTCGGGCTTAATATAGCGAATGAACGTGCTTTGCTGGCAGGAGCTTCGCGAACCACTCGGGAGAGCAAAACATTGACCGTTTTCGACACTCGGCTTTCCTGTAACATTACGTATTACCGCTAAACCCGCGGCAAGTGTTTCTTGCCCGGGAATATAAGTCGACGAGGCAACGAGTTTCACATTTGCTCGACGCACAGTATTTCAAAGTCTCGACAATTGTGACAAAATATCAAAGAGATGTCGGATTCGAAGCAAAATCCGTATATAGGGGTTTTCGAAGCTGCTGATAACGAATTCAAAATGCATATTCAGAAACTCAAAATGGCGGTTTCAAAATGGCCGACATTTTGACAAAAGACTTCTCAGTTTCGTCCGAAAATTCGTTTACGAGGGTTTGCAAGGTTGCTGATAACGAATACGAAAACCAGATTTCGACATTCAAAATGGCTGACGTTTTAAAAAACTAGTCACATTCGTTTGAAAATCCATATGAATATAACGTTAAATTGCGAGTAGTAAAATTAAATCTATTATAATCAGATCATAGTCAAAAACATTAATTTATTTACGTATGAGGTGAACGCCAAGAGAATACATGACATTACGAATAATCGTCAACCGAACGATCTCCGTCACTTGATGCGCTCTTAATATCATCGTTATTAGACCTCGAGCGTGGAGAACCATCGGAAGACAGCAACATTTTAATCACGTCATGTTATTTTAGCTTTTATCACGTCATGTTAGCTTTTGCTCTTTTTCGGAGTTATTTTTCTCAGGCTAGAAACTAGAGGATCCGAAGATGCTATAAGCCAGTGAAAAGCGTCTTGCATAGTTTTTTTCTCGAGAAACTTTTCGAGCAAAGTTCTTTCGATATTTCTTAAAGAGCTTGTTTCTTCGCGCTTTTTCGGGTGAAGATTAAAGATAAGTGGAAGTGTGGTACGCAAGGGCCGGATCGTGTCAAAAATGAGTCAGTTTTTTTCCTGAAATGTTTTACAAATTAAAATTAAAAAATGGATTGTTTTTCCCTCCAAGTTAACAAGTAACTAGTAAGTAACAATACTTGTTCCGTTAATTGTTTTCTGAAACTTTGATCAATCGGTCCGAAATAACGGTTCGATGGATCAATTTGAAAAATTACAGGGCTATTGGGGGGTACATTAAGCTGAAAAAAAAACCTGGCACCATTAGTCTGATCATCAATATTTATAAAGTAGTGACAGATTTACTGAAAATATACCATAAAAGTAATTTACCATAAAAAGTCAGCTTTGTACTTTTTCAGAATTAATGTTAAGGGTGAAAATAAAAAAAAATCTCAAAAATCAACGAAAGGGTCTAGTAGGAAATTTATTCAAGTTTTCAAAGCTGCCCGTTAATTCCCTGTGCAATCATTGGTTGCTGAGATATCGATAATCAAAGACAAAAGGATGTTTTTTCATTCAATGTCGGATATCTCAGCAAAAAATTGACGCAGAGAGACCAAAATACCAAATTGAAGCGGAATAAATAAGCGAACTGAACTATGCATTGATTCTACTAAAAAAAAAATCGCGAGCCAGTGGACCCATGAAAAAAAAATTGGAAGCCATTTTTATCGCGCTATTTCTTATGATTGCGCGATAACCATAGCTCACAAAATTGGTTTGCCAAAAGATCTCGAAACTAGAAACTTGAAAGTTCAAAATGCTTTTTTTTCGTCTGGATACGACCGTTTTTCACGAAGATACAGTACTTCAAAAAACACTAAAAAAAGATTGAAGAAATGTTCTGTTCTCAATTTTTTGGAGTAAGGTAAAACAAAATGATAATATAATAAGATAAAATTAAAGTCAGGCTATAAGTACTGATTTTCGAAGTACAATGCATGAAGAGCGGGTATATAGGTCCGGATGTAGAAAGGTACAGTACAAAACACAACACTATTTGAGTCCCTTAACTCGAGATGCAGATAAACACGCGGTGAAGGTCGGGTTTCAACTACCCCTCTGCGCGCTAACGCGTGTTCGAGGGCATCGCTCGAATTAAATTTGTTTATAAAAGAGGGCATTGTTAAGCAACTGGTTCTTGGAATATTCGATGAAAAACCGCCTAAACTATGTGTTACATTTTAAAATTAGGTGGTCAAAATGGATTTAAAAAGGTGGTTCGAAATGGCGACCCGTTCGATTGAATTTTTTTTTTTTAAGAGTTGATATTTCACCATATTTTTAGTAAGAATTAAGGAAAAATCAATGAAAGAGTGATTTATATTCGAATTCTATATTCGTTGAGGAATACTCTCCTTCAAGCCACATTCAAATCGAACACAACAAGCAACACACTTACACTTACAAATAATTAGAAATATTTTGCAGCGATTGCGTCTGACGCGCATCGTTCCAAATGCGTCGACTCGGACTGATGCTGGAAAGCAGATACAGAAATTTACTGTTCTGGCCTTTAGGCATAGTATACGGCAAAGTCGTCCTCACAATATTTCAGGGAGATTTTCCTGAAAAAAATATCAACTTTTTTTTATTTTGTCATATTCTTCGAGACTTTGAAGCATTGTGCGACGCCTCGCGTCGCGAGTACGGATGTATTGGCGGTTACACCGTCCGATTCTTCCGTCCAGGGGCGTTTCAACGAACTATGAAGTGGATTTACTACACGCTGCCAAGGAGGCCAAATAAATGGATTGATACGGATTGATATACTGCCCGGGTTGATTGATATACGGTCGTCACACCTTTTGCGCCTATTAACAAATGGGTTGATCAATTCTGATAAGAACGTATCTACTATATTTAGGCTATGACGAATAACTTTTTTCCACTGAGATACGAAGTGTAAAATAATTTTCTCGATGTCCAAGTTGCTCGGAAATTCGACCGTTAATTATGAGATTTGGGGATTGAGTGGACGGATCGGGAAGTAACCTAGACCAAACGATAGGAAAAAATCATATTACTTTTGTCAAATGTCATCAGATTTGCGAAATTCATAAATGAGAGTTAGAACACCAACTTAGTGTATAAAGAATACGCGGCGAGTTCGTCAGGGATATCGAGATTTTTAGAGTTGCTTTTTCATTATTTGACGTCGAGACGCGGCCGCATCTCTTAATAGATATTTTGGCTTTTCGACTAAAAACAATCAACATTTTACATCGTTAGAGACTACGAAGCCAGAAACATGGTTTTCTGCGGAGCGAGCGGAGAAATTGACGAATTGATATTCCTCGGTATACAGAAGCAAATTCTTAAACTTCTCTCACATCACCTCAAGGCAATTGAAAATGTATATCCATGGAAATATAATTTTTTCATTGCCTTCGTTTGATGTGAGAAATATTCATAGACTTTGTCTCTCACGTTTGATGTGAAAAATATTCACACGCTGCCAGAAGACCATGATTTTGGCTTCTCAGTCTTCGAAGATATAAAATGTTGATCATTTTTAGTTCATGTAAAAGAAGTACATATTTTTTACTTTCCAGTGCCTAATGATATGAACATTTAATTATTTGTCATACGTTAACTAAAAGCAATCAACATTTTACATCTTTAGAGACTGCGCAGCGAAAAACATGGTTTTCTTCGCAGCGATCGGAGACATTGAAAAACTTACATTTCTCGATATACAGGAGTCAATTCATGAATCTTTCTCACATTAACTGGATGCTATAAAAAATGTATATCCGTAGAGATATACACTTTCGATTGTCGTTGGTTGATGCGAGAATAATTCGCAGACTGGCTCCTGAATATCTCGAAATATGGGGTTTTCAGTGTCTCCGATCGCTGAGAAGATATATATAGTATTGGTGTCGCAGTATCTAAAGATATCAAATGTAGATTGTCTGTAGTCACTGTATAACAAATACTAGGTTAGAATAAGGTCTCAATTCGTTCCTAAGTTCCACCGTATACCCTTGTGGGTTTTTACGTATAACCCCATTGGACCCTTTCCTATCGCTCCCTACACTCACTTCGCTAATCTAACCTAACTCCCGTTGCATCCACAGCCGTCTTAAACTACTTATACCGCATTCGACGAGAGTACGGGGAAATTGTGAATAACCCGTACCGGTATAGACGGCCCTATAATCTTCTGATTTTCCGGTGCACAGACTTTAACTCAAGTTTCTACACCAACGTATCAGAAGTATTGATCTCCGCCTCGCTGGTTAATGCGCCAGCCCGTGCACAGCTAAGTGGTCACCGCTCTAAGTATTGGCCGCGCATAATGCTGCTTATCTCGAAGTACCGCCAGAACAGAATCCCAACCGCCCATCCACCAGTTTTGAATGGAATACAAATACTAATTTTTGCCTTTTAACCATTTGAAGCATACACTTTACTTTACGTGCACGTTTTTTTTGCACTTTCGTTATTGATGACACCCGCTACGTAAAAATTAAGAATTAAATAGGTATGTTTTAGTAGTTATTGAAGTCCTAGGAATTTCGAAACGCATTTACAACCGCCATATTTCTTTAAAAAACACTTTTGAATCGTCAAAATCTGAATTCAATTACGCGTAACACCAGTGTTACACTATGCTGCAAAGGTTTAACTAAAACAATCAACATTTTATATGTTTAAAGACTAAAGCCTAAACCAAGACCTATACATAATCGATAAGATGTGTCAAGAGACGCGGCAGCGTCTGGACGCCAAGTAATAAAAGAAGAAAACGTTTACCCCACTAACCAACACACGGCGTACTTTTTATATACTAATAAGATATGATTTTATCTTTCACTTTCGAACTTTGAATCTACGCCGCGCGAAAACGCGTCGACAAATCGAAAATATGATGACATTTGAAAACGGTAACGTGATTTTTCTGTCCACTCAATCCCGAGATCTCATAATTTTCGGCTAATTTTTTTCCCCAAAAAAGTACGTCCATAATCGCTGTTTAGTTGAATCGAATGAAGTCAATGCGCCATGTCGTAAAAATAGTACATACGCCTTTTTGAGAGTTGATTAACAAAAGGTTCAACAGCGCAGAGAGCGACGAATTTAAGACTCGTCTCGCGCAGTTCAACAGCTGACTGCTATCGTGCCTGCTATATATAAACTGTAACGGTTTTTCCCCGGTTTCACTGCACCAATACTTTCCCACGTCTTGGGCTATTTAGGTGCCGGTCATTGGGGTACCCAACGACAAATTTATTTTTGCCAAAGAGGAGCGAATATTTTAAAAGCGTCCTCCGGCTCGACAATCCTTAAGGTGGTAGAGTGGCGAGGGGATGCGGGACTCAGAAATAAGAAAAAAAGACTATGCCCGCCATACAAGCCCTTTCGGGTTACGAAACTTTGCTTTTATTTCACTATCATCGTTCTCGCAGAGATGGGGACGAGCAACATCGTACGTGTAATTTGAAATTCAAAAAAAAAATTATTTTCAATTTTCTTCCTCTCACACCGAGAATCCTCGCTAACAATTTTGAGTTTTCACACGACAGTACAATATAAATTTTCTGTGCTCCAACTTGGTCTACGGTAATTGACAATGAGGTGAGACGGACAATAATCTAAGGACTGCTAGAACCCAACGAGAGCTTTGCGAGAAATGAAATTCGCAAAAAGGCGTTACAGTTGGGTCTTGCCACGCGTGAGCCAACGACGTGACAATATCGCTCTTTACGGAATACTCAATATTCTCAATGATTTCTCACAGAGGTTGAGGCCAAAGAAAACTCGCGCCCTATTCGAGAAAGAAATAGGGGGAAACGACGGCTCACCGCTACGGCTTCCTTTGGATCGGAATCCGGTGAAACGTCGGACTCGATCCTCGCAAAATTCCGAGAGTGTCAATTTTTTCGGTGCTGGTACGGCTCGGCTCGGGAAAATACGCCTTACCTCGTTGGAGACCAAAACTCAAGTCCTCGCTAATTATCGAGAAGGATGCCTCAGCGACTGTGAGACATAATCCCCTTCCACTCCTTGCCTATTCACGGTAATCGATGATTTTCGCGCCGGGACGAAATTACAGGAACAGATCACGGCGAGAATCGGGATCCTTTGACTCCCGTTGTTTCCGACGAAGATGCAGATACTCCCACGAGGAGATGGAGTGACCGTAAGTTCGACAGTTCAGAGTAGGAGCATTACAGTAGCGTCTCGCTGCTTCAGACTTAAAATTTCGCGCTCTCGATTTAGTGATGATGAGAGCGCCGAGGATGACAACTAGGGTGGCACTGTCGTAGCCTCAAAATTATCGTCAGGTTGTTGGACGCTCGAATACTCGCGCTCTCACCTTGATAACAAGGAGTAACGGCCATGACGAGGAGTGTCGCGCTGGTGTAGCCTTTATCCCTTTCTCTCAGGCGTTTTCGTCGGTCGCGTTGTCCATCGGAAGGCTGCCGTTTCCTCGCGCGAAATACAATATACAAAAAGAATGAATTAAAATCTATTAATATGTCAAAGTTAGCTCTGTTGGATTGCCCGTGAGAGGCTCCTGGGTGAAGTAAGGCGTATTTTCGCCGTGCCGTACCAGGCCTCGTTATGATTTTGTGACGTGCAAAAAAGCACGTCACAACACATATAATATAATGTTACAGAGTGAGGCACTTCGACAGCTCTAATCTTTACTCATAGTTAGAGCGTTTCGGAGCGTAAAACAACCGGCCCTTTTTAGGGCGAATAATTTTTTTTACGAAGATTCCCCGTGTTGCACATTAACGATTTAAATAATTAAGCGAACACGAAGAACAAACAGAACCCCCTTTCAGGCCCAAACATAAATTTGACAAAGGTTCTCATATTCGTGAATCATATTCAAACCTGAAAAAGTTCTTCGCAATTAGGAATAGGACGGCAAGCAGTACATTCAGCTCATACTTTACACTGTAAAGAATAAAACGGCAAACACATGGAATCGTCTTGAATAGAACATAGGTAACAAAAATCCATATTTTTACGTGTGAAAAGTCTCTTTCAAGTACTGTTTCAGAAACTAAAACTAATTGTTAGCTAATAAAAAGTGTAAGCAATAAAAAAATGTTTTCATTGCCTAAGCACAACGAAAAACGTAAACCCATCGGTATTGAGGCGCTAAAAATATCGATTAGCTTCGCATCAAGCGCAATGGCTGAAAAAAAGATTGCAGATAGTGCGACGTCAAATACGGATTTGTTTACTCGATCACGAAAAAAATGTATAACTGTGGATATCGCGAGGCCGAAATATCAATTTGTATTGCATCGAACATACGCACTGAAAAATTCTGAGCGCTTCAGGCACCGGAAGGAAAAAAAATATGGAGGTGTTACGTCGTAACATTCTCGCACGTGCCACAAGAACTTTTCTCACGACCAGCGCAAACGCTCAAGGTTCCGAGACAGCGTACCGGATGCATTTTTGCAAATCCGGAATACTCGGATGTTGCGAATCCGACTACAGGAAGTTCGACCGTGCATTTTCTATCCTTGGCCGCGTTCTGCTACGTCAACAATTTTGGACCGCCTTGCTACAATCGTTCGGCTTACTTAGGGAAGTGCGCAAGCAAACTCAAGCCGTCTATTCTCAGCAGACCACCGGGTCAGACCTTCTTTAAAATCGCTAACGCGGGCTAGAATTATTGTCTAAATAAAACCAGTAACGATAGCACCGTCAACCTCGACTTGTTGATTTCAATCATTAATCGAAGAAGTTTCTTTAAAGATCTTATCCGCCTCTTCACGTTTCAACCGCTTGTTCCTTTACGCACGAGTCTTTTGCATACTCTATTAAACCGTCATTGATCAAGTCCTCACTAAACCTCTGAGTCGCCGATGACCAAATTAAGTCGCACCTCTCAATCACGGCCGGCCAAGTTCTCAAAATTGGACCTGTGAATCATTCTCCCGGTCAAGTTCCCGTCATCACTATTCAATCGAAATCCTATCTGGTCAAACGTACCTCTGGGACATCACATAGTAAAATTATTGGCGTCAGAAGTGGGATCTTCGAGAGTCGAGATTACACGTAAACAAGTTTCGGCAGGCTGCAACCGCCTCGCGTTACTGTATTTGGAGTACCCTCCAGAAAACTATACATACTACCGAAGAAGAACCTTTTCAATTATCAAGACGACGTTGGTCCGTCGTCAAAAGGAAACCACAATCCGAAGCTACAACCAAGAAGCAGCAAATCCATAGAAACCTGGTATCGAAACAGCTAACGGAAGTCGAAGATATAATGCTTTTCGCACTAACGGTTCGTCTCATCTGCTTGACGTACGAGTTTCTTTCCTGTTGTTACCATTGTATACCATTCATTCGGTCCGAGAATAATTTTCCATCTTGACTCACAAAATTTGGTATTATTCGCGCTGGTGTTATATGACGCTTACGGAAATTGGCGACTGATTAACCCTGTATACATATCTTCACTCTCAAAAAATTTTTTTTTTAAATAAATAAATTTAAAAAAACCCAAACTCGGTAGCGTCTGGATTCTCATACATCATCGAGTGATTTTTAAATTTCAAATCCAGCTTTACACATAAAATTGCAAATTCGCGAATCTCTGCTGCTCACATGAAATTCATGCGTTTTGTCTTTTTCGTTTTACATACACATATTTCCTTTCACGTACAAATCTTGAGTCACTGATCGAATATTTATATCGAGTTTCAATAGACCATCCTCTCATCGTCCTTCTGATGGCGCGGCCGCTAATTTAATTCGTGTAGCGTCAAACAATTTATCAGAAGACGACGTGACTGAACACATTCAAAGATTAAACATACCCGGCAGCGATTCCAATTGAGTGAACAAAGCTTTGTTGCCCATCCCTGACTTCGATGGGAAGAACATCGCGGTAGAAGATTTTATATCTGACATCCAATATGCCTACAGAACAATCGATTGTGATGACAGACCGAAATTCTTTTACTTGCTATTTTTAAAATTAAAAGGTGAAGCTCAACGTCGTCTGCGGCCTAAGCGCAGCAAGTACACTCGCATTGAACAATTTACCAATGACTAACGAAACCTGTTTACCTTAAGAAAAGGTACTCTCGATCTAAAGGTAGAATTATCAAATTTGGCACAAGGATCTCTCGAGGAGATTGGCGATTTCGCTGCTCGCGTTCGCGACATTGTCGATATCCTGAATCGCCGCGCTTGCACGAGTGCCGGGTGTATGGCAGAAATGTGGGCCGAAATTTTTTTTAACTCTTTAAAAACCTTCATCATAGGGTTACGTGACGGTATTACCACTTATGTATACTCGAAAGAACCGCACACTATGGAGTTGGCAATAGATTATACCCGCGAAGCCGAAAACGAGATCATCTATTATGAAAACGTCATCATCGATTATGTCTCCCCGCGGAAGTAACGTCGAGTTCTTAAGCGACGAAGATCGCAATGATCATCCGGAACACGTCACCAGAACGGGTGGCCGCCGTTCTCACTCTCGTGGCTCATCCGTAAGAGTAGGAATCGCAGACGCGAGAGAGTCAGGAGCAGTCAGTAGATATTGCAAAAAAGGGGTCACACCATCGATTCGTGTTGGACGTTCGAAAATCGCAAACGGTAGGAAAGTCAAGAACGAAAAATTAATCGTCGCGCAAGTCGTACTTGGGGTGAACATCGGTCTAGTAACTCTGATTCCTATGACTCTTGAGACAGATACAACCATGCCTTTTCTCGGGAAAATTATCGAAACCGTCGTTACAACGATCGACAGTATGGAGACTACTCCCCGAGTCGTGAACCAAATTCGTACGCAGGACGAAATGATTCTCGAACGAGTCGTGATCGTAACTCGACGCGGCCGCGACTCAGTATAGAAAATCGTCAAATTCGACGAGATGAGTGGTATCCGCGACCGCCTCGTGGTGTTCACACCACTCTAGACACAGGGACGACACCAGTCATCACGACAGGCACGACTCCGGATGTCAAAGCAAAGACAATTCTCGTCACCGTGAACGCGGTAACACATACCACCAAGAACGAGACGACTTGCGTCATCAGAGCCGAGACAATTCGCGCCGTCAGCGTTCAAGAAATACGGGTGAGCGAAGTCAATACCCTGGCTCTGAAGGCGATCATACTCCACGTCGCCCTCCGCGTGAGCGACGCAGGCACTATCGAAAGTCGAGCTATTCCGTTTCCAATTGCTCCGTAAGTTCAAGCGACGAAGGCGACAGAACCAAGGGTTCTCAACGGCTCTCAAAGCTTCTCGTAAAGGCTCTCAAGACTAATCTCGCGACGGAAGGCGAGACGGCTCGCAAGGTCGCCTTTTAATGGACAGCAAGTCCACCGAATCGTCTAAACCTCGTTCACGCAATTCGCGCTCTGGATCGACAGAGTCCTTAAACGTAAGAACAGCTCGGCGCCAAAGCGTAGCGCTGGGCAACGACACGAAAGCGCTCCCTCAACCCGAATTCAGATCCGTAAAGCTACATGGCAAACAGTCGGGATTCCATTAACTTTAATTTCCACGGATCCTAGTGACATTTCGTCCCCATCGATGATCCCCGTAATTTCGTAGAGTAAATTTCGGTTTATTGGCAAGCCCGGTAGGATAGTTCTCATTTTAATGATGTTAGTGTCAGAATCATTATCGACAAAGAGGGTCACCTCCCTGGATGGGTCTTGGGGAGATGATAGGCGAACCGCGCGGTCTAAGTGCTCGCCGGGAGCTCGCCGTGAAATATGATATCATATCACGGTGGGTCACCGATGGGGTCGAAATGTCACTAGGATCCGTGGAAATTAAAGTTAATGAAATCCCGACTGGTTGCCATGTGGTGAGGGACGATTTTGGTTTGGAGGAACAGGGACTTTTAGGTATACCCTTGTTTCGCGAAAACGGTGCAAAGATCGATTACGTCAATGGTTGGATAACTTTGGAGACAAATAACTAAGTAGTCCCGTTCGTGAACACTGAAATATTCACCATCCCAGCTCGCTCCAAAAAGCTCCTTCGGGTTAGGGTCTCAACCGATTTAAGGCACGGATACATTCCTCAAATAAATTTTCACCATGGCATTTATTGCGGGAACGCTGCGGTCGAAAATCGCGGCGGTTTTGCTTACCTCTATGCTATAAACAGTAAAGAAATAGATATAGATCTCGTCGTGCCGAAAGTAACTTTAATGCCGTTTGAAGAACTGCCGCGTTGCGAAATTCCAGCTGATTGCGATGGGCCCAATGAACTCACCCTACTCACACCAGACGCTCTTCATCATAAGAATGTGTCGCGAGTCGCACGCGTACACTCTCACAGCGTTAATGGCGTGAAAGAGATATTGTCGTTCCTAATGTTGGACCACCTGGAAGATGGGGGATATGACCACGTACTTATGCTGATAAGGGAATATCAACACCTCTTCCATCTGGCCGGCCAACCAATGGACTACACAGATGTGGTGACTCATAAGATCCCCACGATGCACAACCTGCCTATTAACACGAAGCAATATCGCTTTCCACACAACATGAAAACAGAAATCAACCGCGACCCAAGTCGTGGATTTACTCGACAGAGACATAATGCAGGAGTCCTCATCACCATCCAATTCTCCCATTTGGATCGTTCCCAAAAAGGCAGATTCGCTGGGAAATAAACGCTGGCGGTTAGTCGTCGATTTCCGAAAAATCAATGAAAAAACCGTCCTCGATGCGTATGCTCTACCGAACATCGCCGACATTCTGGATCAGTTGGGGAAAGCTCGTTACTTTTCGGTCTTTGACCTCGCATCTGGGTTTCACTAAATTCGTATAGACCTCGAGGATAGAGAACAAACAGCATTCTCTACACCACATGGATGGCCATGTGGTGTGAATTTCAATCGCATGCCGTTCGGGGTGAAGAATGCCCCCGCTACCTTCCAACATCTAATGGATCAAATTTTGTCGGGACTACAAGGGAACAAGATATTCGTGAATCTTGATGACATCATGATTTATGCAGATTCCCTCGAAGAGCACGATAGGAAATTTCATAGACTTGCAAGTAGATTATCCGATGCACGACTATCCTTGCAACCCGACAAATGCGAATTTCTTCGCCCCGAAGTAGTATATCTGGGTCACATTATCAGTCGCGATGGCGTTCGGCCCAACCCTCTGAAACTGAAAGCCGTGAGAGAATTTCCAATCCCGAAAAATCATAAGAATATCAAACAGTTTTTGGGATTAGTTGGGTACTACCGTCGATTCATTGACAACTTCGCAAAAATAGCGAAACCACTCACGCTGCTGTTGAAAAAAAAAACGTTCCTTTTGAATGGTCAACGGAACAACAGCACGCTTTCGAAGAACTACAGGATAAAATCTGTGAAGAACTCATATTACGTTATCCTGACCATAGCGAACCATTTATCATTACCACCGATGCTTCTAACGTCGCCGTAGCCACGATTCTAAGCCAGGGATCAATCGGCGATGATCTTCCTATCGCCGACTTTTCAAAAACCTTATCTGACCCAGAAAGGCAATACGACGCGACAAAAAAGGAATTGCTCGCGATAATCTACGCCGTCAAACACTTTCGATCGTATATTTATGGGCGTAAATTTTTCCTCGTGACGAACAACAAACCTCGTAACGGACACCTGGCTAAAACGTCTCAAGGATCCGACACCTCAATTACGATAATGGGCTGCAGTGCTCGATGGTTGCGACTACGAGCTTATGCATAAACCTGGACGCCAGAACACCAATGCCGATGCTCTATCCAGAAACCCAACCGTTGAAAATCAAGAACAGGAAACTGCCGTGCCGCGCAGTCTCAACGCCAAGAGGAGACGTGTAAATAACGAATAAAACGGGAGCTCGTCTTCGGAGATCCTGGCGTTCCGGAGAACGAAACAACCCAGGCTACTTTCGGATTCGACACAAACATCGGCATCAGCTGACCCTTCACTTTCCTCATCGGCCGATATTTCGGCCTCGTCGGAAAATGAGAATTCTGACGTTTCGGTCACCTTGTCAAAAAGGGTATATCCGATCACTGAATCAGCTGACAACACTCATCCACCCGTCAACAAACGACAACGGAAAGGGGAGGTTGGGCCTCCCGTAATCGCCAGTGACAAAACTTCAAACGCTGACAAACTTCGGAGTCGACCAATAGATGAACTCTGTCTACCTCGTTGTCGCTCATGGAACATGTATTATTCCTCGCCATCTTCCCATGAAGCTTCGGAGACCTTTCATTACGAAGTTTCGGTGGATATCCATTCTCCTACTTCGCATCCGACCAACGAAGAAGGAAATCAAAGGAAAACCATCTGTATTGTTGCCCCTGCGAACAATTAGAAATCGCCCAGAGGGGCTCTACGTACCTTCTGCACTTCTGATGGATCCCGACATAATCGAACAGCTACCGGAGCAGGGTCTTGGTAAACAAACCTTAAGCAACAGTACTTCACGTCCCGCTCACGAAATATCCAAGACCTCCCTCTCCACGTCAAATGACACAACAACTAGCTCTGAGAATTCACGCGCGCTAACCAATTCGTATTTTGACATTTCCTGAAATGCGTCGAACATCCTTGAGGAAACAATCGAATCGCGAACACCGCCGACATGCACATCCGACACAAAACAAGACGCCCCAATGACCGATTCGATACGGTGCTCGACCAGTCATATTCTGAGTAAAGAAACGCGCGTCGTTCACTGGATTATCCACAGGGGCACTATAGGTAGTTTTGTAAATGTTACGGGGTACCCGTAACATCTACAAAACTACTCATAGAAAAGAAACGGCTGGTTTGGGAAATACTGCGCCAAAAACGCGGAGCAGCAGGGGAGGTGATAGTAACTAAGTGAGGAAAGTTGTACAGGGTGTGTACAAATTACCTGTCACCACTATGCCAGGTGATTCTCCGAGTCACGTTCGGCGAAGATCACCCGCCAACATAGACCCGCATAGCTGACCTTGACCCCAAAACTCAAGGTCAAATTTTTTATTGGCTTAAAAAATTCTACTAAATGAGAGAAACAAAAGTCAGAAAGGAACCATGGGTCGCAAATGAGCCCGTCACCCAAAAAATTAAAAATAAAATATACAAAATTCGGAAATATGAGTTTCAGGGATCGTGGATAGGAGAAACACAACAATAGCGAGTTAAGCACCAAAATAAAGCGCTCCATCACTCAGCCAGAGGATTCGAATGGTTTGGTGGTGTATTCATGTTGCACGGTGTCTGACTGCTTATTCGTGTCTCTGTCTCTCTGTCCAATCGTGTCTGACTGTTTTGGTTGTTTAACTGTCTGGTCGTGTCTAGCTGCCTTGTCGTTTGATCGCTTGGACGTGTTTTCTTGGTCGTATCATGTGTTACCATGGATCGTTACCGACGTCACCATCGTTGGATAGGCCGTCGGCATGCGCCACATTTATGGACATGACGTTCTCCAGACCTCAATCCTTTGGATTTTTTCTTATGGGGTGCGCTAAAAGCCATAGTTTATAGATCTGGCAAAGCGATCAGAACGCCAGTGGATCAGAGACGCAGGATCGATGATGAAATGACCCAGTTGAGACGAAACCGACAATTCTTGGTCAGAGTTCGGACCAATTTAGAGAAAAGGCTGCGAGCATGTCTGCGTAATGGAGGTCGGTTGCGGAAACTGGAGAACAAGCCCGTATGCTACGAGGCATCGGTAAAAACGGATCGGTTCTTTACCTTCGACGCCACCGCCGACGTCGTGGCCCACGATAAAATCGACCAGGCGATAATTTAAAAGACGGCAGCGAGGGTTTGGAGTCGGTAAATACCTTGCGAGTGACAAACCACGGAGACCTGATCACTACCTAATCTCACATGCGCACATGCGCGCACGCACGCGCGCACGCACACACACACACACACACACACACCAACACAAACACGCGCGCGGGCGCGCGTCTCTTTGAGGTGTGACAACAGTGGCCTCAAAAGTTGTTGTCATTTACCATGTGCCTATGCGTCCACCTCCTCGTGGTGAGAGTCGTACAACGGTGAAGGTCTTTTCTCTCGAATAATAGAATCCACTGGCTAAGTGATGGAGGGCTTTATTTTTGTGCTTAGGTTGCTATTGTTGTGTTTCTCGTATCTACGATCCGGGAAACTCATATTTCCGAATTTTTAATATTATATTTTTTATTTTTTGGGTGACGGGCTCATTTGCGACCCATAGGTCGTTTCTGAATTTTGTTTCTCTCATTTAGTAGAATTTTTCAAGCCAATAAAAAAATTGACCTTGAGATTTGGGGCCAATGTCAATTCTGCGGGTCCGTGTTGGGGGGTGATCTTCGCCGAACGAGACTCGGAGAATCACCTGGCGGAGTGGTGACACATAATTTGTATACACCCTGTACGTAAACGGCCTCGTATGCAAAAAGGTGAGCGACAAATCCCTTGACCCCCTCACGCTCAGATCATGCATAACCACACTACGAGAACTCACGAGAAAGCACGACGTTTCTCATATACACATCCCTTGCGAGAACGATTTGTTCAACTTGGCTTATTGCAGAACTATCGAAAAGATTCTGTTGTCCACCTTTGGCGGAACCGCGGTTAACATCGTATGGTGCTACGGTTGTTTAACCGTCCATCACTGCATCTAAGAGGCGAAATCGTCCGCGAGCACCATGATTTGTCAGTGGGCGGCCACAAAGGAATAACCAAAACAGGTCAATTGATTCTGCACCGCTACTATTGGCACGATTCGAAACGCGACGTCGAACGCTTCTTCAAATGGTGCCCGACTTGTCAACGCAAAAAATCGTTCGCCCATGATTATTACGGATACCCCAACCGATGCTTTCGAAAAGGTCTCCCTCGATATCTACGGCTCATTGCCTCGTACTTGGTCTGGCCATGTGTATCTCCTAACTATACAGGACCTACTCATGAAGTACTCAGTGGCCGTCCCCCTGGCTCAGACCCCGACATGTGAGTTAGGTATCGCATTCGCTAGCAAATTCATCTCCGTCTACGGTGCGCCGAGAGCCATTCTCACTGATGAGGGGAGAAACTTTATTAGTAAAGTTTCCAACAGTTCGCAAGGCTATTAAAAATAAAACAATATCGTGCGCCTGCTCATCATCTACAGTCTAATAGGTGGTTTCAACGTAGCCACCATGTCCTCACCGAACACCTGCAAAGCTTTGTCGATAAACACCGCGAATGTGACCAATGGATAACCTTCGCGATGTTCTCATACAACGTCAGCATCCACGAAGGGACGAAGTTCTCTCCATTCGAACTGGCTTACGGAAAGGTTGCCCGAATCCCTTCAGAGTTTAAAGTTCACGTAGAGGACAAAACATATGATCACTTGCTACGAGATCTAGTTACTAAACTACAAATTTCAAGAAACATAGCCGCAGAAAACCTCGTAAAAGCCAAACACAAGTCGAAACGACTCTATGACCAACCGATCTGCACCCATGAAGTCGACGTAGGGGACCTAGTTCACATGCTAAAAGATCCAAAAATCGAAAAGTTCGATGACGAATACACTGGTCCGTACGCGATGGTTAAAGTATTTCCCAATAATAACGTTAGGCTCCATTTGAAGTCCAATCAAATGAACATAGTCCATTCTGATAAAATGAAATCCGCTTATCTGTAGAAGGTGTAAAATAGTATTATGGGGCCAGCCCACTTTGGAGCCACGAAAAAAGGTGTTTTCGCGATTTTTTAAAAATGATTTTATAAAAGATATCAATATAAAAGTTGTTGGGCTTAATAAATGAAGTCTTTAAATACATTTTTTTAACAATTTAATTCATTTTAATTAATTTTTAAAGACAAAAACTATAGTTTAACGTAACGCCTCAAAAATAGGTGGGCTAGGTGACTCCATGGCAACTCGGCAACGGCTTGCCTGAATCAAAAAAATCAAAGTCCATTAGATTCAGTATGACACCAGCTACAAAATGACGTTTGGATAAAAAGTTTTATCGAAAAATAAAAATATGGCAGATGAAAAACGAAAAAAGTAAAAAAAAACGCGTATTTTCGCAGTTTTTCGCAAAAAAAAGTAAAAATAAAAATTTATAAACCATCGAGGGTCAACTTGTTGCGAATCATATTTACAATATGTGGTTCAAATTTCAAGAGAATCGGTTCATTAGTTTTAGGGATACGATGGAGCTTGATTTTGAAAACGTTGTTTCGAGAAAAACGCGTTCGAAGTTTATGCTATGAAAATTTTTTACCTAAACTCAATCGGCAATTCCTGCACCTATTTTGACACAATATTTTTGAATGTATGTACTTTCGAAAACAGTTAAAAAAATCGATTTTTTGAAATTTTCAAAGTGGACTGGCGCCACAAAAGCTAAGACGCTTCCTACGAAAACCAGATTCAGCTTCTGTTCACGCTCATTCTGTTAGCGTGCTGCGAGATAAGTGGCTTTAATCGGCCTGTACCGACTAAAAGGTTTAAGGAAGTTAAAATTCCAGCAGATAATAAAACCGAACACTATTCTCGGTGCTCCTTGTTACAGGTCGGGCCTAGTATCAGATGAGTACACCGTCACTCCTATCTCAGTTAACCCCGGCATCTACTCCGATCGATGGGATTCGTTGATAACATATCAAACTTCGTGGAAACTTACACACATCAGTGTTGGAAAATTTATGGAAAGGAAATCCAACATTACTTCAGCATGGGAAATCTTAATGTAAAAATGCTTCCTTTTAAGAGAGAAATGCGCCGTGACGACCCAACTAAAGAAAATTCAAAACGAACTCAAAATAATCGTGAAAGACCAACAAGGTATATACGATCTGACGGAGGAATTTTACGATTCGACTTACGGACGAGAAAAACGCGCCCCGTTTAAGTTCCTGGGAACCATCAGTAAAGTCCTATTCGGAACACTGGACTCCGAACACGCCGAGTTCTACAACACGCATAGTGAGCCACTGAAAAACGATACTAGAGCAATAGTCGAACTAATCGCCGATCAGACACTCATCATTAAATCCAGGTTCAATGAGGAACGAATCCGCCTCGGCAACATAACAAACTCGTTCGCTATCAAATTCAACCGCGTCTCTGAGACATTTCGGCGAATAAACGAACAAATTAGTGCATTAGGACTAAATGAAAAATTAAACGATGCCGTCGGTGCCCTCTCCCACAGTGTTTTTGAGTACCGCCTAGACTCCACAGTTTTAATTCATGCAGTGGTTGTCGCTAAACAAGGTCAACTACACCCACAGCTTTTGCCTCCCTATCAGATCATGCAAGCCGCCAAAGCTATCCAACGCGTGCAAATAAATACGGAATTCTCTGTACCTCTTGACCAGCATTCGGCTCCGGAACTTCTAAAACTGTCAGAGCTAACAGTCTACTATTCCAAAGGACAGTTAATATACCTTATAACGATTCCTTTGTTGCAACTAAAATTCTATAATCTTTTTAAAAACATTCCACTACCGGTACATCAACATTCCGGCCCCGACGGAACAAATTTCGCTTATATCCGATCTACAGCCCGATTAACTGCAATTTCTCACAACTTGGAAGAATATTTTCGACTGTACTATGAAGATGAACGAGGTTGTAAAACAATATATAACCGATTCATTTGCGAACATCTAAATGTTCTCTGCAGAGTCGATGATCACAGTGACTGCGGAGTACAAATCTTAACGGAACCCCACTTTCTAGATTTCAAATCCTGCGACGTACGAATCAAAATTATCTCAAGAACTCACTGGCCCCGTATCCACTTTTTTAACGAGTGGCTTTTCTCCAGCGCCGCCCGGGAAACACTGCGTGTCAAATGTGAAAACGAGCCATTACGTGTAATGTCAATTAATGGTACGGGCATACTTCATCTTCGCCCAAGGTGCAAAGCAAGAACGTCCTCTGCCGGCCTTGTCTCGTTAGACGAAACTTCAACTGCTAGTCGTACTGAGTTCGCGCCGAAAACATATCTCAATATTTCACTCATGCTTACCGCCGCTGTCGACCCCACGGAAGCTATTTACCTTATTAAGCTATTTAAAAAAGCTGGTTACCGAGCTTTTTTCCGATCTTGACTCACCAACAAAATCAAATCATGATCAAAACCGGGAGCCCGATCTAATGGACGGTGGAACTGAGTTCAATTCCATAATAATATCCGGGCCAAGGAACTTCTTAAGCACCAAAATACCCATAAACGAATCTACCGGATCGAAACTATCGCGCGCTATTCAGGCATCGGTCTAGGAAGCCTCGTGGTCTTCCTCGGCGTTGCCTGGAAATGTTCACTGTTTTCTAAGTTGGGTTACATATATACATTCCTACGAGCACGTGCCCATCGCCGGAGGCATCGGTCGCATTAATCAATCCGCGAATCATCGATCGACATCATCGACCCCAAACAAGAGCCGCCTCCCGCACCACCACCAACTATCGGAGGAGTAACACGCAGCGTGTCATCTGCAAGGTCCACTCAGAAACCAGCCACCAAAGCAGTACAGATACTAGGGTCACACGAGGTACCCAACATGCTGACATCAACAAGGTCGACCCGCAAAGTTAACCAATACCATACTCCAAACGCCTCGACGTTGCTTTCTTGTAAAGCAACATCAGGGATTAAGTATCGACTTCCCAAACTTACCTATTGCCTTTCAACATTCAAGTATGAACCGACTGCAATTCATTCGCCAATTGTTAGTTCGACTCTATTGGCCTCACATTTCGCCACTTCCACGTGGGGACCTTGCTCTAAAAATGCATGCGAACCGATTCCTCAAAATTATAATTAGACACAATTGATATTAATGTAAAATTCGATAGTTGCAGACATGCGACTACACTACCGACAGGATGTATCGAGATAGTGAATCAAAATTATATTCTGCCCCATCAACATCGTAATGGTTTCTTCTGCAGTTCGCTCCAACTACCTGCAAAACACCACCACCGCTTGACGCTTACGGTGCTTCAATGGATCTACACCGACCCATTGGGACTGTTCGATAAAACGCCATTCTCACCAACAATCGTACCACGACTCGTCGGTTCTTGCAAATTGCCAGCGTTCGGCGTACCCCTGGCAAATTATCAGAAGGGGAGGTGTTACGTCGTGGCATTCTGGCACGTGCCACAAGAACTTTTATTACGACCAGCGGAAACGGTCAAGGTCCCGAGACAGCGTACCGGATGCATTTTTGCAAATCCGGAATACTCGAATGTTGCGAATCCGACTACAGGAAGTTCGACCGTGCATTTTCTACCCTCGGCCGCCTTCTGCTACGTCAACAATTTTGGGTCGCCTCGCAACAATCGTTTGGCTTACTTAGGGAAGCGCGCAAGCAAAATCAAGCAGCCTATTCTCAGCGGACCACCGGGTGAGACCTTCTCTTCAATCACTAACGCGGGCTAGAATTATTATTTAAATAAAACCAGTAACGATAGCACTATTAACCTTGACTTGTTGATTTCGATCATTAATCGAAGAAGACCCATAAGTTTCCTTAAGGGGTGAGATGCAGTCAGAATTTTCAAAAACTTGATTTTTTTACATTTTCTCGAAGTATGATGTTTCGAAAATCTTCCCTGAAAATTTCAAGTCAATCCGATAAATAGTTTCCGGGATATCGCACAATTAGTGAAAGGGCGTCGGGTCCCCATGGCAGGTGGCGGCTGACACACGTGCAAATGATGATACCCGGGAAGGCAGAATGCGTCGAAGACAACAACAAATTGATATTTTGGAAGCTTCCACATCGGCTGAAGCCCTATTATATGGGCCAGGAGTTGATGATTCGATGCAAGTAATTTTTTAATTAGTATTTCTATACATCAATCAAGCATCAAATTGGAAAACTCTTGCAGAAAATTTCGAAAATGTATTACTCAAAAACTATGAACTTTAGCAAAATTTTATAAAGAATACTTTCGTTTTAAAATTGACCAATACGTAAAAAAAAATGCATCCCGAAAAACTTTAATTTTTTGGAACATTGTTTTAACAATTGGCTATAAACAATTGAATGCTCGACTTTTCGGCAAAAATTGGGATATTCGGATTCAGCGGATCAAAATACATAAAAAAAAGTTTAGCTTCATCTATCGAGCTCAACATTTTACGAACATATAATACCGTATCCACATAAAAAACTTTAAACGCGTTTTTCTCGAAACTATTTTATTTTTGATGAAAATTTATATTTTTTAAACAATAAACGAGCGATTTTTTGGTTGAAAATCGAAAGTTATCTGTCGGGAGTCGCCATTTTGTTAATTTAAAAAAAGCATCGATTAAGGAATAGATTTATTATTAAACTATTGATTTTTTTCAGTTGATCTGGTAACATTTTATGATGGTCACCGCAAAGCGCTACATGCCGAAGGAGGTCCGACAAAGATGATCCGATAAACAATCAATATTTTTCTTTGAAAATTGTACAAGTCAAGTTGACATATAACATAAAAAGTCTGTGTAACCACTTTTGTAAAACAAACTTAATTACTATAAAAACAAACTATTGAAAATGCTCGTTTTTTCACGCCTCTGACTGCATCTCACCCTCTAAAGATCCTATCTGCCTCTTCACGTTTCTACCGCATGTTCCTTTACGCACGAATCTTTTTCACACTCGATTGAACCAACTTCGATCAAGTCCTTGGTAAACCTGAGTCAGATCTCACCGATGACCAAGTTAAGTCGCACCTCTGAATCACGGCCGGCCAAGTTATCAAATTCGGACCTCTGAATCATTCTCCCGGTCAAGTTCCCATGATCACTATTCAAGCGAAATCCGAACTATCTGGTCGAACGTACCTCCGAGACGTAAAAAGGGTTTCTCAAGGTGTAAAGAGAACGCTGATTTGGAGATTACCAGTATTTTTTTAGATGGCTGATATTTCGGAAAAAAGAAAAGCAACATGTTTCGGTCTTTTGATATAAAAATGGATTTCTTCGCAGCGATCGGAGACATTGAAGAACTTATATTTTTCGGTGTACGGGAGAAATATTAATTTTGCAATGTCTCCGATCGCCTCAAAAGGTCCAAGTTTGATCAACTGCTGGGGTTATCAGCGGGGAAATCTACTGTCTCCTACGCTAGTGTGATTCGGATAGGAGTACAGTCGTGCTGCTTATTGCAATCGGAAAAAAATGGAAGAAGGCTAGTTTTTTGACCGGTGATTTTGTAGTTGCCGCGGGTGCTAAATCCAAGTTTGCCTAAAAATCGGGGTGTAGGATTTATAGGGGATGAAGAGGGATGGGGGTGGATTAATGCCAAACTACAACCCCCACGAGGTTGGCGCGGGGAGACAAAATTTTTAGCAAAATCCGGGCTTCAATTTTGTCCACAGCGCCGAAGTTGTGGATGTTCATTTTGGGGGTGTAAAAGTGGCGTGAAATTTAGAAAAATCAGTTTTGATTCAATAACTCTTTAGGAAAAATTCGTACACTTTTTGTTCAAATGGGTACGTTGTAGCCCTTGAAAAGACGCGTCGATCGAGTATGTGATCATCACCCTCCGATTATATCTTCACCCCCAAAAAAATAGTTGAAGTATAAAAAAATGGTTTGTTGAATCACTCAAAAACAATTTATTTTTCGGGGATTTTTTAAATGTACGGAATGTAGAGAATAATTTTCTCTATATTATCGTTTCTATGGACCACCCTTGGATTTTGCTTTTTTCAACCCCTCTCGGGGGTCTCACGGCGCCGACCTCGTAGGGGTTGTAGTTTGCCATCAATCCACCCCATCCCTCTTCATTCCATAAAAAAACCTGCACCCCGATTTTCAGGCAAACTTGGATTCAGCACCCTCGGCACCTACAGAATCACCTGTCAAAAAACTGGCTTTCTTCTAATTTGTTCCGACTACGGAGTTTTTCAGCGACAGCACGACTGTACTATGGGGTAACATTGGTATATCGGTGTGTATGTCGAACCACTCAATTCGAGTCACGGTGCCGGAGCTACTTTATATCCACTGCTAATAAATATTCGACTGTATTCGTTTCAAACCATCAAATATATGTCGGCAGTAAAATGGAGACATACATTTTTTTCGCTAGCAAGACGACAGTCAAAGTCTATGTGGCTAAATATATTTCACGCAATGTGTAATAGTTATGTGATCAAGATTATATTTTTCTCTAAATTTTTAATCCTGTAAATAAAATACGATTTCTAGTATCTTACCGTCATGCCGTATGACGGTAATATTTGACATAATAAACGGTAATAAAAGACATGAGGCATGTAATATTTTTTTTTACTTGAGAGTTGAGTAGTGGAAAGGACAAGATCCTTCGCCGAGCGTTTTCTCTTAACCATACACGCCACGTCGTTTCACAGCATTTCCAGTGTACTTGTATGGTTCATACGTTGTACTGTTATATAATGGTGATATCAATTTTATGTCATACCAGTAATATATATTTTTTCCAATGAAAGTAAAATAGGTAATTATGCAGTTTGAGGACCTATCCGAAAAACGACGGGAAAAATTTGTTTTCACCGTCAACTTGTTTATTCCATTATATTGAGTAATATTGTCACGTCCTTGCATAACTGCATCCCCGCGAAATAGTTTGCGACACGTGCCAGATAAACTCTGTTAAAGATGGAAAGAGAAATCTCAATACATATTCCTAAGCCAAACCAGACTGCACACTCCATATTTCCCTCTACATAAAAAATTATTAAAACAGAGAGTTCAAGATTCCAAGACCGGCCAACACATTGCGACCATGCACAAAGAGTGTATCACATAACCCAGCCGAAGATCTTGGTCGTAAAAATTTGAACCTACGCGACTTCACGGCACAAGACCCGGACGAACGAATCGGCCTAATCCTCTGCATGCACAAAAAAATACATTCTTCCAAAGAAGGGGCCTCTGACTCTTGCATTAACAAAATTAGATGACATAAGCCACGCGCTTTCCCAGGCTGGCCAACTAGCTCTTTCTCTCTCGCGTGACGCATACCGTCACGAATAAGGCCCTATTTGTCTCCTCTCGGTTGCCCCACATATTCAATAAGAAAAGCCGCGCTGTGTTCTCGGAAATGCAGCGCTGATCTCGATTATATGCGCCCTTACCCAATAATACACCGACAACTCGTTCTCGCTTCCTTCTTCCGGCCAACCACACGAACCAGGTCACGTTTTATGTCCGGACCACCAATCAAAAAAAACCACGTCACCCAAGTTTCACTCTCCCAAAGATTTCTTCCTCCAAAAATTTATCCTACCCTGATTTCCCTCCGATTAGAATCCAACGAGCTCAGACCTAGAGTTCTCTTACCGATATCCAACGCGAACGTTGTCATACGATTCAAATTTAGAACACCTTGTACTTCGAAACTTCTGTAATGGTTACGCGAAAATCATAAGAACCTTGACGTTGTATTACGCGCATTCCTTTATTGTAAATTCCATTTTCGATCCGTGAAACTCTCAAATATTAGAATCTGTGTCTTCGAACATCTGTATCCGTCTCACTCACACACACACACCATCTGCGAGCGCTTCTGGCCCTCCGGCGCAGGGCTCTTAGTTTTACGACCGTTAGCCGACACCCAAGCAACTGAGACATCACCGAGGCGCACCAATGTAAGCGAACAGACTTTTATATTTTGTTTCCGATTTATATCTTAAAAAAATAATAGAATTAACCCATACGGTTAATTCTAATAAATTACGAGTCAATCGAACACAAGTGCCACAACCATTATTTCAATAATTGGATCATCCACGGAATCCCTTGAAATTCCCTCTTCCACCAGCACGTCCCCTTTTTAACCCTCATCCCGTGCTATTACGCTAGGCGTAGGCAAGAAAGAGGGATATCACACATATATATGCCCACGTCCCCTCAGGACGTGACAATATTCCGTCGGGAGAGGCTGACATTTCCCATTAATTCCATACGTTATGGGGGTTTGAAATTCGCGGAAACACGTGATAAATAAGGAATTTTTAAATATTTCGATGGCTATATTGGGGAGTATGAAGTATTATACAATTGTACTACGTT
Organism: Ophion slaviceki; assembly: GCA_944452715.1. Lineage (NCBI taxonomy): Eukaryota > Metazoa > Arthropoda > Insecta > Hymenoptera > Ichneumonidae > Ophion > Ophion slaviceki. Next base: position 13,355,703 of record OX101795.1, on the reverse strand, counting down.
GATAATTTTTGTGGCCCTAATAAGGGCCGATGAAAATCTTGAAAAAGACTATTCTTTCTCAATGGTGCCGATGACTTCGAAAATCATGTGAAATCGATCACGATGGTCTGGATATTGACGCTTGAAGAAAAATTCTGCGATAAATCCATCCATGTGATATTCGCGATGATCATATCGTGGGACGTTTGATCGGACCTCCCTCCACGTGCGTTCGATGTTTTGAGTGTATGCACCAGTGTCGGGGTCAACAAAATTGAGTGAATGGTTCACTTTTAAATGTTGAAACCCTTCCACTTCAAGACAATTATATGCTTTCCAACAATCGGATATAACGGTGGTTTCGGGCAATATTCGTTGTTTAATAACAGCCTGCAACGTAGTTGCGGATCTATCCGCAACAGGAACGATGAAAACTTTCCGTGATTCGCGTTCAAACCCCCCAAAAAGCCACTGCCCATCGATGATTCGACCGCGATGATATTTCCGCTTGCCAAATTTTTCCTCGTCAATCTCAACGATATGACCTACTCCACCGATGTTTTCGGAATTTTCGATATAATAAATCAATAAAGCCTCACGAATAAAATTTGACCAGTCGACGATGGTATGGCTGCTCAAATTCATTTCTTTTTCGAGAAATTCTTGTCGTGGAGGCTTTAATGATATAAAATATCCGATGAATACGCAGGCTTCTTCCAAGGATAGTGTGGCATTTTCAATCCACGTTTTTTCCCGAACCGATTGTTTGTAAGAACATTGCGTGATTGACACTTTTTTCCTTCCGACACTTCTTTTTTTTACACCTCCAATTCAAACTTGCCGCGTTCCACTGCGCTAGTTCCCCACAAGTTGGACACTTCACAGTGCGAAATAAAACGCCGTGGACTTGCAGGAATTGTATCAATTGTTCTGAAAGTTCACACAATCGATGAAATTGGTACAATTCATCACCCAGTACGAGCAATTGGTACAATTCATTTCGCCATATAATCGAGACTGAGCTGTTCTTGTTTTCTTTTCGGTAGTTCGGAAAGTAATAGAAATACAAATAGTGTGAGAGAGGGCAGTTGTGGTCACCGAAATCAAAACATCTCATTGTTCCAAAATGTATCCATCGTTACCTTCATAATACACTATCTATAAGGAAACACGTAGCTGTTTAGCGACAACAAAAAAGAGGCGTCGACATATCTGTTTCCGGAAACAGGACAGCGATGGTCACGAAATCACAACATATACATTGTTACCTTCATAATACACTATCTATAAGAAAACAGGTAGCTGTTTAGCGAGGCGTCGAAATATTACATGTTTCTGGAAAATTCAAAACCCCATAACGTATGGAATTACTGGGAAATGCCAGCCTCCCCCGACGGAATATCACTTACTAAAATAGAATAAACAACATCACGGCGAAAAAAAAATTTCCCGTCGTTTTTCGGAAAAGTCCTCAAACTGCATAATTACCGTAAAATATTTGGAGAAATATTATTCCTAAGGTTCAACAATTTCGTTATGCTTAAAAAATGTTATCTCGCTTTTTTTATATATTAGATTAATTTAAAAAATGTATTGCATCCATTGCTTGAATTAAAATTAATAATAATTATAAGGTAAATCAGAATGTTTTGATAACCCAAAACAAGCAATAACGTTTTTGACTGCATTTTTTCATTACGTGGCGTTAATTTTTTTACTTTTTAAAAGTTTTAACAAGGGTTTTCATTTCTTTTTGGAAGGGAAAGCATCCTCACTTCTTTTAGCTTCAGTCCAAAGCTAAAAGAACCAACAGTAGTTGGCAATTTGTTACAATAAATTTTCTGCACAAAAAATGCATTTACATTATTTGGATATTCTTATTGTCAATATCATCCCGATTTCCCGGTTTAACACGTGTATTTTGGTGAAAAATTATTTCAAGGTCATGATATCGTTGGCCGTTCGATTCGTCTGAATATCAGTGTCACATCCAGAAGGGACGAGAGCATAACTTTTTGTTTTCGTCTTTGTTGCCTACGCCTAGCGCAATAGCACGTGATAAGGGTAAAAAGGGAGATGCGTGAAAGGAAGAAATTAGCCTTCAAGTGCGCCCATGGTTAGGAGTTGTGCGAGTGACTTCGACAGGTACATCTACACTTGACAGACTATCATTTCTTACTAAGTACCCACCAGTTAGGCGATCGGAGATATGCGGAAAATACAGTTCTGCGGATTAAGTGAGTGATACAAAAAATGGTACAGTTATCTTACGTTTGTCGAATCGTGGTCGTTCGAATTGAGACGAAGAGTCTTCGCTCTGGGCCCGATACGCTGGTGGTACAATAGTAGTCGATGGGACGCACACGCTGTGTTTACAATATTTTCTCGGATGTCTTGGCGGGTCGATTCGCGAGGGTAAAAGCACGAAATGCGTTTACAATCGGACTGTGTTACTTCGGTGTAAATATAAATACTGATTTTTTATAAAGAAAATAAGCTTAGATTATTGGACACGGGACAGAAGGTGTGAGTCGCGATACGAGATTGGAGTCGATTAGAAGAAGTGTTTCTCGTTCGAGTGTTGCTGCGGGACTATATATTAGACTCAGCGATAGACTGCTGGATTAAGATTAGATGTTGGGTTCGGACTGATGTTGGATTACGACTAACGTTACATTCGTCTTCTGAGCCTTTCTGTTCCAGGTTCCATATTTAGGTGGAGTGGGAAGAAAAGGGGTTTTTTGATTTTTAATGGTTTTTTAGCCAGTCAGGGAGGGCGGCGTGGAAGTCTGTTCTTGGTATCTTACGAACCAAAGATGCATGAATTTAATTGTCTATAGATCAATCAGAACTGTGCATTTTTCGTGGGAAAAGCATAGCGCTATGCAGTTCATAGGTCGTTCACGCATCCTTGGTTTCGGTCGTGACCCAATTTTACGAACGAGTCGAGTGGAGTCTTCCGGAGGCCTCTTCCTAGTCCCCAGACGGATTGGGACTTGTAGTTATATAATTTTTGTTTTACGACTTTTCAGAGAAATCATGCCTAAAACCGTGTTCTCGTGGAAGTTGAGTGGACAAGAGCGGTCGCACGGAAAGTCTAGCGACTTCGTCACAGGACGTGACATCAGCTACGATGTCTTAATAAAAAAAAACATGTTCCCATTTGAAAAACCATTGATGACCTTGAGAACCCAAAAACTATGACCTTGACAAAAATGAATTTTTCACCACTGCATCAGCTTTTCGAAATCAATTAAATTACCTTCCGACATTTTTTTCGTCACTCCAAAGGCAACGGAGATATTTGGGGTGGTCACGTTAAACGGTCCACCCTGTATACTGCCGCAATAGTTTTTTTTCACATGGTAGGAACGAAACATTTGATGTCTTTCGGAACTTTTTTTCTGAACCATGCATGCCAAGTCGTCGCACAGCATTCCCAGTGTACTTGTGAGGTATATACGTTGTACTGTTATAAAATAGTTTTTTTCAATTAAGATAAAATATTTGGAAAAGTATTCTTGCCAAGGTTTGACAGTTTTATGAACAACATTTCTAGTAAACTGGCTTGGCTATTTAAAGCAATGTTAACTCACTTTTTTTATAAATTCAGTTAATTAAAAAAATTGAATTAAAACCATTGTTTGAATTAAAATAAACAATAATTATGAGGATGATCAGAATGTTTTGATTAGTCAAAATAAACGATAATGTGTCTGAGGGAATTTTTTTATTCAGTTGATCTGAGAAAAATTCATAGATTGGCTCCTCGATATCCAGAAATGTCACGTTTTCAGTGTCTCCGATCGCTGCAAAGAAATCCATAATGTTGGTGTCGCCGTCTCTAAGATATAAAATGTTGACTGTTTTCAGTCAGTTGACTGTGAGACAAAAAATCCAAACATGGATTTTTGCAGCGATCGGAGACATGGAAAATTTTATATTTTTCCTGTATACAGAAAAATATAAGTTTTTCAATGTCCATGATCGCTGCGAAGAAATCCATCTTTTGAGCAAAAGAGTGGAAGTTGTTTCTTTTATTTTTCCAAAATATCAGCTATCTAAAGAAATACTGGTAATCTCCATGTCGGGTTTCTCTTTGCACCTAGAGAAACCCTCATTTTATTTCCTTTTAGTGCCTGAAGTGCTCAGAATTTTTCATTACGTATGCTCGATGCAATACAAATGAATACTTTGATCTCGCGATATGTAAAGTTACACGTTTTTTCCCTGATCGCGCAAACATATTGTCACATCCGGAAGGGATGAGGGCATAATATTTTTAATTCCCTCTCTGTTGCCTACGCCTAGCCCAATAGCACGAGATGAGGGTAAAAAGGGTAGTGCGTGGGAAAGGATAAAATTGAGGAATTGCTGAGGACTTACTGGACTTTACTGAGGACTAATTCGACAGAATTGGTGTACGATTGACACTATGTAATTTATTATAAGATTACTAGGCGGGTTAAAACGATCAGACCTACCATGAATGATACAAAAAGAAAAAGGTATGGTCAGCTTACATTGGTTGTGTTTGACGCTCGGTCGCTCGCTTGCATGGATTTTTGTTGTCGCTTGCGTTACAGGGGCCTTCGCTCTTGGTCTGCCACGCTCGCTGGTACAATGCCTGGTAAGGGGCTCGCAGGATTTTACGCTGGTCGTGTGTGTAATCAACGTATTTACTACGACGGGCACTACGCGTGGATAGAAATATGAACGGCACGCGAGGTCGATGAATTGAGACTGATATTCACGGACCGATGATAGAAATTATACAAGTGTAAAATAAAACTTTTGTGACTCGAAAAATGAAGACTGTTCGTATGAAGGTTAATTGGAGATATTCGATAGGCTTCTGTATTAAGACTCGGTAGAAGAAATTGATTCAATGGTAATTGACGGAAGGCTGAGTTCTGAATTTTATGGAGATTGTCGGGAGACCGGGATTGAGACTCGATAGAAGAACTTGATTCGATGGTAGTTAACGGAAGACTGCTTCGACCTTTTGCACGCTGACCCTTCTTGGTTCGCATACGAATTTTTCGAGTGAGTGGGAGACAATCTTTGGTGTCTCTTCTTAGAAATAATGGCGCTGATGGAAGGGGCAATTTCGCTGTGTTAACGGAACACGCATGAGGTGTGTAGCCGAAATTCGCGCTAAGTTACCGGGTCGATTCATACACGCTTCTCTTTGTCTCTATGCGGATGGTCAGCGTAAGGTTTTTGGAGTTTGTTGATCGAGTTGCTGTTTGATTTTCGTGCTGCGGCTTTTCGTAGAATATTCGCCTGAGGTCGTGTTGTTGTGGAAAGCCAATGTGATAGGAAAATTCGATGACTGGCGGTGCTGCTATCGTCCATATATCGCTGTGGTTTGAATATGCTCGCGGAACGTACGCAAGTTCCTTTTTATGCTGTTACCCGTCTTATTGTTAGATTTATACATATAATAAACTTATGACGGCACATGACGATGCTGGGAATAACCAAGGGAAGACACCTGAATGAGAGAAGGGACATTCGCTAGGATGTAACAATATCCGCATTTGACGTCGCACAATCTGCAAACTTTTTTCAGTCGATGCGCTTGATGCAAGGCTAATCGATATTTTTAACGCCTCGATACCTATGTGTAAAGGATTTTCGTTGTGTTTTGACAATGAAAAAGTTATTTAGATTGCTCACACCTTTTATTAGCTGAAAATTAGCTTTGGACTTTTCATTCGTAACAATATGGATTTTTTTATACCCATGTTCAATGCAACACGATTTCTTGTGCTTGCCGTGTTATTCTTTCCAGTGTAAAGTATGAGCTCAATGTACTGCTTGTCATCCTATTCTCAATTGCGAAGATTTTTTTGAGGTTTGAATATGAGACACGACGAACCTTTGTTCAATTTATTTTTGTCCCAAAAGTGAGGCCGTTTGTTCTTCGTGTTCGATTAATCATGTAAATCGTGAACTTGCTATACGGGGAACCTTCGTTACATTTTTATTCGCCCTACCAAGGGCCAGTCGTTTCACGCTTCACAACGCTCTAACCATGACTAGAGATTAGAGCTGTCAAAATGTCTTACTTTGTAACATTATATTATATGTGTATACTAGGTGCGCAACTAAGTGTCCGGGTTTTTTTGACCAATCAAAAACCGAAAATTTCAAGACAAATACAAAAAATGGTTCATTCGAAGTATTGCCCCTCGCAATACATAAATACCGCGACGATAAAAAGACGCGTCTTTGGACTGAAACCATTCGTCCAACCAATTTTGTACTGTATCGTAATTGGCCAAGTATAGCTCACCCAAGCCATGCGCCATCGACCGGAACAAGTGATAGTCTGAAGGGGTCAGGTCTGGCGGACACGGCGGGTGCAGTAGCAGATCCGATTTCAGTGTTTTTATGGTGTCCTGGACGATGGAACTGCGATGGCACGGAGCGTTGTCGTGCTGCAATATCACAAGTTCGTGTCTCGTGTCCCATTCTGTCTGTTTTTCGAGAAATGCGTGGTTCAAATTGATTAGTTGTTGTCGATAGCGATGCCCATTTACAGTTTCGCCCGGTTTTAGCAGCTCATAATACACGATTCCTTCCTGGTCCCACCAAACGCAGTGCATTGTCTTTTTTCCGAAGCGATTTGGCCGTGTCGTCGATGTTGACGCTTCGCCAAGTGCCACGATTTTCAAGCGCCAAGCCACGATTTTCTGCGTTTGGAATTCTCGAAATGTATCCATGTTTCATCGCCAGTAACAATTCGATGCAGGAACTCTTTCTGTTCTGCCGCAAAAGCAAAATTTCGGAAGTGGCTCTTCGATTCTCCATTTGTCTCTCAGTCAACTCATGCGGCACTCACTTTCCTTTCTTATGAATTTAAACCATGGCGTGTATGGCTTTCGAAATACATTGCCGAGTGACATTTAATGCCTCGGCAAGTTGATCTTCTGTTTAAGTGTGATCTTCATCCAATAACGCTTGCACATCGGCGTCCGCAAATGTTTGCGGTCTTCCCGAGCGCTCCTTGTCCCCAGTCTCAACATCGCCACTTCTGAACCGCTTGAACCAATCTTCACACGTTGTTTTTGATGGTATATGTTCGCCGTAGGCCTTCTCAAGTAACCGACGTGCTTCAGCTGCTGTTTTTTCAGGTTGAAGCAGAAAAGCAATGCTTCCCCCAAATGCTGTTTATTTGGCACAAACTTCGAGGTTAGAAAAAAGGTCGTTGTGTTGCGATATTTGTTTATATTACAACTGGGCATTCTTAACAGATTCCCAAACTATAAAGATACCCAATTTCAGACCTGTATGCCGACTACATGTGTCGCTAGCGCCATCCATGTGTGAATCCCGAGAACTTAGTTGCGCACCTAGTATATAACTGGTAAGATAGCAGTCAGCTGTCGAGCTGTGCGAGACGAGTCTTAAACGCGTCGCTCTCTGCGCTATTAAACTTTTGGCTTATCGACATAGATAACAATTGACTTTATTCGATTCAACTAAACCGCGATTGTTGACCGACTTTTGTGGGGGGATTGCTCAGAAACACTGCCGAAAATCATGAGATTTAGAGATTGAGTGGAATAACAGATCAAATCCCATCTTAGTGTATGAAGAGTACGCGGCATTTTCGTCAGTGGGGTCGAAATCCGAGGGCGAAACGTTTTCTCTTTTTATTACTTGGCATCAAGACGTTGCCGCGTCTTTTAATGTGAATTGCTCCTTTACTCTTTAACTGAACAAATCTCCTCCATTACGTTCGGAGAAAGTCAGGCAAAGAAGACACATTTTATGAAATTCTTTATTATAAAAATGAACCTCTATTCATTTTCCAGCTTTTCGACATTATCGGCATACCAAATGCCATTATTGTGAGGGTTATGCAGCCACAACTAGTAGCCCTAACTAGGGCTTCTTAGAAATAAGGTACCTCTATAGTTTTCCCATATTTGTCTGGTGAAGTGTCAAAACTATGCAGCTCCCACATTTTGCCATCTATCGTGCTGAAAAATCCCCAGCCGACGTTGCAAATAAACACGATGTGTAGCGATGAATTTCTGATTACATTTCTCTGCGTTCATAATCCAGCAATTGGAAAAAAACATGAAAAAATGTCACATCGATCAAGGCACCGAAGGTCAATATTGGAAATGATCTATTCACAGGGCGCTGGTAATCTTACTGAACACTATTTTTGGCTCATTTTTTAGTTATTGCTATTGTTCTATGTAAAGAGTAATACAAAACCTCTAATTTTGTGTATATTTTTCACTAGAATGGAAAACGGATTGGTCTAAATGAACCGAAAACGTTCACCGATATTTTGTTACCCTTTACATTTTACTGAACCATCTTTTCTCCTTCGTTTCATCATCAGAAACCATCATTTCTCATTTTTTTAAAATATTATATACATTATATTAATGTACCATATTTTAAACTCGAACACGAACGCCTCCTAAATGGTGCAATCACGCAGTCCCATGGGTACACGAAATGCTAGTAGCAAAATTAACATTCTTGCTCTTACGTATTTTACAATTGGCTGCTCACAAGGAAACGTTGCGAAGTCGATGCCTCCGATTTCGATTAAATTTGGCATGCTTGTAGAATGGGTAAAAATAGGTTACACGTATTTTTTTATATCGGCGGAACCCGGTTTTTAAAGGTTGAAACGCACCATCGAAAATTGGGGTGTTTTTCTTTTTTCGTCGAAAAGTTTTAACGGTACGAGATATGAAAAAACTTCAAATTGCAACAATATTAATTTTCCGTCTACTATACATTGGAAATGAGAACGATGCAAATTGCAACAAATTTCATACTGTTTATTGCAGGAATCCAATTTTTTCAACCGTATCTCCAAGAATTTTTAATTGATTGGGATGTAAATTTGCAATATGTAGAGAATAGAAAAGTGCGGATAAGGATTATTTCTTTCTCCGATATCTCACAATTAAGGGATTGAAACTGCCCGTTGATTTTTTAGCCAAGAGCATCGTATAATCAGCTAACCTTTTGGCATTTCGGTCTAAATTCACGTCAATATATGTTCGTGTTATGACGCAATTGCATATTTGTAACATTCCAGCCCCCGCTCTCCGCCCCTCCCCTAAACGATCACCCTCTCGAAAGGCTAACGTTCGAAGTTCTTACTGTGCGGCATGGACGAAAATTTGTAGAAATAAGAAGGGTTACATAGAAAGTACAATCAGTCAAAATCTGTCGATACACATTTTCTCGTTTTGGCGGAACGACACTCTTAGGGGGTCTACGCACCGTTAAAAACTTGGTTCTTTCTATAGCGCGTGAACCGGCCGAAATAAATTTATAATTAATTATAATTAATTATAATTAAGCAATAATTCGTGAATTACTGGTGAAAAATCACTCTTCAGTTTTCCACTCATATGGGCACAGGCAAGGCTCGCAATAGCGGACTGACTTCGTGCTTCGGAAAGCAACTGGATTAAAAATGTATATTTACGAAGACATAATCGGAAAAATGTTCTCACGCTTACTTATTTAGGAAACGTTTCAACTCTATGTTTTATATGGATTATACTTATTACAATAATGATAGTCATGATAAACGTGTTTGAAACTGAGAGATTTCTTACACCATGCACAAGTAATAATAGCTGCTTCGCCGCATACAGAACATGTCGGTACATTTAGTGAAAATCAAAATTCTACCGGATTTTCGAACTTTGGTGGTTTTTCTTCTTCGTAACTGCTTTTGTACCACGCATATTTGGAAAGGTTTGTAAACCGAGGGAAAGAAAACTGGTTGTGTGTAAGAGATTGTAACTTAACAATATTGTCTCTCAAATGCAGATTGACGTCGTAATTGTATAATATTACTGCGTCAGGAAAGTGTTTGACGAAGTTTTTCCATACACGAAAGCCATAAACATCAAGGGGCTGTATTATTCCAGTTGTACCTGCAGGAATTACTAATTATCATATGAACTAATTGTCTACAGAACTAATGAAACTGGTGCCATATATTTACCTGCTGGAATGGTTAAAACTTTAATATCTTTTCCTCGCATATCCATTTCTTTAAATGCCAAAGAAGTATTACCGATTTTGGACCCGTATTGGGAATATATACTTCTTGGAACTAACGCTTGAAATGATTAATAGTCAATTTTTCAGATTTCGAAGCTAATAGAAATATATTTTCGGCTCTGAACATAGTTTGTTCCACTTAAGGACCAAATTTGCCAGTAGTTTCGTTGAAAACGATCAACATACGTGCCAAAAGCTTGTCACTCGCAGAAATCAAAGGCTGTATACTATAACTGTGTGTTGTTGATATTTTCGATTGCACTACTGTCTCAACGGATTTCTGCCCTTCTTTCGCCAATGTGCGGCCTGTATGTAGCTCTAAATTGAATCCACTCTAATCATAAGTAAACGTGTTTTCAGCCCCAACGTTGGCTATGTTGACTTTCACTATTTCTATAAATTCGATAGCTTTGTTTTGAAGTGTATCAGCGTTTAATAATTGTTGTTTTATTACATGTTTAGTAATCTTCCGTGACCAAATTCCATGTTGGTTCTTGAATGTCCTTAGCCAAGAAGCGGATGCTTGGAAATTTACGGCTCGCATTTCTACAATTTCTTGTGCGCGTAAGGCCCATCGTCGTAGATCTATATCATGGACAGGCAGCCTTAAGGTCGTCGCTCACTTATCAACCCGGCACCCGATCAGCACCGCCTCGCCTCGAGCGTTTGTCATTTCTTAGATGGGATTTCCATACATATGCACTCACTTGTCAACTCTTGCGAGTGAGCCGATCCGGTGATGCTACGGAGTTGACAAGTGAGTGCATATGTATGGAAAGTCCATATAAGGAATAACAACCGTTCGAGGCGAGGCGGTGCTGGTCGGGTGCTGGGTTGATAAGTGAGCGACGACCTTTATGTCCAAAGCATAATTAAAATTGCTTACCGTGCAGTGAGCTATTTTTGTTCACTTTTCTTTGTAGGTGCCACCCTTATTTATACTACAGGCCCACCGGCGTAACCGCGGCTCTGATTTCACCTTTTTGAATTTAGTTTCAACAGATGATAACGTTCTATTCCCATTTGCCCTGGATCTCCAGTAATCTACAGATCTTGTCTTCTATTCGTAACTCAATTCTTCTATATCTTGTGTACATACATATTCATCCATTTTTGGATCTAGGTATCGCTGTCCGTGCCAATCTCCTTCACTGTCATCTTCCAGTGCGGCTGCAGCACGAATTTCATTTGGTGAAAGAAAATCCACACCAGTTTCGACTTCCATTTTCGTAGGTTGATCCATCGCTTCAATGATCATGTTTTCTAGATCCTTACTAAATTGTTTTTCCTGTTCGGTGATTGGAGTGGAGGCAAATTCATAGCACTTACCGCCATGGATAGAAGTTAAATAACATTCAAGGATTAACGTACATTTTTATTCGTATTTAGAACTCAAAATGTATAGCAGGCTTCTCCGTCGTAACTGCAGCAATAATGATCGTTGATGAATTTATGTGACTTGAAACCCAATTGATAAGTACACACGAAAAAAATAACGACGACACACGCTATTACCAGAACTGCTATTAATCTTCACCAAGGCGATTTCAAGGTTATCGTAGGGGGGCCGCTCTTTGCACCGTAGTCGTTCTTCGCGAAGATTTATTTCTTTCGTTCATTAGTTCTGCTGTTTGTGAAATTAAAGTTAAAGATAAAGATTAAATTATGCTGCGTTATAAACTGATACAAATGTTTGCATCATTCTGTTCATGAGTTGCAGCAGCAACCCAATAATGCTGTGATCGTTGCAGATAATACCCTCGATACGGGGAGCGGAGTGGAATTTCTTCGTAAATATAGAATTGTAATCCAGTTGCTTCCCGAAGCACGAAGTCAGTCCGTGATTGCGAGCCTTCCATGTGTCCATGTTAGTGGAAAACCGAAGAGTGATTTTTCACAAGTAATTCACGAATTATTGCAATGAACAACACGCGATTTGTTGCTGTACTCATCATTATCATCATGAACGTCTAGAAGTTGAAGAATACAAAAAAGTTTCCTTTCGAATTTTATTTTGATTTCGGCCCGTTCACGAGCTATAGAAAGAACAAAGTTTTTTTGGGTGCGTTGACCCCTTAAGAGTGTCGTTTCGCCAAAACAAGAAAATGTATATCGACTTCTTTGACTGATTGTACTTTCTTTGTAACCCATTTTTATTTCTACAAATTTTCGTCCATGCCCAGCGGTAAGATCTTTGAACGTTTGCCTTTCGAGAGGGGGACCGTTTTAGAGGGGGGGGGGGGGGGGGGGGCTGGAATGTTACAATTTTGCAATTGCGTCATAAGATGGACATATATTGATGTGAATTTAGACCGAAATGCCAAAAGGCTAGCTGATTATACGATGCTTTTGGCTAAAAAATCGACGGGCAGTTTCAACCCTTTAATTGTGAGATAACGCAATTAGAAAAAATGCGTATCCGCACTTTTTTATTCTCTACATGTATGCAAATTTGTGTGTGTGTGTGTGTGTGTGTGTGTGTGTGTGTGTGTGTGTGTGTGTGTGTGTGTGTGTGTGTGCGTGCGTGCGTGCGTGCGTGTGTGTGTGTGTGTGTGTGTGTGCGTGGCGGGGTGGGTTTGTTGGGCAGCTTGGATGGGTGCATGGAATCGTGGGGTGCGTAGAACACTGAGGTGGGCGGCGGGCACCTCGGATGGGGCGCCACCCTAGTGTTCTACGAACCCCACAATTCAACGCACCCATCCGAGGTGCCCGCCGCCCACCCCAGTGTTCTACGCACCCCACGATTCCATGCACCCATCCAAGGTGCCCAACAAACCCACCGCCCACGCACACACACACACACACACTCACACACAAAGACACACAAACCCACACACACACACACACACACACACACACACACAAACAAACACACACACACGCACACAGACACATACACAAACACACACACACACACACAAAGGCGCACACACACACACACAAACAGACACACACACACAAACAGATGCACACACAAACAGACACACATACACACACACACACACACACACACACAAAACACACACACACACACACACACACACACACACACACACACACACAACGGCCAACGAACAAGTCGAAAAGCATGAAAATGCCCCACTCGACTGCGTGTTTCGCAAAACTTCAAAACCCCATAACTTATGGGAATATTTTAAAATGTCAGCCTCCGCCGGCTGAATATCGCTAGTGGTGACATAATAAAGTCGTTCATGCCAAAAATAAATTTTTGGGATTGAAATTGGGGTGGAGCCCCACTTCTGCATAATTACCACGTTCTTGGATCCGCGAAAGTATTGTTCTTGTGCGAATTTCTTCAAACTCTGAGTTATGGGATTTCTTGTATCTCCTCGATTGCTCATTCTTGATGTGTATCGAAAGATAGCTTATTGACAACTGAGAGAGATGCCTTTATAAGCATCCTACTTATACCCATCCTCATCAGTCGTGATCAAGATGAGGTTTAAGGCACAACCTGATAAATTGTTGGTCATGAATTTCGATGAGCTTGAACAGCGAGAGGAGAGGAAACGACGCCATCGACCTTTGCTACCAAACAGTGTGCGTGCAGTGATTTGTGGCCCTTCCAATTGTGGTAAAACCAATGCTCTTCTTACCCTCATAACCCCCCCTAATGGTTTGAGGTTCGAAAATATTTATCAGTACTCGAAATCGTTGAATCAGCCAAAGTACAGACTCCTCAAGCGTTTACTCGAATCTGTAAAAGGTGTAGGGTATTTCCTTTTCGAAGATCACGAGCAAGTAATCAAACCTGAAGACGCTCGACCAAATTCCGTGATGATGTTCGATGATGTGGCCTGTGAGAAGCAGAACAACATGAGAGCTTTTTTTTGCATGGGTCGACATCGGGATGGTGACTCGTTCTATCTTTGTCAGACATACGCTCGTATCCCCAAACACCTACTTCGTGATAATACCAATCTCATAGAACTTTTCCGCCAAGATGAAATGAATTTACGGCATATCTATGACGATCATGTGAATACCGATATGTCATCCGTGCAATTCAAAGATTTGTGTTCGGCATGCTGGAACGAGGATAACTATTCTTTCGTAGTGATCGACAAGGACAGAGACTTGAATGCTGGTTGATATCGAAGAGGGTTCGATTGCTTTATAAATATACAAGCATCAGGGATATGAGAACAGTCAGTGTGTGGCAGCTTAATGATATCAACATGCAGAGCGCAAAATTCAACGAGGAAAAAAACGTTTTGCGAAAAATCGCAAACGCCAGTGATGCGATTCGACGAAAGCATAAACTGATCACATTAGGCAGAGAGACCACGGAACGGGTCATGGATGAAGTTTTCAGACCCGTAGTGACTCCTCCGTAAAATTGCCGATCAATCGGTAACACTGGAAAATATTAAGAAGGAAAAAATGAAAAAGGAGGAAGCAGCCATGAAGGAAGAAAGGGATTTCGATAGCACATTCAGAACTGCATATGATGATGATGAGCATGTATCAGATTCATTATCGGGGGAGGATTCATCTGTTGTACGTGAAACATCCGATGAAGAAGTCCATCGACACGTACCACATACATCATCCAAGAATGATTCATCTGTTGTGCTATCCGATTATCCGAGCGAATCACTTGTCCAGCAGTATCTGCAAATGTTTGGAACAACTGAAGGAAAATAACTGGATACCTTATACGGTGTTCGAAAATTGGCGGGTGGTGTTTTGAAGATCGGCGATTCACCGGTGACTTTTGACGACAAGCTCATCTCAGTGCAGAACAATACTTACGAACTCTCCCCTGGTTTGCTCGAATTGATATTTAAAAAGTCGCCGAATAGACAGATCACAACTGCAGCAGATATAGATAATTATGGTGCAATTATCATAAACACGAATGCGCATCGAAAGTTCTATAAACCCAACAAACGCATCCGTACAGATACCACCAAATACAAAGCAATTATCATGAATATTCTTTCATCGCGAAAAACTGGTAAAGCTCTACCACGCTACATGATTACCCCGAAGAAACATATAGATTACATTTATTGGGACGATCCTAAGGAGTTGATCGATAGATTGCGCCTTCTTCTCGCCTCCCAAGCCGCCGGTAACACAAGTCACACCAATGAAATAATTTCCATTATTGAGGAATTGCGTGAAGCTCGAATTATTTATTAGGCCAGTGCGCGCGCTACTCTCGTTCATTTACACCATGAGCGTTGACGTGTTTGGACGACAATTATCGAGCAAAGGTGAACGCGCTCCTCGGGGGAGTCGTGGTCCTCCTGGCGATGGATTTAAAATTACATTCGATGGCCAATATGACATAGACAATAAGAGATTGTACTTGTACACGAGAATGATGCAGTTACTGTACGGTTAATGCAAAATATTGTTAAACAAGAAGTACGACTCGTAAATACAGTTACATCGTCTATGCAAAACCAATTGGATGATCATGAAATAATGATCCGAGCTCTAGAGTCTGATTATCGTAAAAATGTGAACAATCAACGTGCTAATTATGAGACACTAGAAGAATTGACGCTTCGCAATTCCAAGCTCATTGCACATTTGGAAGGGAGACTGAGAGCATTGGAAAAAACTGACAGTGAAAATAACAACTCGTTGATGATACATAGCCTTCAGACGAGGATCGACGAACAGCTGGAACGAATCGACACGGACCGCGTAGCCGGACACGAACTGGCATTGCGCAATTCCCAAGTGTTGTCCCTCTTGGATGAGCGTTTGCGAGCACTCGAGGAAAAAACATGAACGAGAAGAAGACGGTGGTGGTGGAGGAGCTTCATAGACCCGCTAGACGAAATTATCCTCGCCGTCATGTGAATATTCGCGGATTGGATGAAACATGGCAGGCGGATCTTGTGGACATGTCTGCGTATGCATCATTCAGCTATGGATACAAATTCTTGCTAACAATTATCGATATATTTTCCAAATTTGCCTGGGCTGTACCGGTAAAAAGTAAAAATGGCAAAGATGTATCGGGCGCCATGAAAGCCGTACTCGCGAAGGGTCGTCTACCGCAAAAATTACACGTCGATCGTGGCAAAGCATTTTATAACAGCGACTTCAGAGCTCTCTTACGACAGTATCGTATTAAATTATATTCGACATTTAGTAATATGAAAGCGTCGATATGTGAACGTTTTAATCGTACTTTGAAGACCCGCATGTGGAAACAATTTAGTCTCCGAGGCTCGTACAAATGGACAGATAGTTTACCGAAATTGATGTCGAGCTATAACAGTAGCAAACATTGTAAGATAAAAATGAAACCGAAGGATGTCACCGCTAAGAATGAGAAAAAAATTCTTCGCCATATTTATGGAAATTATCGTGTCAATCGTACGCAAAAAATAAAGTGTAAAATTGGTGATAAGGTTCGAATCAGCAAGTACAAACACGTTTTCGATAAAGGCTATACACCAAATTGGACGACTGAAATTTTCACCATAAACGACATACGAAATACCGACCCTGTAACGTACAAGCTTACGGATTATCAGGGTCAGTCGATCAAAGGTGGTTGCTATCAGGAAGAACTCGTTCCAGTCAGAAATCCGGACATTTACCTCGTGGAAAAAATTGTGCGAAAACGTGGGCATCAACTGCTAGTGAAATGGTTAGGTTTCGATTATTCACACAACAGTTGGATAAATGAGGAGGATTTGTAGAGGTTTTTCAAATAAAGGACAATCAAATATATATACATGTGATTTCTTTTATTTGTTGTATCCCCATGGTACAGTATCCGTAGTATCGGGTAAAATAATACGATTATCGTCTAGCCAACTTAATGCTAATTTTGTCTGCTTCATGGTATGGACTTGGTGTTTTTCGCTTCGAATCAAATACTGATCTTTCACTACATTCTGCTGATCGAATAAACATTTTTTATAATCTTTGAATGTGATTCTTCTTAAGGCGTTACCCCCACTTGTAGCGCAAAAAAGGCCTTTTTCATGAATTTTTTTAAAGAAAACTACGAAACTTTTTTAATCGATCAATATACCATCTTAAAGAACACATCTTGAAGAACTTTCAGTAATTTTTTTATTGAAAAATATTAGATTGTTTAGTGGCAAATGGCCGTCAATGAAATAATGTTTTCATATACACGGTTTGCGGTGTCCAACATTGCGGCGAAGTGGATCATCTGAAAAAAAATGCGGATGGATTTAGTCAAATATAAGTATAAACTAGTCTTTAATCGAAGGATTTTAAAAAATATTCTTTTTTCACAAAATGGCGGACAGTCAAAGTTAATGGTTCGATTTTAACGAAAAAAAAACGGCCGTTTTTCGGCTATAAAACAGCCATTTTTTTCGAAAAAAAAAATCGAACGATTAAAGACTACATTTTTATGTATCTAATAAGCCTGCAAAATTTCAAGAAGATCGGTTCATTAGTGTTCGAGTAATCTTGGTCACCCACTTCAGAAATGCCATTTTGAGAAAAACGCGTTTAAAGTTTCAATTTCAGTTTACACGAAGAAAATATTTTTTTTTTGTAAACTTACATAGAGTCATCTATTCCGGGCCCATACAGAAGTATGGGCCCGGACACTTATACTTTTAAAAAAATGCAATAAAAAAAATCGATTTTTTCAAAATCGCAAGTGGGGGTAACCCCTTAATGTGGCTTGTTTTATACCCTTGGCTCGTTTTTTATCCTTTTCTTCACCGAAGACTTTGAACGCGCACAATTTTTCTCGTAAGCCTACAAATTCCTTCATTATTTTGCCATTAATTTCGTCCTTCATTAGACCGAGAACTTTCTTATTTACCAAGGGTATGCCATAACTATTGCTCGCTGGATAATCGGAAGTATCAAATCTATGTACATCGCGCTTTACATAATCATATATATCGGGAACATTAAAATGGTACAAGAGGCTGTCGGTGTCCGTGTACATTAGCTTTGCGTGACAGCCAAACGTCTTCTTAATATAATTATAATGACAATCGTAAATGTACGTTTTTGATAGATCAAGAACACAAAATCCAACGTAAATCGGTTTATTGAAATGTACTTTGACGCGATTCATTTCAACTATCACGATATCATTATCGAATACGGTGCAGCTATGAAAGTTGGCTTTCGCAATGAGAGCCTTTGCACCGTATCGACCTTTCCACTTTGTCACGAGTTGCACATCTTTCTGTTTCCTCACGTTCTCCATGGTTTTTCCGAACACCGCATTATTCATCAATTTGAAAAAATTCTTTTCAAACTCATTGCTCGACTTTTTCCTTAATTCAGTGTTCAGAGCAATGTATGTTTTGAGCTATGGGGCTTCTTCAAACCTCAAGACTCTGTGAGTTTTTGCCGATTCCATTCCAAAATTCAAACATTCAAATTTTTATAATGAATAACGTATTTATCTTTTCGCAAAAATGTCGTCATTAATTTTGAATTTTTACTGCCAGGCGGTACATTGTGCTCGGGACAAAGGGGGAGATCTTTGTGCGACTCGAAACGCTCCTCAGGATATTCCAAATCTTCTTCGAGGATATATCATGTCGGCGAGTCATCGGGAATATAGAGCACATTTATCGGCTCGTGCTCCCATTCGAAAGAACCAACCGGTAGATACTGCGACATAGCTGCACCGTACAAATTATTCACGTCAAAGTACATTAGATAAGATTCCTCTTTGCTCGGATCGAAATCTGCACCCATGTATCGATTGTTTGCATGAACATATCGATTCGAGCATTGTGATACGCCACCTCGAATGCCTTTCTCGATAAACAGGAGCATTTCGGGGTCCGTGAGGAGTTCAAGCTCAACCTTGGTACATTTGAGCATCGCATCAAAGGCAAGTCCCGGAGCTGTAAAATAATGCAGAGGATCCAGCATGTACGTCGAAGAGCAGTTGCGTCGAAAAATTTCAAATATGTCGGCCAATAGCAAGACATCTGTTTTCAAATATAAATCCGAATATTCGCCCAATGATGTAATGTTAAAGGCATTCCAAATGTTTTTAGCATGCTCGTAATCATGCTCGGAAATGTGGTCATTGTTTAATTTTGAATAAAAATCCTCTTTCGATGGCAACTGCTCTTCGTCGAGTTTCCCCCACGAGTCCACATACTCGTAAGAGAAAACTCCCTTTCTCGTGAGCAATTGGAATTCCTCCGCACTATTGCAGTGCTTGCGTATGATCGATTTATCATCATCCGTCAGGTATGAGGCCAGTTTTTCAAGACTACTAGCCATGAACCTGAAGGAATCGATAGACCGTAAATTGACATTTGTACCGTTAACGTATTTCGTAAATGAAATATATCGCTCTTTGTTTACGGGAGAATTTTGACTGTGCCGTTGAATTGTGTTGCCAATGATTTTATTAAAAAGTGCGAGTGATAGCCGGAAAGATTGTGAAAGACTATCGGGATACTGTGGGATTTTGTATAATTCAAATTACAACCACGATGCGCAGCACCGCGAAATTTACCTGTGAAATGGCAATGATCACGGTGCTTTACATCAGTGGAGGTGAACGATTTTTCGCAGATATGACAATGTGTGGCAGTTTCGTATTGTATTTTTTATCCGATGTGAGTGATTTCATCGGCACAATATTGACCAAATGAGAGTCGACTGTTTTTTCGATTTTATGCAATTGGTCGATGAACCACTCAATACAATCGGATCCACGTTTAAGCGAATTTTGAGAGCACTTTGCGTTTAAGGCATATTGAGAGCAATTTAAGTTAAAGGCACATTTCAAGTAATACGCAGCACTGTGTGGGACATGCTTTGGACACTGTAGCTCATTTCCGGTTGATTCGATAAGGCATTCGAGATCAGCGTACACGACAAACGGCACATCTTCTTTGTACCGATAATTTTTGAAATTCAAAATTTTGTTTCCGTCGGTCGATAAACCTTTTTTGTTTTGTTCATGCTCATGCAATCATGTTTTGTGATTTTCGAAAGAAATTTGAAGATAGAAGTGATTCAAGCAGTTGTCACAGAACCAGGTATGATGATCATAGTTTGTTACGTGGGTACTTAGCAAACGTGATAGATTGCGGATCCAAGCAAAGTGGTCGACTGGTTGGAAATCGTCTCCACCATCTACGTCCATACCAATATTCCCGTCCACCATAAGGAGGTGTATAGTAGGCCTATCCGACTTATTTGTACTTATGTATAACGGAACTACTTCACTTTTTCTACCAACCACACCATACACATTAATCGTTAAATTGTGCATTTTTTCAAATTTACAAATGTCTTTCAATGCAATTGGGAAATGTATACCTTCATATTTCAACACTGTTTTGAAGTTGGGATACGAATTTGTGCGATCAACTTGATTTTCGGCTGGATAGAGTGCTTCCGTCACAGCCCACAAGAAGCAGAATTCATCTCTGTTCTTCACATTCACAACAGCCTTCTTCCCCCGTATATCCTGTGGAAGATCGACATACGTTAAGAAGCCTCCACGCAGTGGCACGTAGTGGTTGATGTTGACCGTCAAGTTGATGATTTCTCGCATCGACCAGGAGACGATTCGTCACATTCTCGTCGAACCACTTCTCAATGTCCGTAGATGCGAGAATCGCTTCGTTGCGTGTGTTGAAATATTTCGTTTCTTCTATCATGTCGCCATTTTTCATTGCAGCAAATTTGCACGCCAACACGACGTTCGCCTTCAAATTTCCGTCCATCGTGAGCACCTTTGAGAGCCGCTTGACAGTGGTGGCTTTGGCATCAGCCAGGAACGATCGTAGATCCTTGTGGATGAGATTCACCACTGCGCCAGTTCATATGCGGTTTTGAAACGCGAACTCCAAATGTACCCAACGAACGCGATCGGATACTTTGCCGCGTGCACCAATGGTTCCGCCTGCTCGTTGATGAGCCCGAAATTTTTCACTCAGAGATTTGAGCTGAGAGATCGTCGTTTGAATCCTCGTTTTTTCACCACTCGATAAACCCGGTGCTTTCAGGATTTTGTTGAGGAGTCTGATATTCCGAGTCTGATAGTTGAGCCATTTTTCCACTTCTTCCGTGGATGCATTTTCCAATAGTTTGTAAGCATCTTCCATGATGCTTATTAATTTCAAACACTTCTCCAACTCCATTTTTCGTTGTTGTTGGTAATATTCGAAAGCTCACACAA
>OX101795.1:13082997-13334304 GCA_944452715.1 Ophion slaviceki | reverse complement strand
AATTATTGCTAGCATTTCTTTCTCCGTTGTTGAATAATTCATTTCTGCCTTGTTCAGAGTGCGACTCGCGTAACAGATGGGTAGATATTCTCCGATTTTTCCTTGCGATAAAATCGCGTCAATTGCTTTGTCAGAGACATCAGTTGTCACCACGAAGGGTTTTTCGAAATCCGGATACTGCAGGATCGGTGCGGTGCTGAAAGTTTCCTTCAATTTTTGGAAAGCTTGTTCACAGTTTTCGTCCTAAATGAATTTGTTTTCTTTCTTGATCAGTTCTGTTAACGGCTTTGAGAGTTTTGAAAAATCGTGTATGAATTTTCGGTAATATCCGGCTAGTCCCAGAAATGATTGAACCTCTTTTACGTTTTTCTTGGGGCTGGAAATCGTTGTACAGCCTCTATTTTTCCCGGATCGGGTTTTACTCCCACTTCGGTAATAATGTGTCCCAAGTACTGGGTTTCTTTTCGCAAAAATCGATATTTTCTAGGTTGAACCTTTAATTGGGCTTCTCTCAGTCGATCGAATACTTCTGTCAGTCTTTTGTTGTGTTCTTCGAATGATGATCCGTATACTACTATATCGTCGAGATATACGTAGCATTTTAGTCCTTGTAATCCAGCAAGTACAGCGTCCATCAGCGGTTGTACTCGTAATGTCTAAGAGGAGTGGAGAAAGTGGTTTTCTCCTTGTCTTTTTCGGCCATTGGGATTTGATGAAATCCCGATGCCAAATCGAGAATCGTGAAGTATTTTGCTCGTCCCAATTGGTCTAATATTTCGGTAATATTAGGCAATGGATACGAGTCTCCTTCCGTTGCTTCGTTTAGTTTTTGGAAGTCTACTCCCACTCTTTTGCATATATTTCCGTCGGCGTCAGGCTTTTTTGGAACGACGAGTAGATTCCATTCCATGGGCTCTTGCTCGGTCGAATTATTTCGTTTTTTAGCATGTCTTTTGTCTGCGCCATCACTTCTTGCTTGTGGACTTCTGGTAATCGATATCGACGAATTTTTATTGGCGTTGTCCCTGGTCGTACGCTTATGCGGTGCTCCACTATAGCGGTGCACCCAAGCGACTCTTCCTCTAAATGAAAGACGTTTGATGAAAGACGCTAAATGAGTCAGCGTATGCGTCAGCGAATTCGCGTAGGAATTTTTCTTCTTCTGGGTTTAAGTTCGAATCTCCTTTGATTTCTTCCCATATTTTGTCTTTTCTTTTTAATTTTTATTCAATCGATACAGCACTTTTTTCCTTTTCGTCGGTTGGCTTTTCTTTTTTAATTTCTTCAATTTGCACCGTTGGCCTTTCTGTTTCGATTTCTTCATTGTTTGTGTTTCGCACTACTATGAGGCAGGAATGTCCTTCTGGGTGGACGTAACATCCGCCTATCTTTACTCCTGGTCGCACTTCTTTTGCTGCGACACAGCCTATTTTTGCCGTCAATGTTTTTGCGCATAACATTTGCTCTGTTCTGGGAGGTAGTTTAATTTTATTCGTTCCGTCTAGCATGGGGATCAGATGTCCGTATATTTTAATTTGTCTTCCGTTTAGGATGTCGACTTTGTGCTCTCTCATGAGATCCAAACCCATTATTCCGTCTACATCCAGTGGTACTGCGTCATCTATTACGTAGAATCCGTGTTCTACGTTTACTGCGGGTGTTTCGAGCACGAGCATAATTTTACACAGTGCGTAGAATTTTTTTCCTCCGATTCCTTTGAGTTCGATCGTTTCTTCTATTATTTGTGTGTCCTTTTCTAATAAACTCTTTTTTATGGGACTACATTGGGCTCCGGTGTCTCCTTTCAACGTGAGGATTTTGTCTTTAGCCTGGGGAGACGCGATGTGGAAGTCGCTAGCGGCTCCTCCAGAATTGACGTCGTTATCCAGTATGATTTTATTTTCGTCCTTGTGTTTTTTCTTTTAGACGGACCTGTATTCGATGCTTCGATTATTTTTCTCACGTTGCGTTTTTTGTCTCCGCTCGTTGCCGTTGCTATATCGAGCGAAAATGACCTAATTGTTTTCCTGTTTTCGCTGTCGTTGCGGGTTTCTTCTCTTAGCCTGCCCACGTTTGTTGCCATTACCACATCGAGCGAAAATGATCCAATTGTTTTTTTCTGTTCGCCGTCGTTGCGATTTTCTTTCTTCGGTCTGTATTCTTTTGGCCTATTTTTATTTGCGTTCCAGTGATACTGATTTGGGCGCCCTGTGGGCCCACTCTTGTTGTAGTAGTTGGTTCCTTGGCCCTGCTGATAATTCGTTTGATGATTTTGGTGATACCCGGTTCCCGGTGCCTGTCGATATCCGTTTCCTTGTCCTTGTTGCCAATTCCTTTTTCGGCAATCCTTTGCTAAGTGTCCCATTTTGCGATATTTATTGCACGTCATCGGCGTTCGTTTTTCCAGATGAGTCTGCCTGTTTATGGATTCGCCTCCTTATAGCGATTTTTCCTCTTCCATTGCTCCTTTAAGGGCTGATCCGAGATCCTTGTATCCTCGAGCCTTTACGATGACTTAGTATTCCCTTCGAAGTCCTCTTTCGAAGTTGTATAGGGCTAATTGTCTTATATATGTCTCAATTGTTCTTTATTCCGCAGGCAATCTTGCCTCGGTTGTGCTGGCTTCAATTGATTCCATCATTATGGCCTCGCGTCGTTGACACGTATTAAAATCGACCTGTAACGCGGCTACTGTACGTCGCGTTCCATATAATGCTGTCAGTTCTTCTTTAAATTGTTGGAACGATTGAATTTCTTTATATCGGGTATCCTTTCGCGCTCTTCCTATCACTTTTGTTGCTAACACGAATTGTAAAAGGGAATGTCTATCGGCTGCTGCAACGCACGCGTTTGTATCGTCGACTTCTTCAGGTTTTTCGCCATCAAATCGGGGAATGAGGCTTCGCGCCTCCTTTAGGGTCATGAAACCATTTTCTTGCGCCATGTTATCTGAATTAAGTTGGAGTAGGGAAAATTCTTGAATTTCTATTCCGCGACCACGCTTAGTGTCTATATTTTCAGGAGATTGATCAGAATCTGTAGATAATTCAGGAAAATGAACGGTTCGATCTGCTGCGGATCAAATTTTGGTACGCTTCGCAGCTGTCGGCCTATTTGAGGAATTTTGTGAATTTGGACTTTCGTCTGAACTTGTTGCGGATCGAAATCGCTTTTTCCTAGGTTCCTATAGTTCTTGTTCGACTGTTTGATTCTCGGGACGATCTCTCGCAATGAGTTCGTCGAAAATTGAATTTAATGAACGCGATAATTTGTTGTTACCCGGTAATCGATATAATTTACGACGTTCGTCTTCGTTTGACATTAATGTTTAATTGTTTGGCTTTGGAGGGGTTTTTTTTTGATAAATGTTCCGTCACTCACAGTACGATGATGCGCCTCATGTTGGTCGATGCTTCGTAGTCGGTTGTTCACAAGATGTTGACCTCGTTCTCGTAGCTGTTTGGCAGGAAATTGCCAGTGTTGTTCCCTGTTGTCGTGTTGCTTTGGTTTGCTGTTCTCGTGCGCTCTGTTGTTCCGTTGGAGAAGGTATTTGGTGAGTCTTCGTCCTTGGGTCGGTATCGAAGATCCTCGGGATCTGGTTGCTTTTGGACAGCTCTATACGGTTGACTCGAGCATTTGCTTACGCCGCACTTCTTTTTATTTGTCCGGTTCGTCGGTCGTCGATCGGATCACTCGTTGATCTCCTTTTCAGCACTTGCTGCGTTCAGTTTATTTTGTACGTTGGATAGGATGTTTCCTTCTTCTTTTTTTTTTTAAGTTGTGTAATGCAAAGTTGCGGTACCCCCAATTGCGGGAATCCCACCGCTGCCACCAATGTTGTGCCCCGGCTTCTGACGATGCGCAGAGAGCACGGAATTTCGCTCTCGAGTGAGTTGACACCGTGGGTTGTCGGATGCTCGAGGGCGAGGGTATGTCGGGACTTTTCCCTTTCGGGGTAAATCTCCGACTCGGGATATTGCAACTTAAACAACTTATATTTTATTAAAAATTAGGCAACAATATTACAATTCTTTTTTATGCCTTGAGACCGACCTCCTCGGCTTCTGGCCGAAGACTGCCTTTCGATTGATTCTTTCGGCTAATTGTTAACTCGGGTTTTCGCAACCAATCGTTCGAGAACGTTCGATTTGTTCGATTGCGATTCAGCGTTTTTCCGGCTGAGTCGAGCGGAATATCGGGCTTGTGAAATATCGGGCTCGATATCGTCGCATGAGGTCTTTGAACTTCATGCGTTAGCAGTATGAAAATTCCTATCTTTTCAAGGCACAACATATATGATGACATAAAGCGCAACATTCATCATTTCGATACAAGCGACTATCCCGCGGATAATGGGTATAATATACCGCTTCTCAACAAAAAAGTCCCTGGACTAATGAATGACGAAAGTAATGGTCGGATAATGACGGAATTCGTCGGGCTTAAAGCAAAAATGTATGCAGTGCGAGTCGATGGCAAAGACGATACAAAAAAAGTAAAGGGTGTTAAGGGTAACATCGTGGTTAGAACGATCTCGTTCGAGTATTACACGACATGTTTAAATGAAGAAATCGAAATAACTCGACAACAATCGTGCATAAGATGAAAATTGCATGAAGTGTACACCATCAACGAGACACAAATTGCTCCAAGCCCGCACGGTGATAAACGGTATATCACACCGGGAACCACGAAAACGCTACCATGGGGGCATTTTAGGATACAGTCGTAGCATTTATTTTGTAATATTTTATGAATAATCGACTCTGTAAATAATGAAATGGTTTATCTTTTTTTTTCAACTGAAGAAATAGAAAAAAAAACCCATTGTAATTTGCTATATCACATTTTCACCAATACCTTCCTGACACACTTTTGTGAGAGAGAGACAGGTTTGAAAGAGCCAGAAGGAGAAAGCTGGCTAAGTGGGAGAACATACATGCTACGCTGAAGAGAACGGTCGATCCTTTGTGAGACAAAGGCCTCGTCATCTGGAATAAGTAGAGAGAGAAGAATTATCAAACTTAAAACATTTTTTTATTGTCCGCTACAAATCAGATTTGCTTATCCAACTATTGTGGGTATTATCGAAACCCAACCATTTTACAAACATTCGATTACCACGTTTCTTCAATACTTTTTCAATGAGATAAATATCAGGATGTTGAACTTTAAGTAGCTCCTGATCCTAGAAACCACCTGCAATGGGCTCATCGTCATAGTCCTTGAGATGAAATGTTACAGGTTTCATGAGTAGTAGAACTATACGGGTTCTGGAACACATTGTGGAGGGGGAAGCCGAAGGGAGGGGTTCGGCCATGTGGTGAGGGAAGTGGGTAGTCTATGGAGAGGGGGAAGTGGGTGGTGAGGAGTCTATGGAGAGGGGGAGTGGGCGGTGGAGGAAGTGTGTGGTGGGGAGTATGCGGTGAAGGGGAGGGGGTGAGGAGTCTATAGCAAGGGGAGGGAGGTGTCTGGATGTCTCCCGAAGGTCTAGGGACCTGTTTGAGGAATTGGGGGAGGGGGATTTACGGCTCGCGGAGAGAGGTGCGGAGAGTGACGTCACGCGGGAGAGAGGATGCCCAAAAACATGGGTCAATGCCCAAAAGCACGGGAGGATAACGGTTATAGGCGCAGGCCAAGGGGGGCACCGGCAGCCAGGGGACATCGTATACGATGCATGCTTTTCTAAGGGGACGTTATTGACACAGGTGAATCGTTTCCAGAGAATGGAGGAAAATTTCACTCAAACATGTGGATATGCATGTGAAAGCCTGCGTCTATGATACACTCTCGGCAACTTAATGCAATTTTACTGTTCGATGTCAAATGAGACTTTACAGATAAACTTTTTATGCAGCTAAAGTAACGCAGGCCCTTATAAAATTACATTGCATTCGGTCTTGTATTCATTCCGAAAGATAACGTCGAGATGTTTGCATGTGCGAGTATGTATGCAGTGCACCCAGCCAAGAACCCGTGGGACTTGACGAAGAATGAGCTCGAACATGTTCCAAAGACCTTGCTCATGAAATATTGGAGTCGACACATTGGTATGCTGTTGGATCGTTTGCCGGAACATCATCGAAACGACAGTGAAATATTATCATATCTTCCATGCATGAAGAATTACAATACACCTGAGATGTTGGATCATATTGATGGCTCCCCACCTCCGCAACGGAATTGTGAGAAGTGTTGTGAGAGAGACAATACTATTGGTGAGAAAAATATACGTTCCTCTCCACATTTGAAGTTGTTTCGTCGATGAAAAATGGATTTCTCATTGTCAGCAAAACGGCGGAATTCTTCCCAACGAAGAAGCTGTCTCAAGGTTCCATCGTGTTATCCAATCTCCGACATGAAGGCTGCCCACATCAAATTAGCAAAGCGTTACGTAGTGGACAACATGGACGAGTTCGCCGTCTTCTTGCCAGCACGGCTCATGAAGGCCTTCAATCAGGGTCCAAAGATGTTCAAGAATATATTGGAAATGGTTCGCAATAACGAACTATACATGAACTATTATGGCGGACAATACAGCAGCATCGCGTTCAATAAACAGTGAGCACACCATTGTGGTGGTCGGAAATGATGAGTTCAACGGCATCACCATCATCGGTCGCTACCATCGTTGAGTTTTCAACATGCTCACAACAATGTATAAAGGATAGCTTTCATCGAATATGAAAAATGTTCCAAGTTGCTGTTGGATGTAAGAATAAATACAGTCGAAAAAGATGTATATCAAAATGTTTTTTTATTTAAAAATCCTCCGCTCACGCAGCGCTTCGTATACACTCAACCAACTTTTCAGCGATTTTACATTCGCATTGGCGCAATTGTATTTCATATTGAAGACATGATGGGGACATTCAAAGTCGGAGATTTTTGGCAACTTCTGCAGCGAGGGACAGTCCAGGGTCTCCAAGTCAACAATTTTGGTTGTAGGATCCGTGAATCTTGATATCCATGAGCACTTTTCAAATCCCTTCAAGTAGATGGTAGGAGCTCCGTGCAAGATGGTTCGAATTATCGGTCTAGCTGCCTCGTATGGTATATCACCGTGATCCCATCGTAATCCGTGAAAATTGCGTTCCAACCATTCGTTTGTCTTTTTGTATTTGTCTGGTAACGAGTCCCATGCAGATGGTGCGTTGAAGAAAAACGTCAGCGGTTCAGCCTTCTTGTCATGGAGTTTGACGATGGAAATCTCCTTTAGGACAAAATCGTTGATGGGTCTCTTGAACCCCTGCACATCGACGACGAGCTCCATATTGACTGAAGAGTCCGCAGACAGTTGACAAGATTTATACCAATTTTTTAACCGCACCACTGATCGGATTGTATTCGAGAATACGATCATGGAGGATTAAACAGAATGCAGCAGTTTTCGGCGGAATATTCGTTTTCAATTCAAATTCGAGACGCACATCCACGGGGCCGGCCTTAAGAGAATCATTTTGCTTTGAGCAGTCAATGATGGCGAGGGCGGCTTTTTCTTAGAGTTCCGTCTTATTTAGCCATGGTTCAGCATCTTTGTTGTGATAGGTGAATTGGAAGTTTGTATACATCTCGTAGAGTAAAGCATACTGATTTTGATTGATATTTAGGTTTAGATTTGCATATGGATAGCATTGGGAGTTTAGGTGTTGAGAAGTAAAGTTATCGCACGTCGATAGGCTCACTGCGCATGCGTGAGCAAAACTTAGTGTTAAGGCGCCGGAGCGCACTACTTGCGTTACCGGTAATTTTTCGTTAGTTGGTCCGTGACCGTTGCCCACTAGACGTGTGCCATAAGAAGT
Organism: Ophion slaviceki; assembly: GCA_944452715.1. Lineage (NCBI taxonomy): Eukaryota > Metazoa > Arthropoda > Insecta > Hymenoptera > Ichneumonidae > Ophion > Ophion slaviceki. Next base: position 13,326,502 of record OX101795.1, on the reverse strand, counting down.
TCCTTTGTTAACACAAAACTAATAAAGCGTACTTATATATATTGAAAGTTATCTTTCTCTTCAACCCTATCGTCTCTCTTTCCCTTCCATAATCTCAACAGGTTATGGGCCCAGGCAAGCAGCCTGCGTAACACCCGATTATCGAAGTCAGAGAACGATAGAGAGAAAACGGTTATCTCGATTTTTTCTTCGTTTGTGGTCGACACGTGGTCGCCATTGTAGTGTACCGGTAAACGCGTACGGGAAAATAATCGAACGAAAATGGCGGAATCAACTCTGATAAAGAACATCAAGAAGTTTGATGGCTCGAATTTTCAAGCGTGGACATTTCGAATGAACTCGATGCTTATCGCAAACGCGATTCAAGACGTAACGGGCGCGCGAGTGATGCCGGCAGACGCAGATTCCGCCGATGGCAAAAAGTGGGTGAAAGACAACGCGACGGTCATGTGCATAGTTTCCTCGTCGATAGAGGATTCCCAGCTCGACTGTATGCTCAACTGCACCACAGCGAAGCAAATGTGGGACAAATTGGTGAGAATTGACGAGCAGAAATCAGTGTCGAACAAGATGCTCTTGCTACAAAAGTTCCACGGACATCGCATGGAATCAAACGAGTCGGTTGTACAACACGTTTCCCGGGTACAAAACATGGCGTCTCAACTGAAGGATCTGGAAGAAGCGATTTCGGACACCGCCATAATGGCAAAGGTTCTTGGCAGCCTACCGGTAAAGTACAACGCTCTCCAGACCGCATGGGATAGTGTACCCGAAGAAAGACAAACTCTTGATAATTTATTTGAACGATTATTGAAGGAAGAAAGAAGACTCGAAGGTGACGATGACGTCACTCGAGCGTTAGCCGCTGTTAGTCTTGGCGGGAACAAAAAGAAAAAGTTCGCCGCGAATCAAAACAATAACAGTGAGAAAAACCGCGAAAGTAGAAAGACGAGTGTCGAGTGTTTCTATTGTAAAAGGAAAGGACATCTTGCTCGCGATTGCCGGAAAAAGAAAAGAAAAGGTAAAAACCCTCGCGAGTGTGCGTTCGTTGCTTCGACAAGTGAACAAAAACAGCGACAAGTGAAATCAGAGACAGTGCCGAGTAGTGAGGTCGTAGAATGACTCATGGCAGTCGACACAAGCGATGTCTGGATTACCGACAGCGGTGCGTCCAGGCATATCACTTACCGACGGGACTGGTACAGTGAGTTCGAACCAAGCAGTGGCGAGTCGATATCGCTCGGGGATAATGGCGTGTGTGACGTTACCGGTAGTGGCACTGTGCTTATCGATAGACTAGTGAACGGTAAATGGTGTGAAGCTCGAATCGAAAACGTGCTCTACGTTCCGAAGATTCGAAAGAACTTGTTTTCAGTTGGCGTATGCACTGAAAAGGGTTTCGATGTTTTGTTCAAAGGAAAACTAGTGACAATTAACCGTGACGGTGAAGTTTTCGGTGTCGGTGTGCAACAAGACAATCAGATTTACCGAATGCTCTTTAAAGTGAGAAAACCAAGTGTTGCGAGAGAAGCAAATGTGTCAACTGTCAACTTGCGTGTCTGGCATGAACGAATGGGACACGTAAACAATAAAGTTTTGCGCGAAATAACGCAAAAGGGGCTAATTCGCGGTGTGAAATTAGCGGACATTGACAATTTCTTCTGTGAATCGTGTGCCTTCGGAAAAGCACACAGGCTTCCGTTCAAGAAGAACGAGACAAAAAGAAACACAAAACCGGGAGAATACATACATTCGGACGTATGCGGACCATTCTCAACAGAGTCGATCGGTGGTGCAAGATTCTGCATAACTTTCAAGGACGACGCATCAGGATTTCGGTATGTTTACTTCATGAAACACAAATCTGATGTTTTCCACATTTTCAAGAAATACGAAAATTTGATCGACAACAAATTCGGCAAGCCGATGAAGGTGTTACGTACGGACAATGGTCGAGAGTATTGCAACCGTGAAATGAAGCGATATCTCGAGGCTCGTGGTATCGAGCTGGTAAACACGGCACCTTACACTCCCCAGCAGAACGGGAAAGCCGAGCGCGACAACAGAACGATCATCGAGAGTGCGCACACGATGATAACGGCAAAGAAACTTCCTCTGCGATTCCATAGCGATTCCATAGCGATGGGCGGAAGCAGTCGGCACAGCAGTGACCGTGCTCAACCGAGTTCTGGCTACCGGTAGAGAGAAAACGCTATACGAGATCTGGTTTGGAAAAACACCAGATGCGTCTCATTTTCGAGTGTTCGGATCGGATGCGTACATGCATATCGACAGACAATTTCGCAAGAAATTAGATCCGAAGGCCACAAAGTTGATCTTAGTTGGATATCAGAACGACTCGATGAATTACCGTCTGTACAATCCACAGAATAAGAAAATATCTGTATCGAGAGACGTCGAATTCAACGAGAAGTCGCAACTTGGGGCAGAAAAAGAATTCGAATGCATCCTTACAGCGCACGAAAATGAAGATGTGGCAGAACCCGTCGAGCAGCAACCGGAGGAAGAACGCCAGGAAGCTCAGGAATAACCTGAAAGAAACAAACAACCAGAAGATCCTCGAGAAGAAGATCAAAATCAACCAGACAATGACAGACAACTGCGGGACCGTGCAAACATCCGACGACCCATACGGTATGAGATCGACTTCGCTGAATATAATCCGGCAAACACATTTCAGGACGCGATGAACAGTGCCGAGGTAGAAAATTGGGCCGAGGCGATTCAGGAAGAGTTCGACGCGCACGAGCAGAACGAGACTTGGTCGATCGTACCAAGGAAAACAGATCGAAAGCCCGTAGATTCGAAATGGGTGTTCAAGGTCATACGAGACACGTCAGGCGACGTATACCGGTACAAAGCGAGACTTTGTGCACGAGGATTTCAACAAAAAGAGGGACTCGACTACACGGAGACCTTCTCGCCAGTCGTGAGATACGACTCGTTGAGAGTTCTATTGGCCATGGTGGCTGAACAGGACTTGGAGCTCACACAATTCGATGTGAGAACAGCCTTTCTTCACGGCAAGCTGAAGGAAGAGATCTACATGGAAATACCGGAGGGACTCAACATCAAGAAAGAAGAAAAACGTGGTTTCGTGTGTAAACTGAACAAGTCGTTGTACGGCTTGAAACAAGCACCCAGGTGCTGGAACGAAAAGTTTCGCGAGTTCTTAGAGAAATATCAGTTTCGCGAAACGGAAGCCGACAAGTGTATCTTTCGAGGACGGGTAGACGGTGTAGATGTATTGTTGGCGCTTTTTGTAGATGACGGACTCATCGCAGCAAAAACAAGTAAAGCCCTCTAGTCAGTAATAAAATCGTTGGGAAACGCGTTCGAAATTACGATCGGGGATGGAAAGTTATTTGTCGGGGTACAAATAGAACGAAATCGAGTAAAGAAAACCATGTTCCTGCATCAAGAAGCGTATGTGAAGAAAATCCTTAAGGCGTTACTTGTAGCGCAAAAAAGGCCTTTTTCATGAATTTTTTTAAAGAAAACTACAAAACTTTTTTAATCGATCAATATACCATCTTAAAGAACATATCTTGAAGAACTTTCAGTAATTTTTTTATTGAAAAATATTACACTGTTTAGTGGCAAATGGCCGTCAATGAAATAATGTTTTTATATACACGGTTTTCGGTGACCAACATTGCGGCGAAGTGGATCATCTGAAAAAAAAATGCGGATGGATTTAGTCAAATATAAGTATAAACTAGTCTTCAATCGAAGGATTTTAAAAAATATTCATTTTTCACAAAATGGCGGACAGTCTAAGTTAATGGTTCGATTTTAACGAAAAAAAAAATCGAACGATTAAAGACTACATTTTTATGTATTAAATAAGCCTGCAAAATTTGAAGAAGATCGGTTCATTAGTGTTCGAGTAATCTTGGTCACCGACTTCAGAAATGCCATTTTGAGAAAAACGCGTTTAAAGTTTCAATTTCAGTTTACACGAAGAAAATATTTTTTTTTGTAAACTTACATAGAGTCATCTATTCCGGGCCCATACAGAAGTATGGGCCCGGATACTTATACTTCAAAAATATGCAATAAAAAAAAATCGATTTTTTCAAAATGGCAAGTGGGAGTAACACCTTAATAAATTTAAGATGATTGATGCAAAAGCGGCAAGTGTTCCTGCCGACCCGCACGCGCGACTCGTTCCAAACGATCGCGACGATGAAAACCCAAGTACAGTACTGTTTCGAGAAGCAGTGGGCTCGTTAATGTTTCTTGCGGTTGTGACGCGGCCGGATATCGCATATTCGGTGAATTCGGTTAGTAAATTTCTTAGCAATCACAACGAGAGCCACTGGCAAGCGGTGAAACGAATCTACCGGTACTTGGTCGGAACAACGAAAGTCGGGGTAATGTACAAAAGCGGCGGGAGTAACTCGGAGTTACAGGGGTTTTCAGACTCGGATTTCGCAAGTGACGTGGATACGCGTAGATCTACCACGGGGTATGCGTTTTGTCTATCGAACGGGATTGTGACGTGGTCGTCCCAACGACAAAAGGTAGTCACACTCAGCACAACGGAGGCTGAGTACGTCGCGGCAGCAGCGGCTGCGAAAGAGGCCATTAGGCTGAGGAAATTGTTAAACGATCTCGGGTGTCTACCGGTAACTGCGACAGTTTTGCGAGTAGACAATCAAAGTGCAATCCGATTAATCAAAAATCCGGAGTTCCACAAGCGAACCAAGCATATAGACATTAAGCATCACTATGTTCGCGAAACTGTGGAGAGTGGGAAAATATCGGTAGAACATGTTCCTACTGATCAGCAGCTAGCTGATATATTTACCAAAGCACTTCCAAAGAGACAGTTTCAGCATCTATGTATCGGTTCAGGCATAGGGTCCTCGACGCACTCAAACGGCGGGAGTGTTGAGAAGTAAAGTTATCGCACGTCGATAGGCTCACTGCGCATGCGTGAGCAAAACTTAGTGATAAGGCGCCGGAGCGCACTACTTGCGTTACCGGTAATTTTTCGTTAGTTGGTCCGTGACCGTTGCCCACTAGACGTGTGCAATAAGACGTTCCTTTGTTAACACAAAACTAATAAAGCGTACTTATATATATTGAAAGTTATCTTTCTCTTCAACCCTATCGTCTCTCTTTCCCTTCGATAATCTCAACATTAGGTATAGCTTGACATCGCTGATGTTGCAATGATCAAAGTAGCCCGCATTCCTGTCTTTCATATTTTTTCGCCCCGTCTGCAGCGGGAGAATGACATATCGTGGTTTCTCCAACTGATTGGAAGTCTTGGCAGACCACACATGCTTAGAGGTGGCGGGGAGTAGTGGATATTTATACAATTCCCACGTTCGAAAACTCATGGAAATTGGTGCATCTTTGGCGAGAAATTTCAATAGATGAATTTTTCGTCGATCTGAGACTGTTACATACGGTACAAGCCATTCGATTTTATGCAATACGAATTTGTAGTCTTCGGGAGCTGTTTGCATGATGGCATAATCATCAATCTTCGATCTCGAAAGAATTAGCTCATGCTTGGCATTTACCACAATTTTCCGATAATCTTCGGCAAATCCGAGCAGCATGCTCAGTGGTATACACACATCAAATTTTCCCGATACATCAACAATCTGCTTCGTCTCTTCAACATCGAGCCATCCCGTGTTGTCGAGCATAGAGCTCTTAGCTGGACTGAGAGACGAATATCCTTTAACAACACTTGTGATACCGACATTCTTATTACGATCGATTTCGATGGCATTCAACTCATATCGCACTTCTTCAAACAAATGGCAGATGGCATTGTTGACGAGACTTGTGGCAGCGGTTGGCATCCCATTACGCTTAGATAATTTTCCACAGATGTGCAAGAAAGTTCCTTGCACATGGCATTTGGCAGGATGGATAGATCTTGATTTTGAATGGCAATACGTATTTCATCGCTGTTATTAAAGGTCGAAGATGCATGTGGTTGATGAGCGTGAATTTCACAATGTATGATGGATTCGTCGAAGACTACGGGCTGAATGTTTACGATTTCTTCTTCCATTGCACGCAGCAGATGCACAAAGCATAAAATAAATAATGTTTTACACGCTGTCCCCACGCACTTGCAGACCTAAATTCTTCAAGAGGAGCACGTTTTGAGGTGTGAGCACATTGGGTGCAGGCCGACGACTGATTGTTTTTACCCATGGTTGTTTAATGTTATTAGTAACTGTATTAAAGACTATACCCATTAGGATTTTATATGCAGCCGTATTGTGAGTACTTCACTGCGGAAATTCACCAAGTCACAGGCCTGATCCACTATTCGAGGTTGTATTGTGTCTATCGTTCGGCTTGTGATTGGTGACGTGTGATGGAACCTCAATGATCGTGACGTGTGATGGAACCTCAATGATCTTATATCCTGGAGGGACCGATGGGAAAAATTCATGAATGGTGTGCACTTTTTGTCCGTTAATATAGGCACCAGCGCTTATATTGCACTCAACCCGTAGGGCGTTCAATTTGAGAATGGCTACTGGAAGATCAGATCCGTGTCTTTTATTCGCTTCCAATTTACGTGCTGTGAAGCGTAGTAGATGTCCAATCGAATCTTGAGGCTCAAAATTTACACCATGATCACACTCGATTTCACTGTGCAAAGTATTATTATTAGGTTTGATGTTAATTTGATGTTTTTCCTTGACAGCTCGGCTTGCGCAAATGTATCAATATCCTCTATTTCATAGCTACTCGAAGTTATTGTCAACACCTTATCTGCCACGGAAAGTTTGTTGTGGTTAATGTCTATATTGGGAACATAGTTGAATGTTAATAGTTCCACGAGACCAAGAGTATAATTTTTGTTTGGTGAGAGTTCTATAGGGGGAAAGTATTGCGCCTCGAGTATGGATGACGATCCAGATATGGTCAATGTTAAACTATCTTCCATGACGCTGGTACTTTGGCAACTAAACTCTCAGCTTTATACTTCATGTATATATAGCATGTATTTGCTTTTGTATCGTAATTGTTGACAAAGAAACTTGAGACATAGATGTCCGCACTCAATCGTATCATATTCTTGATATGTCTTATAATTATAGTTCACGCTACCTACACCAAAATATCTCATGAGTTCAGATGGTGGTGGAAGATCGCCGAAACTATCAAAGTACATGATTTTCCATCCAGTCGTTTTGTAGGCAATCCAGTATGTGCAAGGGCCTACATTTTCATGCAAGTTCACAATCGCTGATTCATATTTGAGTGGCCCGCTCATTGGTAATGTATCCCGCATGTACACGCCACGGAAATCTGGAACCTTCACGACTTTTGCATATTTGAGTAGGTCGATGTCGGTCAACGGTCGGTGTGGTAGCGTTACTTGACGCTTTTTGCTTGGTATGAAGATCCAATCCTTGCTTATATGGTTTCAGATGTAACCCCCTACCCAGTGCAATCGCTTCAATCGTTCGATTATGTCTTTTACTTTCATTCAGTTCACGTTCAGCCGCTTGCGCAGCATTTACAGCTTTGGCTATCCCAGCTGCACCACCCGTCAAAGCCCCAGCAGCGCTGAGACCTGCAAATATAGGTATCAGAAACGGCAAAAAACCACCAATTTTATGAGGTATAGGTAGAACCCGCGGTGCGCGCACTTTGCCACCTTCAGTTTTTACCGCTACACTAGCACCCTTTAGAGCCGATTTAATAACCGTATGCGGATCATTACTTTTAATCATCGTCTTCTTCGCAGCACGAATAATCTTTTTTTCAAACAAACGCCGCCCTTACGTGCTGTCTTCATCCCCACGCCAAATTTTCTCTTTGTCTGCATAATATTTGACACACCCCAAGCACTTGCTTTCTCACCGATGCTAGCGTCTTTAGCGGTAACGCGGTGCCAAGCTTGTTCGGCCAACACTTTATCTGCTGAATGTCTCGCTTCAAGGTTATCTGGTTTTTTCGAATATGCAATGTCGTGTTGTTTGCAAGCCGTGTCTAACGGATTAATGCACGGATCACCACGAGCAAGGCGCTTAGCCAGCTTTGTACCCGGCCCACAATACTGGTATCCAGGCAAATGTAATTCAACAGGGAGTTTGTTGATTAGTTGGTTAACAAAACCTTTACCGCTCTTGCCATGAACGATCATGACTAAGGACAATACTCGACTGATAGACAATCCCTATAAAATGCCTTTTTATATTGATTTTCCATTAGTCGTGTGTGAGATGACGTCCAAGAAACAAACTTTCGGAGGCGGGCTTCCTGTAATAAATTTTGATAAATCTGTCGACGAAGGAAGCATGAAAAGGCAAAAACGTCATGGAAATATATTGCCGGATAGCATACGCGTCGTTTTTCGTGGTGCATCGAATTGTGGGAAAACCAATGCACTGCTCACTCTCATAATACACCCCAATGGTTTGAGATTTGAGAATATTTACCTGTATTCCAAGTCGCTGAAACAGCCAAAATATAAGTTGCTTGAATGATTACTCGAACCTGTGAGTGTCGTTGAGTATTATCCATTCAATGAGCATGAACAAGTTATAGCACCAAGTGACGCACAACCCAACTCTATATTCACTTTTGATGATATAGCTTGTGAAAAACAGGATAATGTGAGAGCCTTCTTTTACATAGGAAGACATGAGATTGTTGACAGTTTCTATCTTTGTCAGACACACACTCGTATTCCCAAACATCTCGTGATTGATAATGCGAATTTTGTGGTGCTTTTCAAGCAGGATGATACGAATCTAAAGCACGTGTACAATGATCATGTTAATACGGATATGTCTTATATATGCTTTAAAAACATGTGCACGAAATGTTGAGATTCCGACAAGTATGCATTCATCACAATCGACAAGGATACCAATATTAACGAGGGTCGATATAGGCAAGATTTTGATTATTTTCTGACGCTCGATAAATGACCCGTCATTGATTACGAAAAGAGAGTATCATGTACACACCGATAGCGACAACATGAAGAGCGAACAGCTGTTGAGGGAAAAAGATGTATTGCCCGAAATCTCCAAGGCGAGCGATGCAATCAGACGAAAGCATCGAATACTCAAGATCGGAAGAGACGTCGATAAGCAGAGAATGCAAAAGGTCTTTACACCTATAGTGAGACCATTGTAACAATTAGTGCCAAACAAAAACAACGAGGTGGTGAAGATGGAAGTTAAAGATGAAAAAGTAATGGATAATGATGTGGAATATTCGATGAATGGTGTCAAGCCCCAATTCAAGAATAAAACACAAGATTCTTTCATGAGTGAAACACAACTCTTTTACGCTGATATATGACTCTTTTAAGTTGATATATGACGATGATGATGACTCACCAACCCAAAATGTCGATGATTTAATCAGTGAATATCTTCTGTTATTACGTACAAATAGAAAGACAAGTTTGGATGTATCATATGGTGTACGGAACCTCGCGAACAACAAATTAATGATTGATGATTCTCCTATATTCTTCGATTCTCAACATATTCGTGTGCGAGATTCAAGCTATCCGAAAACTGTTGGATTAGCAGAGCTATTGTTTCAAAAAGTTCCCAACGACGAAGCTCTGACACCGGATGACTTGAAAAACTATGAAAAAATAATTATCTGCACGAATGCTTAAAAAAATATTACAAGCCTGGTGAGGCTATACGACATAGTGTCGGTCATAAATTCGATACTTATATCGCAAATATAGTTGATCATCACAAGCACATGGGAAAGTGTATGCCAAAGTATAAGGTGGCGAGAAAAAATAGCCAATTGGATTACATTTATTGGGATAGTCCCAATGAGCTAGTAGATCGGCTTCGCTTACTTTTAGCATCACAAGCAGCTGGAAATTCGTCACATTCAAATGAAATTGTATCGATTGTTGAGGAATTGCGTGAAGCCAAAATTATTGATTAACCCAACATTTGAAATTTTACGCATTATCAACATGAGTGTCGATGTATTCGGACGCCAACTGAAAAAGAGTATCCTCCTCAATAAGCAAGGTCCTCCAGGCAGACCGGGGATTGGGTGTAGAACTACCGCAGATGGTCATTATGACTTGGAGCAGAAACGATTGTGTAATATCGCCAATCCGGAAGAACAAGACGATGCTATCACTCTGAGTGCTTTACATAAAAGATCTCGAGCAATCATTAAGAACATACGCAAAGAAATAAATGAGAGTAACCTGTTGTTGGTTAATGGACTAGAAGCTACGATGAGAGATATTGCGAGGACGCTCGACGCAGATCTCAAAACTCTACAAGACTTGGTGATTAGCAATTCACACATCATTGCTGAACTGGATGCACGACTGAAAAGACTGGAAAATGAATGAGAAAAAGAACGCTCTCGTGCGGGAACTGCACAAACCTGCTCGCCGAAACTATCCGCGTCGGCATGTGGACATCCGTGGTTTGGATGAGACCTGGCAAGCTGATCTCGTCGATATGTCGTCGTACGCACATCAAAACTCCAAACATAAATTTCTCCTAACCGCCATCGATACTTTCTGAAAATTTGCCTGGGCCGTACCGATGCGGAGTAAGAATAGTAAAGATGCAGCAACCGCACTGAAGTCGATACTCGTAAAGGGACGCATACCGCAGAAGTTAGACGTGGATAAAGGAAAAGAGTTTTATAATTGTGACTTTAAAACCCTAATGACAAAGTACAATATCCACATGTATTCAACATATAGCAATTTAAAAGCTTCCATTTGCGAGCGTTTTAATCGTACATTGAAAAATAAGATGTGGGTACAATTTAGTCTTCGTGGTAATTATAGGTGGATCGATATAGTTGGTAAATTAGTAGCCGAGTATAATGATTCTGTGCACCGCACGATTAAGATGAAACCGAGAAATGTCAATGCTGGAAATGAGAAACAGCTACTACAACATGTCTATCATAAGACTCCATTGAAAAAGTCATCGACATCAATATTCAAAGTTGGCGATAAAGTAAGAATTAGTAAATTCAAGAGTGTTTTCGAAAAGGGTTACACACCGAACTGGACAACGGAAAGATTTACTATATATAGAGTGAAAAACACGAAACCTGTAACATTTCACCTCAAGGACTATGACGATGAACCGATTGCAGGTGGTTTCTACGATCAGGAGCTACTTAAAGTTCAACATCCTGATATTTATCTCATCGAAAAAGTATTGAAGAAGCGTGGTAATCGAATGTTTGTAAAATGGTTGGGATTCGATAATACCCACAATAGTTGGATAAGCAAATCTGATTTGTAGCGGACAATAAAAATGTTTTAAATTTGATGATTCTTCTCTCTCTCTACTCTTTCCAGATGACGAGGCCTTTGTGTCGCAAAGGGCTTGCCGTTCTCTCCAGCGTAGCATGTGTTTTCTCGCTTAGGCAGCCTTCTCCTTCTGGCTTTTTCAAACCTGTCTCTCTCACAAAAGTGTGAGATAGGGTTTTCTTTATTTCTCCACTTGAAAAATTGACAAACCAATTCATTATTTACAACACAATTATTTACAGAGTCGATTATTCATAAAACATTTACAAAATACATGCTACGATTGTATCCTAAAATGTCCCAATGATAGCGTTTTCGTGGTTCCGGGTATGATATACCGTTTGTCATCGTGCGGGCTTAGAGCAATTTTTGTCTCGTTCATGGTGTACACTTCATGTAACTTCGATCTAATGCACGATTGTTGGCGAGTGTAATCCTCGAACGAGATCGTTCTGGCCACGATGTTACTGTTAACACCTTTTACTTTCTTTGTATCGTCTTTGCTATCGACTCGAACTGCATACATTTTTGCTCTAAGCCCGACGAATTCCATCATTATCCGACCATTATTTTCGTCGTTCATTAGTCAAGGGACTTTTTTGTTGACAAGCGGTATATCATACCCATTATCCGCGGGATAGTCGGTAGTATCGAAACGATGAATGTTGCGCTGTATGTCATCATACACATCCTCACACTCAATGTTGTATATGAGGCTGTCCGTATCAGTGTACAACACTGTACATTTGTCTTTATACAGAGGTACCATATACTCAGGATGAAAGTCATAAAAACATGTCTTCGATATGGCGAGTATGCACATACCCACATATATCGGCTTATTGAATTTCACCTTCAGTTTGCGTATTTCTACAGCAATAAGGTTTTCTGAAAAAACGCTCCGGCTATGAAAATTTGGTTTTGCAATAATTGCCTCTGCACCGTATGTGCCCTCCCATCGTGTCAAAAGCTTAACATCTACATGATTGCGCACATTTTCCATGGTTTTCCCAAACACTGCATTATTCATCAATTTATAGAGATTTTTTTCGAATTCATTCTTCGCTTGGGTTCGGAACTGTGTATTAAGCTCAATATATGATCGTAGCCAGGGTGATTGGGAGAATTGCAGTATTCTGTGAATTTTTTTTATTTTGAGACCATGGCGTACACTCTATTGCAGATTGCGATAATGAATAACATACCGTTCCTTGTTATTCACGGTTGCAATCAGTTTTTCGTGTTGCTTACCAGGTGGTTTACCATGTGTTGAACAAAACGGCAAGTTCATGTGCGCATCGTGTAGACATTCTGGGTACTCTAATCAACCCGAATAATGTAGCCTGTCGGAGAATCTAGCGCGATCGATGATGAATCGAATGTTGACAAGTCATCGATGCATCGGAAATTAGCATAGGGCAATGATTGACACATTGCCCATCCATACAAATTATTTACATCGAAATACATTAAGTATGATGAAGACTTCGATGGATCGAACGACTCCATGTACTTGTTATTGGCATGCGCGTACCTGTTTGAGCACTGACTCAGACCACCGCGTATATCCCCGTTCAACAAATAACACCATGTCAACGTCGTTGAGCAATTCGAAGTTAATGTTTGTATGCTTTAACATTGCATCCCAGGTGTATCCGGGAAGAGTATAGTAATACGCGGGGTCGAGCCTGTAACTTTCGATGCAGGTATTACGAAAGTTCTCAAAAACGTCGGCCAGTAACAAAACATCGGTCTTCAGGTATAAGTCGCTATATTCACCTAACGTTTGAATAGAAAATCGATCCCATACATCCACGGCATGAGCGTATTCGTCCTCACTTACAGTGTCACCGGTCAAATTGCTGTAGAATGCATCTCGTGGTGGAAGGTGGCAGTCATCCAATCTGTTTACGCTATCAATATATTCATAAGGAAAGACACCCTTCCGAGTTAATAGCATAAAATTATCTGCCGATATGTCATGAAATTGTGACCGCGAAATGTTGAGTTTGTCCGTTGTCAAAAATGATGCCAGTTTATCCAAACTTGCATTGAGGAATTTGTATGAATCGATGAAACGTAATTGAATCTGATGTGACTTGTCTGCCGTTTGAACTTTTTTCATGAAAGAAATGTATTTTTCCTTCGTTATGGTTTTCCCTTCGAACGCTGTGGCTACTTCCTTCATGATGAAATGTGCGTCATAATCAGACAAATTATGAAAAACTACAGGAATATAAAACGACTGCTTATAATTCAAATTGCAGCTAGAGTGAACGGGGCCTCTATAACGTCCAGTCAGATGACAATGATCACGAACACATGTGTCGTCTTCGGCAGATGGTTTCTCGCATATATGACACTGAGTGACGCTTCGATATTCTGCCCATTCATCTGGTGTTAGAGATATCATGGGAACATTATCCGATAAAAGATCGTTGATGCGCAGAGCTAAATTTTTAAGGTTCTCAACGAACCATGAACCGCAGTCAGCACTGCGACGTGAGTGGTATCCTGATAATGAATTGTCATACGAACAATGTACATAGTACGCAATGCTAAACACTTCATGATGCTGATATATATTTTTGTCGGCAACCTTTGCCAGAACGCACTCGAGATCGGCGTAAATCACGAATGGAAGTCGCTCTTTTCGTTGAAAGTTTTTGAATGTCAGCCATTTGTCCATTGCACTAGGTAATCGAATGGCGCAATCGTTCAATTTTCCACAATCCACCTCATGTGTTCGCAATTTGTTCTCCGTGTAGAAGTAGTGCAAACACCTGTAACAAAACGGCGAACTCAATTTTATATTATCAAGTACATAATTACTCATAGGTATATTTTCGAGTGGGGTTTTTACTCACCGATCGCAGATGTGTTTTTTCCCTTTTGTTTTGTTCAGCTGCCCGCTCACAAGCCTGGATACATTTTTTATCCAGACATAGTGTCCCACGCTGTGGTCCGAGGAATCCTCCACGAATAACAAATTGATGTCTTTATCCAGCTTTTGGCTGCATACTCGAATCGGGACGATGTTTTTCTTTTCGAATGTATATACGTTGATTGAAACTTTATTTTGCGATTCAAATTTTTTTATTTGATTGAGAGTCATTGGGAAAACAATGCCCTGAAGTTGCAGTACAGTTAAATAGTGTGGATATGAAGTTACTCGATGCACGTTTGTTTCCGCTGGATGAAGAGCAGCCACAACTGACCACGCGAAACATGCGTTATCCTTCGACTTTATATTCACCACCGTTTTCTTCGGGTTTATTTCCCGCAACAAAACACTTTCACACCCGGCACGCATTGGATTATATTTATTGATATTCAAAGTTAAGTTCAGTATCCGTAATAATGCCCACCCACTATCACGTTTTTGAAAGTCTTCGAGGGATGCTAGAGTTGGCTCGACAACTCGTTGTGTAAACCACTCACGCAAATCAGATGTAGTAAAAAGTTCAAAGTTCTTCGTGGTGATACTTTTATTCGCACGTTTGTCACCTGCCTGAAATTCACCATTGAGAACTGTATTCACTTTTACACTGAAGTGTTTGCTGGTAATGCCTTGCACATGTGAAAGCATCATATCACGTGCGTCTTCGAGAAACTGACGAGGTTCAATATGATCATTATTGATGACGCAGCCAGTCAGGACACGATTTTTTAACGCCGTATCGATTTCTCGCCAGATCGAACCGCGATCACTGTGTCCCGCGCCTGCATGTAAAAATCGTCTGCGTCGAACATTTTTTAAACCTTCTAAGCGAGCGATTCGTGCTACCAATGATTGCTGATTTCCGAGCGATAATCGCGGTCGTTTAATTCGGATTTCTGTTTCCAACGACTCTATACACTGATCACATTGTTGCTTCCACACTATATACTCTCCCACCGAATTTATAAGTGCGGCTTGATCACGCAGATTTTGTTCTGATTGTGGAACAATCTCAGCCATTTTCACGCGAGTTAAAACGAAGTATTCGAGAGATGATGCGGGCAATGGGACTGCCCGATTCAGAGTGTGAGGCTTTGGGTGATAGAAGCCGTTTTCATTCGGAAAAATTAATTTCCATCTTTCTCCTCTATCTTAGAAAAGTGCCACCTTACCATAGTTTTCTTATATTACAATCCAATAAGAATGGTGGGACAGTGAGGGAACAGAATGAAAATCTGGGCTGTTTACACAAAAACTTGTGTTGAGACACTCACACACACACTTTGTCGAGTGCCTGGCACATGCAAATACCTCGATCTTATTTATTTTAAAAGAAGGCCCGGATGCAACAAATTTTGGAAGAGCGAGCCTGTCTGTTACTACTGGTGCATAAAATAAGTTTTATCGGCGATGACTTCATTTCACATCTAACATTTCTATTGACTCAATTTTCAAGCGAGTTTCATCAATGCCGGCTTTCACATGTATATCTGCATGTTGGAAACACAATTTCTCGCCATTGTCTAGAAAAACGATTTACCTGTGTCAATAACGCCCCTTAGAAAAACGACGCATCGACTACGATGTCTCCTGACTGCCGGTGCCCGCCTTGGCCTGCGCCAACAACCGTTCTCCTCTCGTGCTTTTGGGCATTGACTCATGATTTTGGGCATCTCCTTTCCCGCGTGACGTCACTCTCCGTACCTCTCTCCGCGAGCCGCAAATCACCCTCCCCCAATTCCCCAAATGGGTCCCTAGACCTTCGGGAGACAGCCAGACACCTCCCTCCCCTTGCTATAGACTCCTCACCGCCCACTTCCCCCTCTCCATAGACTACCCACTTCCCTCACCACATGGCCGAACCCCTCCCTTCCGCTTCCGCCTCAACAATGTGTTCCAGAACCCGTATAGTTCTACTACTTTCGTGTTTTTCACTCTATATATAGTAAATATTTCCGTTGTCCAGTTCGGTATGTAACCCTTTTCGAAAACACTCTTGAATTTACTGATTCTTACTTTATCGCCAATTTAAAATTTTGATGTCGATGATTTTTTCAATGAAGTCTTATAATAAACATGTTGTAGTAGCTGTTTCTCATTTCCAGCGTTAACATTTCGCGGTTTCATCTTAATCGTGCGGTGCACAGAATCATTATACTCGGCTACTAGGTTGTCAACTATATCGATCCATGTATAATTACCACGAAGGCTAAATTGCATCCACATCTTATTTTTCAATGTACGATTAAAACGTTCGCAAATGGAAGCTTTTAAGTTGCTATATGTTGAATACATGTGGATATTGTACTTTTTCATTAGGATTTTAAAGTCACAATTATAAAACTCTTTTCCCTGATCAACATGTAACTTCTGTGGTATGCGTCCTCTTTCCGAGTATCGACTTCAATGCGGTTGCTGGATCTTTACTATTCTTACTCCGTATCGATACGGCCCAGGCGAATTTTGAGAAAGTATCGATGACGGTTAGGATAAATTTTTGTTTGGAGTTTTGATGTGCGTACGATGACATATCGACGAGATCAGCCTGCCAGGTCTCATCCAAACCACGGATGTCCACATGCCGGCACGGATAGTTTCGGCGAGCAGGTTTGTGCAGCTCCCGCACGAGAGCGTTCTTTTTCTCATTCATTTTTCAGTCTTTTCAGTCGTGCACCAAGTCTTGTAGAGTTTTGAGATCTGCATCGAGCGTCCTCGCAATATCTCTCATCGTAGCTTCTAGTCCATTAACCAACAACAGGTTACTCTCATTTATTTCTTTGCATATGTTCTTAATGATTGCTCGAGATCTTTTATGTAAAGCACTCAGAGTGATAGCATCGTCTTGTTCTTCCGGATTGGCGATATTACACAATCGTTTCTGCTCCAAGTCATAATGACCATCTGCGGTAGTTCTACACCCAATCCCCGGTCTGCCTGGAGGACCTTGCTTATTGAGGAGGATACTCTTTTTCAGTTGGCGTCCGAACACATCGACACTCATGTTGATAATGCGTAATATTTCCAATGTTGGGTTAATAAATAATTTTGGCTTCACGCAATTCCTCAACAATCGATACAATTTCATTTGAATGTGACGAATTTCCAGCTGCTTGTGATGCTAGAAGTAAGCGAAGCCGATCTACTAGCTCATTGGGACTATCCCAATAAATGTAATCCAATTGGCTATTTTTTCTCGCCACCTTATACTTTGGCATACCCTTTCCCATGTGCTTGTGATGATCAACTATATTTGCTATATAAGTATCGAATTTGTGACCGACACTATGTCCTATAGCCTCATCAGGCTTATAATATTTTTTGTGAGCATTCGTGGAGATAATTATTTTTTCATAGCTTTTCAAGTCATCCGGTGTCAGAGCTTCGACGTTGGGCACTTTTTGAAGCAATAGCTCTGCTAATCCAACAGTTTTCGGATAGTTTGAATCTCGCACACGAATATGTTGAGAATCGAAGAATATAGGAGAATCACCAATCATTAATTTGTTGTTCGCGAGGTTCCGTACACCATATGAGACACCCAAGCTTGTCTTTCTATTTGTACGTAATAACAGAAGATATTCACTGATTAAATCATCAACATTTTGGGTTAGTGAGTCATCATCATCCTCATATACCAGCTTAAAAGAGTCTTGTGTTTCACTCTTGAAAGAATCTTGTGTTTCGTTCTTGAGTTGGGGCTCAATACCATTCACCGAATATTCCACATCATTATCCATTACTTTTTCATCTTTAACTTCCATCTTCACCACCTCGTCGTTTTTGTTTGACATTAATTGTTCCAATGGTCTCACTATAGGTTTAAATACCTTTTGCATTCTCTACTTATCGATGTCTCTTCCGATCTTGAGCATTCGATGCTTTCGTCTGATTGCATCGCTCGCCTTGGAGATTTCACGCAATACATATTTTTCCCTCAACAGCTGTTCGCTCTTCACGTTGTCGCTATCGGTGTGTACACGATACTGTCTTTTCACCGATCAATGACGGGTCATTTATCGAGCGTCAGAAATTAATCAAAACCTCGTCTATATCGACCCTCGTTAATATTTGTATCCTTGTCGATTGTGATTAATGCATACTTGTCGCAATTTCAACATTTTGTGCACATGTTTTTGAAGCATGTATAAGACATATCCGTATTAACATGATCAATGTACACGTGCTTGAGATTCGTATCATCCTGCTTGAAAAGTACCATGAAATTCGCATTATCTCTCACGAGATGTTTGGTGATAGGAGTGTATGTCTGACAAAGATAGAAACTGTCAACAATCTCATGTCTTCCCATGGAAAAGAAGGCCTTCACATTATCCTGTTTTTCACATGCTATATCATCAAAAATGAATATAGAGTTGGATCGTGCGTCACTCGGTGCTATAACTTGTTCATGCTCATTGAATGGATAATACTCAACTCCACTCACAGGTTCGAGTAATCATTCGAGGAACTTATATTTTGGCTGTTTCAGCGACTTGGAATACAGATAAATATTCTCAAATCTCAAACCATTGGGGTGTATTATGAAAGTGAGCAGTGCGTTGGTTTTGCCACAATTCGATGGAACACAAAAAACGGCGTGTATGCTATCCGGCAATAAATTCCCATGACGTTTTTGCCTCTTCTTTCTTCCATCGTCGACAAATTCATCAAAATTTATTACGGGAAGCCCGTCTCCGAAAGTTTGTTTCTTGGACGTCATCTCACACACGACTAATGGAAAATGAATATAAAACGGCACTTTATAGGGATTGCCTATCAGTCGAGTATTGTCTTTAGTCATGATCGTTCATGGCAAGAGCGGTAAAGGTTTTATCAAACAACTAATCAACAAACTCCCTGTTGAATTACATCTACCTGGATATTAGTATTGTGGGCCGGGTACAAAGCTGGCTAAGCGCCTTGCTCGGGGTGATCCGGGCATTAATCCATTGGACACAGCTTGTAAACAACACGACATTGCATAGTCAAAAAAATCCAGATAATCTTGAAGCGAGACATTCAGCAGATAAAGTTTTGGCCGAACAAGCTTGGAACCGCGTTACTGCTAAAGACGCTAGCATCGGTGAGAAAGCAAGTGCTTGGAGTGTGTCAAATATTATGCAGACAACGAGAAAATTTGGCAAGGGGATGAAGACAGCATGAAAGGGCGGCGTTTGTTTGAAAAAAATAATTCGTGCTGCGAAGAAGACAATGATTCAAAGTAATGATCCGCATACGGTTATTAATTCAGCTCTAAAGGGTGCTCGTGTAGCGGTAAAGACTGAAGGTGGCAAAGTGCGCGCACCGCGGGTTCTACCTATACCTCATAAAATTGGTGGTTTATTGCCGTTTCTGATACCTATATTTGCGGGTCTCAGCGCTGCTGGGGCTTTGTCGGGTGGTGCGGCTGGTATAGCCAAAGCTGTAAACGCTGTTTAAATGGCTAAACGTGAATTAAATGAAAGTAAACGACATAATCGAACAATTGGAGCGATTGCACTGGGTAGGGGGTTACATCTGAAACCATATAAGCAAGGATTGGATCTTCATACCAAGCAAAAAACGTCAAGTAACGCTACCACACCGACCGTTGACCGACATCGACCTACTCAAATATGCAAAAGTCGTGAAGGTTCCACATTTCCGTGGCGTGTACATGCGGGATACATTACCAATGAGCGGGCCACTCAAATATGAATCAGCGATTGTGAACTTGGATGAAAATGTAGGCCCTTGCACACACTGGATTGCCTACAAAAAGACTGGAAAGTCATGTACTTTGATAGTTTCGGCGATCTTCCACCACCATCTGAACTCATGCGATATTTCGGTGTAGGTAGCGTGAACCATAATTATAAGAGATATCAAAAATATGATACGATTGAATGCGGGCATCTATTTCTCAAGTTTCTCTGCCATCAATTACAATACAAAGACAAATACATGCTATATATACGTGGAGTATAAGGCTGAGAGTTTAGTTGTCAAAGTACCAGCGTCATGGATGCTCAAAGGAAACGCCTTACCCGTTAAGTGCAATATAACCGCTGGCGCCTCTATTAACGGACAAAAAGTGCACATTATTCATGAATTTTTCCCATCGGTACCACCAGGATATAAGATCATCGAGGTTCCATCACACGTCATTTATCTACCAATCACAAGCCGAACGATAGACACAATAAAACTTCGAATAGTGGATCAGGACGGTGACTTAGCCAATTTCCGCGGTGAAGTACTCACAATGCGGTTGCATATAAAATCATAATGGGTATAGTCTTTAATAGAGTCACTAATAACACTAAACAACCATGGGTAAAAACAATCGGTTGTCAACCTGCACCCAAAGTGCCCACACCTCAAAACGTGCTACTCTTAAAGAATTTGGGTCTGAAAGTGCGTGGGAACAGCGAGTAAAACATTATTTATTTTATGCTCTGTGCATCTGCTGCGTGCAATGGAAGAAGAAATCGTAAACATTCAGGAGCCCGTAGTCTTTGACGAATCCATCATACATTGTGAGATTCACGCTCATGAACCATATGCATCTTCGACCTTTAATAAGAGCGATGAAATACGTATTGCCATGCAAATTCAAGATCTATCCATCCTGCCAAGCATAAGTTCCACCACATAAGAATGCCAACCACTGCCACAAGTCTCGTCAACAATGCCATATGCCATTTGTTTGGAGAAGTGCGATATGAGTTGAATGCCATAGAAATCGATCGTAATAAGAATGTCGGCATTACAAGTGTAATTAAAGGATATTCGTCTCTCAGTCCAGCTAAGAGCTCTATGCTCGAGAACACGGGATGGCTCGATGTTGAAGAGACGAAGCAGATTGTTGATGTATCGGGAAATTTTGATGTATGTATACCGCTGATCATGCTGCTTGGATTTGTCGAAGATTATCGGAAAATTGTGGTAATGCACCATTTTCCATGAGTTTTCGAACATGGCAATTGTATGAATATCCACTACTCCCCGCCACCTCTAAGCATGTGTGGTCTGTCAAGACTTCCAATCAGTTGGAGAAACCACGATATGTCATTCTCGCGCTGCAGACGGGGCGAAAAAATATGAAAGAGAGGAATGCGAGCAACTTTGATCATTGTAACATAAGCGATCTCAAGCTATTCCCAAATTCGCAATACTATCCGTATGGAAATCTAAACCTAAATATCAATCAAAATAAGTATGCTTTACTCTACGAGATGTATACAAACTTCAAATTCACCTATCACACCAAAGAAGCTGAACCATGGCTAAATAAGACGGAATTCTTAGAAAAAGCCCCCCTCACCATCATTGACTGCTCAAAGCAAAATGATTCTCTTAAGGCCGGCCCCGTGGATGTGCGTCTCGAATTTGAATTGAAAACGAATATTCCACCGAAAACTGCCGCATTTGGTTTAATCCTCCATGATCAATACAATCCGATCAGTGGCGCGGTTAAAAAATTGGTTAACCGCGCCAATCTTGTCAACTGTCTGCGGATTCTTCAGTCAATATGGAGCTCGTCGTCGATGTGCAAGGGTTCAAGAGACGAATCAAGGATTTTGTCCTAAAGGAGATATCCATCGTCAAACTTCACGACAAGACGGCTGAACCGCTGACGTTTGTCTTCAACGCACCATCTGAATGGAACTCGTTACCAGACAAATATAAAAAGACAAACAAATGGTTGGAACACAATTTTCACGGATTACGATGGGATCACGGTGGTATACCATACGAGGCAGCTAGAACGATATTTCGGGCTATCTTGTAAGGAGCTCCTACCATCTACGTGAAGGGATTCGAAAAGTATTCATGGATATCAAGATTCACGGATCCATCAACCAAAATTGTTGACTTGGAGACCCTGGACTGTCCCTCGCTGCAAAAGTTGCCAAAAATCTCCGACTTCGAATGTCCCCATCATTCTTTCAATATGAAATACAATTGCGCCAATGCGAATGTAAAATCACTGAAAAGCTGGTTCAGCGTATATGAAGCGCTGCGTGAGCGGAGGATTTTTAAATAAAAAACATTTTGATATATATCTTTTTCGATTGTATTCATTTTTTTACATCCAACAGCGGAACAACTTGGAACATTTTTTATACTCGATGAAAGCTGTCCTTTATGCATTGTGGTGGTGTGGTGTTGAAAACTCAACGATGGTAGCAACCGATGATACCAATGAACTCATCATTTCCGACCAGCACAATGGTGTGCTCACTGTTGAAAACTCAACGATGGTAGCAACCGATGATACCATTGAACTCATCATTTCCGACCAGCACAATGGTGTGCTCACTGTTTATTGAACATGATGCTGCTGTATTGTCCGCCGTAATAGTTCATGTTCGTCATTGCGAGGCATTTCCAACATATTTTCGAACATCTTTGGACCCTGATTGAAGGCCTTCATGAGCCATGCTGGTAAGAAGAGGGCGAACTCGTTCATGATGTTCACTATGTGGGCACCCCTCATGTCGGAGATTGGATAACGCGATTGAACCTTGAGACAGCTTCTTCGTTGGGAAGAATTCAGCCATCTTGCTGACTTTGTCAATGATCGAGAAATCCATTTTTCGCCACGACAACTTTAAATGTGTTGTGGAACGTTTATTTTTTCTCATGAATAGAATTTTCTCCCTCATAACACTTTTCACAATTTCGACGCGGAGTTGGGGGGCCATCGACAAGATCCGCCATCTCAGGTGTATTGTAATGCTTCATGCATGGAAGATATGATATTATTTCACTGTCGTTTCGATGATGTTCCGGCAAACGATCCTACAGTATACCAATGTGTCGACCCCAACATTTTATGAGCAAGGTCTTTGGAACGTGTTCGAGCTCATTCTTCGTCAAGTCCCATGGATTCTTCGCTGGGTGCACTGCATATATACTCGCACATGCAAACATCTCCACGGTATCTTTTAGAATGAATACGAGACCGGATGCAACGAAATTTCATAAGAGCTTTTGTTACTACAGCTGCTTAAAAAGTTTATCGGTGGAGACCTCGGTTGACATCTAGCATTACAATTGCCTTACGTTGCTGCGAGTATATCAGAGACGCTGGGTTTCACATGTATACTAGGGTGGCCGTTATTTTGGCTTCGGTAAAAAAATGTTAACGTCTAGCAAAAAACTAATCAAGATATGAACAAAAATCTGTGTAAAATTTGGACGCGCTGGGATAAGGAGAACACGTGCCACCGAGCAGTTTAAATTTCAGAAATACATGCATTTTTTAAAAGTCCGCATTGAAACATTTATTAGTCTCATAATATTAATTAAAAAATCTGGAATTGGGTACATTGATTATACATATTAAGAGTTACAAAATATATTATTTACTGATTTTTTCCATCAATCACGTACCACAAATTCGTACCTTTACATGAAATATTACATAAGTAATAGCAGTTCATCTATGAAATGATTGAAGTAGAGTACACTTGTTTACGTTCGAAATTTTTTTCTGATATTCGGCGACAACTTGAAGAACACATTGTTTTTAATCTTCATCATAAGTCAATCGTTTGTTATAATCGGTGATACGTTTGGTACCTCGCTCCGCTATATCATTACAGACTCTTATTTTTTTAGCAATTGCGCGCCCATTTGATAACTCTCGTTCGAGTCCAAACAGATACATCGGTGTCGAGAAAAGTACAATCAATTTTTAAATCGTTCAAAAACCGTCATAGATTCGTCACTAATAACGAAATCAATGTCTTTATCGAGCAGAAAAGTAAAGTCTGACTGGAAAACCTGATACCGTTTGGAACCGGATCGTAAAGTCCAAATAAATTTGCAGAAACGTAAAGATTTCACGTGTTTCATTTTTTTTCTATGTCCAACAATGGCAAACCAACTCAGTCGGTAATGCTCGGGAGGTGAAAATGAGCGAACGAATCGCCACGACCAAATTTCGAACTATTTGTCTGTACTATATTTTGTATTATCGACACTACAGTTGGAAAATCTTCTCGCAGGTTCAAGAAAAAAAAATCATTTTGAAGCATTCAATACACGATTATTATATTATTATTTGCATAAAAAATCCGCTCCGATAATTAATTCACTGCTTCGATTTCCCGCCACAATGTGGCCAAATCGCCACGTCCGTTTTCAAATTTTCTATTAATTTTTTAATCTACTCACGACTACACATAATTGATGGGAAAAAATCAGTAAATAATATATTTTGTACCTCTTAATATGTATAATCAATGTATCCAATTCCAGATTTTTTAATTAATATTATGAGACTAATGAATATTTTAGTGCGGCCATTAAAAAAATGCATGTATTTTTGAAAATTAAACTGCTCGGTGGCATGTATTCTCCTTATCCCAGCGCGTCCAAATTATACACAGATTTTTTTTTCATATCTTGATTGGTTTTTTTGCTAGACGTTACATTTTTTTGCCGAAGCCAAAATAACGGCCACCCTAATGTATACCCACATGTCGAAGACAAATTTTTCCCCCATTGTCTGGAAAAACAATTCACCTGCATCAACAGCGCCCCCTCCCCCAGAAAACCGACGCATCATCTACGATATCCCTGGCTGCCGGCGTCCCTTTGCCCCGCGCCTACAACCGTTATCCCCTCCCCATGGTCCCTGTGTTTTTGGGCATCCTCTCATCCGCGTGACGTCAATCGCCGAACCCCCTGCACCCCTCTACGCGAGTAGCAATCGTCATCCCCTCCCTCCAATTCTCCAAGACGGCCGTAGTCCCTCGCGAGACCACCCGACACCTACCCCCCCCCCATCGCCCCATCTGACGGCTTCCCCCTCCACAATTTGAGCCAGGACGGCCCCAGTTCTACTACTTATCCTTCCAAAATCGTGGAAAAATAATTTTCAGGTGATTTCCTCATTTGTAGTTACTTTCTCTGCAACTACAAATGATAAATACGAAACTACAAACAACTACAAACGCTTTAGAAGCCCGGGCGTCGTTTGTAGTTACTTGGTTTTCTACTACAAACGAACAAATCCTTCTAAAATCGTAAAAAAAATCATTTTACCAGGTGATTTCTTCGTTTATAGTTACTTTCTCCACAACTACAAACGATAAATACAGAACTACAAACAACTACAAACGTTTTAAGAGCGCGGGCGTTGTTTGTTGTTACCTACTTCTTTACTACAAACGAACATCTCCATCTCAAATCGCTGAAAATTATTTTCACGTAATTTCCGTGTTTGTAATTATTTTCTCTGCAACTACAAACGACAAATACGGAACTACAAACAATTTAAAAGCCCGGGCGGGGTTTGTAGTTACTCAGTTCTTTACTACAAACGGACATATTCTTCTCAAATGGCTGAAAAATTATTTTCACGTAATTTCCTTGTTTGTAGTTACTTCCTCTGCAACTACAAACAATAAATACGGAACTACAAACAACTACAAACGCTTTGGAAGCCCGGGCGTCATTCGTAGTTACTTAGTCTTCTACTACAAACGAACAAATCCTTCTCAAATCGTGAAAAAATCATTTTCAGGTGATTTCTTCGTTTGTAGTTACTTCCTGTAGAACTGCAAACGATAAATACGGAACCACAAACAACTACAAACGTTTTTGAAGCGCGGGCGTCGTTTGTAGTTACTTACTTTATTACTACAATCGATCTATACGGAACTACAAACAATTACAAATGTTTCAGAAGCGCGGGCGCCGTTTGCAGTTACTTTATTGCTACAAACGAACATTTTTTTCCCAATTTATTAAACAATTATTTTCAGGTGATTTCCCCGTTTGTAATTTCTTTCTCCGCAATTACGAACGATAAATAATGAACTACATACAACTACAATCATTTTAGACGTACCGGCATCATTTATAGTCACCTAGCTTACAACTACAAACTTTCTATCCTACCGTACGATAGGGTATATCGTTTTCCTGCCTTTGCGGTCATTACAAAGATATATCTGCTTATAAAATTGGTGAAATATTGCATTCCACAAATGCCGTTGTGTTAGTTCATGTTTTTTACGTCAGACATATGTTAATTAGCATTTAGGGCTCACTCCAAAAATTGTTGCCGGTCGTTTCATTTTCCGATTTACGTTTTTGTTGAAAATAAAAAAACCCTTCAACTACAAACGAAAATAAATTCACTACAATCAACTACAAACAAAAGCCTTCGGAGATCACAAAAAAAATTGAGATCGGAGATACTCGGGTGCCAAGTTCACAGAGATATACCGCGTTGCTTATACCACTTGTCCAAATCGCTTGTGTTAAATAGTTCACAGTTTCGCGTGTTAATGTTTTAGTTGTCACGTTTGTCACCAATCGTTAATCCACAATTGAACGCTGCATTAACTGTAACGCTATTGTGCTTGAAAATAGTATTCCGCACATGGTGAAGAACTAGGTCGCGAGCATCTTTGAGAAATTGTTGCGGCTCGACGTGTTGGCGAGTGTTTATTGAACCGATCATATTCGGCTCTCGAAGGATGTGTCAATTTCTCGCCAGATTAGCCGATGATGACCGTCTCCTGCACCCGTGTGTATAAAACGGCTGCGCACAGAACTCTCCAATCCTTCCAGACGCGCTATTTGAACTGTCAGTGACTGCAGATGTCTAATTATTAATCGCGGGCGCTTATGCCGGCTTAGCGTTTTCTGCACTCCGATAAACTCAACGCATCGTTGCTCCCATGCAGCAAACTCTTCGACCGAACTTCAGGCGTCTGGCCACCCTGGCCGGTCGAAAATGAGTATATTTTTTAAAATATCATAAACTCGAAAGTACGAATCGGAAATTTTAGAATAAAAATTTAAGAATAACGTAAATAAATTTCTCTTAAAAACATTAAAAAATGGCGGCGTAATGCGCATTTCGTTATCCCACCTGTAACTCGGTCATGTAACATGTGAAAAAATAGCTTATTCGTGAATAGTGTCGCTATGATGTAGCGTAGGATTTTTGCGATAACTCGATTGGTTTTTTTTTTATAAATGTTTTTGCTCGTAAAATTTCGGTGAAAAATCCACATTTTTTTCTTCAGCTCGACATCATTTTTTTAATGGTCATGAAAAAATCGGTACTCTACATCGTAGCGACATTATTCACGAATAAGCTATTTTTTCATATGCTACATGACCGAATAACTGGTGGGATAACGGTCACGCGTATAGTGCAGAGGGTCTCCGCAGAAATGTTCATAACTCCGCCTTTTTTAAATATTTTTAAGGGAAATTTAGTTACGTTATTCTTAAAGCCGTTTCTGACGGTGTATAAAAAAATTCCGATTCATACTTTGGAGTTTATTATTTTTTTGGTAATTATTTACTGTAGTGACTTTTCCGAAAAACGAGCCTAGAATTTTTTGTTCCTATTTTCTCATTAATTGTGTTATAAATAATGATATTCAGACGGGGGAAGCTGAAATCCACCCTTCCATAAATAGTTACGGGGTTTTGAAGTTCACGGAAACACGTGATAAAATAGGGCGTGACTTTTCCGTCCAAATTTTTTTCGGCCATTTTCTCGTTAATTGGGTTGTAAATGATGATATTTAGTCGGAGGAAGTTGAAATCCACCCCTTCCGCCCCATAAAAAGTTATGGAATTTCGAAGTTGGCGGAAACACGTGATAAAATAGGAGGAGCGAGTTTTGTACATTTCGTACATTCGATTTTCGTACATTTCGAACGTATTCATACGTTTTGTACACTTAAGGTAGTACTAGCGGATTGACTAGTCAACGGAAAATCTATAAATTATCGAATCTGAAGAAAGCAATATATAACGTATTTGGGTATAATAATAAACATGATACAGAAAATAATTATTTGAGAAGTGCATGTGATAACTGTTTGTATTATAGTTTGGTAAGTGAAGTAAAATCGCAATCAGATTTGAGTTGAGTTGTCACAGGCCGCCATTCCATTATTCTGGCAATATCCGTGGCAACGCTGTATTCAGGTGCTTTCGATACATGTCAAGCATGTGTTTGTTTACCGTATGTGTAATCGTGTGTTGTAGTGTATGTGTAATGTGCATATTGTTACAAGAGAGATGACAGACGTGGCTAGCGAAGGCAAAAATGAGTGGATTGAATCGATTACATCTGCTCGAAATGTCCCGTAACCTATATTTTTTATGGAACATGCGTGACCGCGACAGTTTTCCTGTTATTCGTCGCTTTTCGCATAACTCTGATATAACCGGGAACTATTATTATTACCGTTCCAAAGTTCGATCCGCACGGATTCCCTATATGGTGCGGGTTAAATGCATGGATTTCGTGAATTAATTACTATTGTATTTAGCCGGTAAGGCCTGCAGAGTTTCCACGGACGTCATTTTTTATGTCTCTACTGCAGCATACAAAAAAATCATTTTTTTTTCTAATGAGGAGGTTCGCGCACGTACTACCTTAACATGTATACAATACAGCAAAATAAAAACATACGCTGCTCGTGTATTTATGAACTTGTAAACACAAGAGCGTCGTCAATACGAGTGAAATAAATTGTTCAGTTCGAAAAATGTCTTGCTCCGGATGCCACATGAGAACTGTCGAGGTGTGCCGGTTTTTCGAAGATCGAGATCAGAGTGTCGACTTTTAACGACGTCATGGTATAGTATTGGAAAATGTGAATTGTTCGCGTGTGGGCAGCCGGCGACAATTGACGGTCATCCTGGTGCGGGGGAAAAGCACACCTTCCCCGGTAACATTAACATTTCCGGGTTAGATTTTTCTTTCCGCGTCAACATCTTTAGTGCCGTCGACTGCCCACACGACAGACACGTCAACATTACACCAACTCCGATCTCGATCTTCTATTATTCTTCGATCTTGTGTTCTCGAAAAATACAAAATTACTTTTAACGTTTTTTGTTAATGCAAAATGTCAGCTTTTCCCAACTGGACATCATATCATTTATAACCCAATTAATGAGAAAATAGTGAGAAAAAATGTTTTACTCATTTTTCGGAAAAGTCACTAAAGTAAACAATTACAATTTTTAAAAATATACCCATCTTTCGAGCGGCCAGGGTGGCCAGACCCCTCAAACGCGTGGCTTGGTAATTTAAGATTTGTTCAATGTTGTTCTCCATATTGACGAGTTGGAAAGATGTTAACTGAACGACTGCTTCATTCAAAGTGCGGCCAGTTTTTAAGTGCAGCAGATCATTAAAAATGACTCTCTGTTCGGAAAAATAACTTTCGTCTATCCCCTCTATCTCGGGAAAAACACCAGAATTATCTAATAACGCGTTGGTACATATTGCCGACAAAACGAAAAGAAAACAGCAAATCGGTGTCAAGCATGGTGCAAGCATGGTGTTGAAAAACAGCAAGCATGGTGTCAAAAGATATAATTGATGGGTCCTGCAACTGCGTTCAAGTGATTCATCCGCGGTCGAAGGCCTTCGGCGACAGATCCCTAATTTTTCTAGTTTTTTTCAAGAAATACACTATTGTCGTCCATGTTTTGAATACCCAAGCCATACAAAAATGTTCCATCTAGAGTGGCGACGAACGTCGATGAAGAAAAAATGCTTCAACCCTGACTTGTGAAGACCTTTCTCACGTGTCGCCAGGGAGATCTGTGACGGGGTGGACTCGCACACATGCAAACATCTTAAAGTCATCTTTCGGAATTAAACCAGGGCATCACAGCTGCATGTCATAAAGTATGGGCTCTGAAAGGCCGCCCTTCATTTGGGGCCTAGCGTTTTCATATTGCTGAAAAATGCCCTACCCATATATGGTTGTTACACATGCACGCACATATCGTGTCACCGTTTTTTTTTTATATAGACTCAATAGTGTGGACATAAAAACACTGCGCCTGCATCGATGATAATTTTTATGCGTAATTATAAGATTGATGGGTTTTCAACGTTCACGTGCCGCTACTTGATGCCCCCTCCCCGCAAAAGTTTTTTGATGGTGGCTTCGCCCTCCCACCCACCGGTCTAAGCATTTGGACCCCATGACCCTCCGCAGAGACCCCTGGTATCCCCCTTCCCTCCGTAACGTCACATACGCGCGGCTGACTGCTATGCCCCCCCCCTCTGCCATGCATGTCGCCGTACTTGTCTTCCCCGCGCTGGACCCCCCCCCCCCCCTCGAGGACCATGGGCTAGAACCGTCCTAGCTCTACTACTTACGCACATCCGAGATGCCTCGCGCCCTCGCCGGTATTCCACGCCAGACACGGTTATATTATGCCTCGGGTGTGCGTGTGAAATCGTGAGGTGCGTGGAATCTTGAGATAGACCGAAAAACGTGGATTGCGTTTTTTTTTCACGGTTCACTTTTCGTTCAATTTTTTTTGAGCCTTCAATCTTTTTCGTGGTTCTTCTTTTGATTCTTAATTTTCTTTCGGTTTTTTGTAGTTAACGTTTTTTTTGGGTTTTGAAAATATTTGGATCCTTTTTTGTTTTTTGGACTTCATTTTTTTGGTTTTTTAACCTAATTTCTATTTGTTTTTTTATGTAGCTACATTTATGGGTTTTTTTCGGAGAGTTTTTTATTTTTCGGGCTTTTTTACTGTGCATACACTTCATATTTGTATTTTCTAATTTGTTCCAATGGCTGCTATGTGGGAGGCTACAAACTTACCTGGATAAGCGCGCTTCATGTCCTTCAATAGTTCTGAAAATGAATCTTTGTGCGAATCCCGAGTCGAAATTTTCAGCCTATTTTGCCCCTCCAGATCCTCACAGTGGTAGGAGTTAAAGGCAGTAAAGTAGCTTCGCATTCAATATAAAATGAGCTCCTACTTAGGGCCTAGAACGGGAACAAATTTCCCTTTTCTCTACTTGCAGGCGCTAAGGAGGACGTCGATTGGGACACGTATACACGCACACGCATACACACGTATATACCCGCACACATACACGCCACACGTATACTAGTACCTATACGTTTGCATGCGTGCTTGCTATAAGGATCCGCGTATACATGCATACGTGAGGGCAATTCCTATCAAAAATATTGTAGCTGTACGCCAAAGATCCATTTCTTCCACTTTGGAGAGTTGCTGGAGCTGCAGGGGCAAGTGTGAAGCGAATGCGAAAGGTTTGCTGGGTGGAGATAATGGAAAGGCCATTGGAAAAGTACGCCTCTACGTCGACCGCGCGGTCCTACCTAGTCCAACGCATGATGGTTACTGAAAACTATCAGACCCCCTCTTTCGAATGCGACCATTCCCACCTTCGGTTCGTCGAAACAGGCAAATGCGCAATAGGTCCAAATGCAATCAAAAGAAGAGCTGCAACGACTTCAGCTAGGTTAGGTAGGAGTATAAGGGCCTATGCAGGAGGTAAGCAGCAACGTAAGAGCATGCTAGGACCCATAGTAGGACTTCTAGCAGCAAAAGAGGAGCTGCAACGACTTCAGCTAGGTTAGGTAGGAGTATAAAGGCCTATGCAGGAGGTAAGCAGCAAAGAAAGAGCATGTTAGGAGCCCATAGTAGGACTTCTAGCAGTAAACAGACTCAAGTGAGGCTGATATAGGATCAAAGGCCTTTAAAATAGGCTGAAAATTTCGACTCGGGATGTTTTACATTCCATTTCCATAAACGAAGATCCGCACAAAGCGGAAATCGCGATTACATATCTAGCCAGAACTAAGCCTCTTCGGTATAGATTCGGAGCATAGTAAAATAAATAACTTTAAAAACTCTATATCTCGAAAGCTAGTGCTAGTCGTCAAATATGGAAAACAAGGCTTTTTGGCTCTTTAAAAATACTAATAAACCAATCAAAACGAGCTTCAGAGGGTTTATTTTACATATACTCAAATGAAATTTTTATTTCCCCAAAATATAAACAATGGTGGCCCGGTGGCCGGTACAAAGAGAACGCAATTTTTTGAGGCCCTCCACGGACGGACTCGTTGGAAACGCCCTTGAAAAAAAATATTTCTTCCCGTAATCAACGTGAGTTTTGTTACTGAAGTACACGCGATTATAGAAAAAACGGTCTTCATTTGTTTCCAAAATCCGTAGTTGTTGATCGATTTAATAAATCGTGTGTTCACCGCTAGAAAATGTATCTAAGAAGCTACAGTTGAAATTTGAAGTCAATCAGTCAAAAAATGTAGGACCTACGAGTCCGCTTGATTTTGAAAACATTGCTTCACGAAAAAGGGTTAAAAATGTTTAAATCACTTTTCTTCCTTCCTTAAAAAAATTCCACCTAAAATAACTATTGCAAATCTTCTTCGGGATATTTATGCAACATTGTAGTCAATAAAAAAACATAATTAGTTTTTTAGAGATATACAAGGCCTCAAAGCAGTTTGAACGCATGTGACGATTAATGGGACTTTCCCATGGCGACTACTAGACCAACCATCATGGCGGCATGACGACGACCCGTACGATAACGTCTTATCAAGAGACGCGGCAGCGTCTTGACGCCAAGTAATAAAAAAAAATCGACGCCACTGATCGATGCCATCGATCTCGACGCCACTGACCGACTGACGAACACGCCGCGACTCTTTATACAGTGAGATGGGCTTTAGCAGACGACGTTTTAACTTTGTTCCGATATTAAGCGAAAACGCGGCAACAAATCGAAAATCTAATGACAGTTTACTAATGTAATGTGATTTTTTCCTATCGATTTTGTTCGGGCTATTTTTCGATTTGTCCACTCAATCTCGGGATCTCATAATTTACGGCCGAATTTTCGGGTGACTTTTTACCCCAAAAATTCTTCCACACTCGTCCATTGTCTTTCATTGAATAAAATAAAGTCGTTGGCTCATGTCGTAAACATAACACATACGCCGTTTTGTGAATTGATTAACACTCTAGCGCAACAGGCACAACAACGCCACCGCTTTCTCGAACGGCACGACTCGAACTTCACCCTGCTTGCAATATATACGAGGGGGGACCCATAAGTTCCGGGAATTACGCTGTGGCGGGGAGGGAGAGTGGGGGAACCTATTCTTTGACCACATGTCCGTTAGTGTCACGCCACCTGCGTCAGTGTGCAAAGTTGTGTCGCTGTGAGTGCATCGGTTCGGCTGTAAGATTTTTTTTAGTAAAACAACTGTTTACATTTCGGCGAAAACGTAATGGCAGATTGTCGAGAACAACGCGCGGCTGTGAAATTTTGTTTCCTGTTGGGGAAATCGGCCGCGGAAACTATTGTTTCCGCCGCCATGACACCGATTGTCCACCCCCCATACTCACCGGATCTAGCCCCCTGTGACTTCTTTTTGTTCCCCAGACTCAAAAGGAATATGAAAGGAAAGCGTTTTGCCACTGTGGAGGAGGTGAAACAAAAATCGCTGGAAGGCTAAAGGACATCCCGGTGATTGCATTTAAAAACTGTTTTGAACAATGGAAGAATCGTTTGGAGAAGTGCGTTGTGGTCAATGGCGAATACTTTGAAGGTGATCAAAATTTGGTGCAAAAAATATTGAGAAATAAAGAAGTTATGATGAAATTCCCGTTTTTTTGGGTCCCCCCTCGTATATTGAGACGGAGAGGCCGTCTTATGCGCGAAAACCCCTCCCCCCGAAAATATGATGGCCAATAATGTTGTCACGCGCGGACACTACCTTCATACGACCGCGTAAGAAACGACAAGCGAAGGTCTCTCTCTCACTGTCTCTCTCGGTGGGTAGCCGGTGAAAATATTGAAAATTAAAAGGGGCAAAGTAGGGGAAAAATGTTCTAGAAAAATCGTTTGAATGACGAGACGCTTTGGAAGGGGAACAGAAACGCGGCAAAAGACGGGTATAAAAGAAGCAGTCTGGGGCCACGAAAGGTCTTCTGTTTTCGATCTTCGACCCTGACGCAAGTAGCGAAAGAAGGTATTGGTACGAGCTGCAAAGCGAGGAAGATATCGGAGTAAGAAAGCGTCAGGGGACGGAGTAATGAAAACAGAGCAAAATATAAGAGAATTTACCGGTTGATATTTGACTGCTCACTGCGGCATGATTAGTGAAAAGGCAGCGTGCAAGAATCCCGAGTAAGGAACGTGTGATTTAGCGCAAGTAGCGAAAGGGAGTCCTAACGGATACCCAATTAAGGAACGTGCTAATCAACGCAAGTAGCGAAAGGGAGAAGCGAATGCGCTTGATTAACGAAAATGCTGCGGTTAGGGGAAAAATAGCAACGGAAATCTCATAGGAAAATGAATATAAGAAACAAAACAGAGCAAAGGAATTTAAAGCCACAAAGTATAGAGAGAATCTCAGCTGACGAGAATTAGAAAACATCAGGAAATAAAAATAAAGAAAGAGCAAAGGCTTAGCGCACCGAGAAGTAGAGAGAGAGAAAAACAACACATGAGCAGTGAGCAAGGAAGGCCGAGCTGTCGAATGTGATAGACACGCGAGCGATACACATACACCAAAACACACCAAAATCAATGCACATTCCAAGACACATGTAAACACTGCGGCACTCACACAACACAGACATTTCTTGAACAGACACACACACACATTAGGAAACACACACACGAAGGTCCCCGAGCGACCCACGTACACAACAATGCATTTAAACATAGGCGAATAAACGAGACACGTATACCACACACACACACACCAAAGAGATTTAAAAACCAAAAACCGGCAACGGCTCCGAGCGACACACACACACACTCAAACAAATACATTCAAACACACGAATAAGCGAAATCTCGGGCAAGCGAAGCGACAAGCGACGAGAAATAGATGTACAGGCGGATTCAGAAAAAATTGTACAAATAACTGGAAGAAACTTAACAATAAATTTACGACTTATTATATGCGAAAAAGGTCTCTACATTAATTTACTCCCTGATCGAGTCCCGAAATCCACAAAAATTTAATGTAATTAAAGGTGACCCGTTACAACATGTATATTCTAATACAGTCGCTTTGACAGCTCGAGTAACCAAACACGGTTAGTCGAGCGTGGATGTGAAAAAAGAAAACAAGCGGCTCTTATTAGAGCTAAAAATTTATTTAACAGAATTTCACGTCGTTTCAAATTTAGGTGTGGATTATTTATTTTGATCCTAACACGCGTATATTAGCCGTGGCGCTCGCGCGAAAACCGTCGGAGAAACAGCGAGGACGGCGATTTCTTTCACTTGCTTATATAAAATGAAGAAATTCGCAGACAGACGTGCATGTGTAGCTTTTGTGTGCCCTGAGAGCATAACCTAGTTTCTATACGTCATTGCCAATTTGTGTGTTCATAACCTCGTTCCATTAACATTTTATGAACATATCTTCAAAATTTTCTGAACAGAATCTTATCATAGACGGTGAAGTTTTTTTTTTGTTGAAAATGCATTCGGCTCTGTAGAATTTATTGACGCAGAGCTTGACAATTATTTTGCCTAAAATATTATTCATCTCTGTCTTCTCTCTCATGAGAAATAAAAGCTTTGTGCAACACGATATATAATCCTAGATCCCCTACGACGCCTAATAGAACATGTAAAATAGAACGCCATTACACGACCATCCCAAGTTCTTGCGAATTTTGTTCATACGACCCCGTGATTAAACATACAGGTATCGAATAGGCGGCCTAATTGACATTCGTACGATGCAATCGACACCTGTATATTTGATCACGGGTTCATACGAATAAAATTGGTGCGAACCTGTGATTATCGCGTGATCGTGTTCTATTAGGACAACACCTAATGTTTGGCTAGATCTCACAGACTCAAGCCTGACAGCGCCTTCATATGCCTCGCCATTCTTTTCATACTGTGGTGATCACCATATTTGATTGTTGCGGCTGCACAATCTACGTCTACATGGAACGATGATAGTCCGCCGTCTCTAAGAAATCTTCGAATGCCACACCTGCATCGAGGACTTTCCTCGGCTATGTCGTTCAACGCCTCGAAGTTTATCGCCCCAAGTGCGCTCAATACGTCAAATACTATGGAAAATCAAACTTCAGATACTCCATGTCGCTCGATGCCTCGGATCGACCAACATTTGGGCATGAAACCCTTTTCCGGTACGGAGAGCGACAACGAGACCTTTTGACATTTTTCCAGCTTGACATAACATAAAAATGATTAAAACATGAAGAATGGATTTTAGCATTTTTCATAAAATGAAAAGGCCTTAGGACTATTATGCCATCTGGCCAAGGAAGGCCAGATTGTGAATGATTGTGCGCTTTTTAATGTTAACATGAAAGTGTGATTGAAGCTGCATATTTTATGTGTTACGCGATTGTCGACTATTATGTCAATTGAAAATAAGATGATTGTCAACGAAACCTTTTTTTGTCAGACCGGCTTTAGTTTTAATTTACTGTAAAACAAACTAAGATTTCTTGAATAAAAATCCTGAAACTGAGTATAAATGTGTGATAATAATTTCTCTAATTTCTATTGTGCCAAATTAAACACGGTTAATGAAACTGAATTGATTACATTTATCAAACATTTAAAACGTAGAGACCCTCAAACTTTTATTTATAGTCACATATAAGTGACTTGGTAAAAACATTATTTTACACTTTTTAGTACATTAAATAAAAGCTTGTATAAAAGAAAAGTTTTTTTATATACAAATTTTCCGTATCAATCTGTGTTAAATGAAAAAAAAAAGAAAAACCGCGTTTCGAAAATATATGGTTCTGCACTTTAAGGTATTTCTTTCACGAATCCGAATATTTAACAAATAACTGATTTTCGTCTATTATTTTTACACGGTGTTTACATTCCTTTATTCAACCGAATTCATTTTGAACGATAAATGTCAATTGTCTAAAAGAAAAAAAAGATGAGTTCTCTTTGAAAATGGGCTTTATTGAAAGTATGGGCCGGCCATGGTGGCCAATGGCATTGCGACATGTGCGCCATTAAGCCTTCATGCGACGTTGGCACGCTCCACCTCTCCGTTTCGTCGCCGGGAGAAAAACTGACGTCCTCATTTACATAAAAGTCAATATTTAATAAATGCCGTAGACAGATCATTTAATTTTTGGGTGACAATTTTGATAATATACTGAATGATTTGACATTTTTTCATAAGATCCTTAACATTTTTCACACTATTCCGTGTGTAAAACTGCCGATCGGCATGAGTCTAGGCATCTTCTTATGTAAAAACTGTTCAATTCAAATTTAAAATTAAATTATTAAATTAAAAATTAATTTCAAAATTATTAAAATCAAATATTAAAATTTGAAGGGTGCATTCAGTATATGATAACGAATCCACTACATAAATTTGAACAAATGGTAACATTTGATCACTTGACCCGAAGCTTCTTAACGATATAAGGAAAGACGTGTATTCTTGAGCAGCCTCCAGCAGGGTAAATGTGACGCGTTATCCAAGTGCATCCGGTTTTTGTTTAGAATGACCAAATCGATTCGCATTCCACTCGCTGAACACGAAAATAAAATAACGCAATGACGTTGGATTTTCGTAAAAAAAAATTTATTTATCTCTAGTCTTTTTCAATTAAGAGTTTTCTCCTGATGCAACAAACAAAGCGCAATTCATGAAACATGGAGACGGTATATCAAAAAGTAAAACATTAAGAGGTACAGAGTTGGGCGTAATTCTATTTATAAATACGAATACGAATTTATTCACATCGTGATTTTCATGTGAATCTAAATACAAATGTATTCACACGTCACTTTTTGAATTCACATGCATGCATACAAATACAATTGTATTCACAAATATTCTGAACATACAAATAAATTCACAGAAAAAATTGTGAATCTTCACAAAAAAGTGAATATTTACAAAAAATGCTGTGAATTAAAAAAAATTCACATCAAAATATGTGAATGCAAATGTATTCACAACAAATTGTAAATACAAAAAAATTCACAAAATAAGTTGTGAATTTTTTCATATTTAAGACAAATTAAAATCAAATTTACAATGATTAGATTAAGGCACAACACCACTGCGACCCCCTGTTTTTTTGCCATTTTTCAAGAATTTTTTTGTAGGAAAAAAAGAGATATTAGAATTTTTTTTTGTTTTGTTCGTTGTTTATTGAAGATACATAAAAAAAAATGTTCACGCCCCATGGTGACGCTGGGGAAGCTCCCGCGTCAGGTACTGTTGCCTCTGCAGTAGTTCGCGGCACGCAGCAGAACTCTCTTTAAAGTCGATCTGAAAAAAAAATACCGAGTGTTTTCGTTAATAATATGATATTTTGAAGAGAAGTACATAGGGATTTGAAAAAATATTGATTTTTAAAAAATAGGCACGCTTTTGAAATTAAAGGACGATTTTCGAGCAAAATTTCTCGTCGAAAATAGGCTATAACTTTTTTTATTATGGAGATATCGAAAAAATAACAAAAAATTGGTTTTACCATTATATAAAAAGACAACGTATTTACCACATAAGTACACCGAAAATGCTGTGCAACGACTTGGCATGTATGGTTGAGAAAAAAAGCTCGGCGAAGGATTTCGTCTTTCCAACTACTTAACTCTCAGGTTGGAAAAACATAGACTGCTGTAATTTGTTATGCAACTGGAAATCAAATTTTGTGATCCCGCAAAGTATGGATCGAATCAGTGATGTTCCCCTAGACGACACGATACGTTAAACCTTTTTCTTTATTCATAATTTAATACGATATATAAAAGTATATACTTTCTCCTCTATCAAACAACTTTATACATTACATGAAATATATTTCGTATATACTTTTGTGTATTGATCCGTCTTTTTGTGTATTGTATCCGTCTCTAAGCCACAGCATCGGCAAGTTTAAAGGTCGAATTACGGTGCCTCGTCTTGCTGGTGAAAAATGAAATATCTGAGTATCTCTCCTGATACTCATTGCGCTATATTCGATGGTTTTTCCGAGTACAGTCGAATATATGTCGATAGTGGATATAACGTAGCTCTGACACGGTCACGTGAATTGTGTGAACCGATCTATACACCGATAACACTATATATTAATGTTATCTTGTCCGAATCACACTAGTGCAAGGTGCAGAAAAATATAATTGCTAATAACACGGTGATGCGTTGTTACAGGTTATATATATTGTGTATCTTCCCGAGCTTTTTTTCTTAACCATGCACGCCAAGTCGTTGCACAGCATTTCCAGTGTACTTATGTGGTACACTGAAAAAAAATTCGTTTATCCAACCAAAATTCAGTTGGCTTAACAAAATGTATCTTTAAATACGTTCAACTTGATTTTTGATTGGCATAACAAACGTTTTGTTAATCTAACTGACAGTTTTAGTGGTGTGAACTGTAGCTTATTTAGCATGTCTGAGCAACTGTTGATGAAACAACAAAATTTCGAGACAACAAAATGCATTTTGCGCATTCAACGATTTCTTTTTCTCAGTGTAAATACGTTGTATTTTTATATAATGGTAAAACCAATTTTTTGTTATAATAATAATGTGATTTTCAAAATAAAAATGATATATTTAGGAAAATATTAGTTCTAAGGTTTAACAATTTTGTTAAACCTTAACTAATTTTTTAAGTAAACTTGCTTGGCTATTTTATAAAAAGTTATTTTACTTTTTTGTACATCTCAATTGAAAAAATATAATAAAAGAATTCGTCAAATCAAATTAAAAAATATTTCAAAATAATTCAGATTTTTGTATATGGTCAAACAAGCAATAATGTTTTCGGGGGCATTTAGTTACTTGGCTTTCTTTTTTCACTTTTTAAAAGTTTTTAAAGGGGTACCCTTTACGAAATATTTTCTCGAAAACTGTACTAAGCTCAGGAATTTCACGAACACGTTCTTCTTCGAACTGACTGAAACTGATTAATAATTACTTTAAATAACTTCTTCTCACTTTCCAAGTTGAGCTATATACATTTGCAAAGTCGAGCGATCGCTTAAGGTGACCATTACCTACCGACTAGGGTCGACTACTTTACGCACCAGAGTTTCATTATAAGAAGCGAGAAATGGAGAAAATACTATCATCATCCGTAACTATTGAATACATTTATTGCTTGATTATCGGTATGCGGCACATAACGACGGAATTTATAGAATTCGAACTGTATGAAAAAAAAGCGATTGATGAACTCAAATAAAAATGATCTAATTCAAAGAGTAAATGAAACAGCAATACATTATAATGTAATGATTTTCTTACACTATTGCTATTGAAATAGCAATACACTATAATGCAATAATTTGCTTAACGTATAAGTAAAATACAAAGCGAAAACCGGCATAATAACAACAAACGACGATCCCCGCCAATACACGTTTTTTCTGCTTGCATTTGGTGCTGATATGTATGATACTGCGAACAACGGCAGTAGTATGACCGGGCCGGTTCTAACTCCGCGATCTCGGGGCTGGGGGCTCCAGCGCGGGGGGACCGAGGGCAGACGCCATGCGGCGTGTTGGGGGAAGGCGACGCAGAGAGAGGGTCTAGCGCGAGATAGCCGAGAGTAGGGGCGTGATGATACACGACGCTGAGCGATAGGGGCGGGGGGTGGCGCGGGGCCGTTGACACCATAGGGCGGTGGGTAAATGTCGAAAACTCATAAAATCGTGTGATTTATTATAATCATTAAAATTATTTACATATTATCGATGCAGGCGGAGCGTTTTTATTACGTCACTGGAAGTCCGTACAAAGAACAATTTAGATATGTGTGTGTGTGTGTGTGTGAGAGAGAGATTTTTTTCGATAATATAAAAAACTGCAGTTGCCATATGAAGGGCGGCCGTTCAAAGTGCAATAAAATGCCTTATTTATTATATGCAGCTATGCGAGGAGTCATTGTTCCAAAAAAAAATTTTTTATCCCATCGACATTTTGGTTTCATTCCGAAATATAACGTCAAGATGTTCACATGTGCGAGTATGTATGCAGTGCATCCGGCCAAACACCCCCTGGACTTGACCAAAAACGAGCTCGAACAAGTTCCAAAGGTCTTGCTCTTAAAATATTGGGGTCATTATATTGGTTTACTGTGGGTTTGTTTGCCAGAACATCATCGCAACGACAGTGAAGTGATATCAAATCTTCCATGCATGGATCATTATAATACGCCACAAATGAAATATCACATTGATGGCCCCCCACCTCAACGTCGAGACTGTGAAAAATGTCATGAGGTGGGAAATTTTCCACTTGGGAGGAGGACCCGGTTCCACGAACGTGTTTGACCCCGTTTTTCATTATTGGAAAAGGGGGGAGAAGTTTGAAAATTTGAGTGGTGGGGTTACAAAACGAGGGAGCTTATAATTTCATGGACCAAGCTCAGACTGCACTATTCCACCGCCACATCAACATCTTCAAAAGTAACTTTGAAAATTTTTTGAAAAGAGAAAAGTGTGGAAAATGGATTTCACGAGTATCAACAAAGTCAGCCGAATGGTGGAATTCCTTCCAACGACGAAGCTGTCAGAACTCATCGTACACTCGGAGCATCCAATCTCCGACATGAGGGGCGTACAAACCAAGTTTGGGAAACGCTACATCGCTGACATTGCGAATGCGTTCACTGTCTTCCTACCAGCGCGACATCTGAAGGCCTTCGACGAAGATTTGGAAATGTTCGAGCGTTTGCGGCAAGAGGCACGCGATCATCATCTCTTCATGAGGTACATGGGTGGAAAATACAACAGCGTCGAGTTCTACCGACTGTGAGCACACCATGGTGGAAAAGACAAAATTCGTTGGAACACCATCGTCGAACGGCTGTCCGCATCATCGAGAGTATGCTGTAACTGGCGCGCCATGGTCAACTCTACATGCAGTTGCGGAAAATACAACAGCGTCAAGTTCCAGCGCCTCTGAGCATGGTGTAAAAGACAAAATTCGTTGGGACAGCATCGTTGAGTGCAACAGCCGTCCGCATTACAGTCGCCTCGCCATCGCTTTCGACGTTTTTAGTGTTGAATATGTAAAAAAAATGTATTTAAAAAAACTGTATTATTGAAATGTATGAGAAAGAGACAATCAAACTACTTTTGCCGTAGAATAAATGAAAAACACAAATGATATATATTTTCATCGAAATGTTTTTTTATTCATTAAAAAAAATCCCTTGCTCACACAACGCGTCGGATACACTTAACCAGCTTTTCAGCGATTTTACATTCACATGGGCGCAGTTGTATTTCGTGTTGAAGGAATGGTGCGGGCATTTGGAGTTGGTGATTTTCGGCAACTTCTGCAGCGATGGACAGTCCAGAGTCCCCAAGTCGATG
Source organism: Ophion slaviceki (assembly GCA_944452715.1). NCBI lineage: Eukaryota > Metazoa > Arthropoda > Insecta > Hymenoptera > Ichneumonidae > Ophion > Ophion slaviceki. Next base: position 13,284,088 of record OX101795.1, on the reverse strand, counting down.
ACCTTTGTTGCGGGATCCGTGAATCTTGATAGCCATGAGCATTTCTCGAAACCCTTCGCATAGATGGTTGGAGCTCCTTGCAAGATTTCTCGAATTGTCTTTCTAGCTGCCTCGTATGGTATGCCGCTGTGATCCCATCGTATTCCATTGAAATTGCGTTCCAGCCACTTGTTTGTCATTTTGTACTTGGCTGGTAAAAAGTCCCATGCAAATGGTGCGTCGAAGGCGAGCGTCAGCGGTTCAGCATTCTTGTCGTGGAGTTTGACGATGGACATCTCCTTTAGGACAAATTTGTTGATAGGTCTCTTAAAGCCCTGCACATCGATGATAAGCTCCATGTTGGCTGACATAGACGCGAATCATCGGCATGATTTTGTATCAATTTTTTCACCCCACCACTAATTGGATTGTACTCGACAATACGAACATGGAGGATCATGCAGTATGCTGAGGTTTGCGGTGGAATATTGTTTTTCAATTCGAACTCAAGACGCACGTCCACGGGACCGGACTTGAGAGAATCGTTTTGCTTTGAGCAGTCAATGACAACGAGGGGGGCTTTTTCTAAAAATTCCATCCTACTCAGCCATGGTTCAGCCTCTTTGTTATAATAGATCGGCTGAAAGTTTGCATACATCTCGTAGAGTAGAGCATATTGATTTTAATCAATGTTCATTTAATCAATTGCGAGTTGAGGTATAATTTGACATTGCTCAGGTTACACTGATCAAAATGGCTCGCATTGTATTGTTTCTTAATTTTCCGTTCCGTCTGCAGCGCGAGTATGACATATCGTGGCTTCTCCAGCTGATTCGAGGTTTTCACAGACCACACATGCTTGGAGGTGGCAGGCAGCAATGGATATTCATACAGTTCCCATGTACGAAAACTCATGGAAATTGGTGCGTCTTTGGCGAGAAACTTTAACAGTTGAATTTTTCGCTGATCCGAGACTGTCACATACGGCACAAGCCATTCTATTTCATGCAATACGAGTTTGTAGTCTTCGGGCGCTGTTTGTACAATGGCATTGTCATAGGTCTTTGATCTTGTGAGAATCAACTCGTGCTTGGCATTTACGACAATTTTTCGATAATCTTTAGTAAATCCGAGGAGCATGCTGAGCGGTATACACACATCAAAGTTTCCCGATACATCTACAATCTGCTTGGTCTCTTCGACATCGAGCCATCCAGTGTTCTCGAGCATAGCACTTTTGGCCGGTGAGAGAGATGAGTATCCCTGAATTACACTCATAATACCGACATTCTTATTACGATCAATTTCTATGGCATTCAATTCATATCCCACTTCCTCAAACAAATGACAAATGGCATTGTTGACGAGACTTGTAGCAGTGGTTGGCGCTCTGTCACGCTTGGATAATTTCCCACGTATGTGTAGCGAACTCTTGCTTGGCAGGATAGAGAGGTCTTGATGTTGGATGGCCATACAGATTTCATCGCTGTTATTGAAGGTTGAAGATGCATATGGCTGATGAGCGTGAATATCAGAATGGATGATTCATCAAAAACCACGGGCGTTTGAATGTTTACAATTTCTTCTTCCATTTCACGCAACAGATGCACAAAGCACAGACTAAAAAAAATTTTACACGCTTTCGCCACGCACTTTGAGTCCCAAATTCTTCAAGAGTAGCACGTTTTGAGGTGTTAGCACTTTGGGCACTGACCGATGTCTGATTGTTTTTATCCATGACCGTTTATTGTTATTGGAGGATCTGTTGAAAACTACACCCATCACGACTTTATATGCAGGCGTATGGTGATTACTTTACCTCGGAAATTTACCAAATCACCGTCCTGGTCCACTATACGAAGCTGTATGGCATCAATCGTTCGGCTCGTGATTGGCAGATAAATAACGTGTGAAGGAACTTCAATGATCTGACGTGTGAAGGAACTTCAATGAGCCCGGTGGCACAGATGGAAAAAATTCGTGAATTGTTTGTACTTTTTGTCCGGTAATATAGGCTCCAACGGTAATATTGCACTCAACGCGTAGGGCGTTCACTTTGAGAATGGCTACAGGAAGGTCAGATTCGTGTCTTTTATTGGCTTCCAATTTGCGTGCGGTGAAGCCTAGAAGATGGCCAATAGAATCTTTCGGCTCAAAATTTACATCATGATCACACTCGATCTCACTGCGTAGCGTATTATTATTCGGTTTAATGCTGCTTTTGATGTTTTTACGCGTGAGCTCTGCTTGTACAAACGCCTCAATATCCTCTATTTCATAGCTACCCGTAGGTATCGTTAACACCTCATCTCCCACGTAAAGTTTATCATGGTCAACGTCGATATTTGGAATAGAGTTGAAGGTTAACAATTCAACGAGACCGAGGGTATAACTTTTGTGTGGCAAGAGTTCGATGGGGGGAAAGTACTGCGCCTCGAGTATGGACGATGAGCCAGATATGGTCAAGGATAAGCTATTATCCACGGTGCTGGTAAATTGACAACTGAATTCTCTACGTCATTTTCTACCTATATGTAGCGTATATTTGTCTTTGTGCTGCAATTGTCGAGAAAGAAACTTCAGACACAAATGGCCACATTCAATCGTATCATATTCCTCATATCCCTTATAATTATAATTAACGCTACCAACACGAAAATATCTCATGAGTTCGGATGGTGGTGGAAGATTGCCGAATCTATCAAAGTACACGACTTTCCATCCAGTCTTTTTGTAAGCGACCCAGTGTGTTCCAGGACCGACATTTTCATCCAAATTTACAATTGCTGCTTCACATTTCAGGGGTCCGCTCACTGGTAATGTATCACGCATGTAAACCCCACGGAAATATGGAATCTTGAGGATTTTCGCATATTTAAAAAGGTCGATGTTGGTGAGGGGTCAGTGCGGTAGAGTTACTTGTAGTTTTTTGGCTTGATATGAAGACCCAATCCCTGCTTATGTGGTTTCAGATGTAGGCCCTTGCCCAATGCAATTGCTTCAATTTTTCGATTATGGCGCTTACTTTCATCCAATTCACGTTTAGCTGCTTGAGCAGCATTTACAGCTTTAGCTATACTAGCCGCACCACCTGACAAAGCACCAGCAGCGCTAAGACCCGCAAAAATGGGCACGAGGAACGGTAATAAACCACCAATTTTATGAGGTACAGGTAGAACCCGAGGTGTGCACACTTTGCCACCTTGTGTCTTTACAGCTGCACGAGCACCCTTTAGAGCTGATTTAATAATCTTTTGTGGATCATTACTTTCAATCATTGTCTTCTTTGCGGCGCCAATTATTTTTTTCAAACAAACGCCACCCTTACAGGCCTTTATCCCGATACCGAATTTTCTCTTTGTCCTCATAATATTTGCCACAGCCCAAGCACTCGCTTTTTCACCGATGCTAGCGTCTTTAGCAGTAACACGTTGCCAAGCCAGTTTAGACAACACTTTATCCGCCAAATGTCTCGCTCCAAGATTATCTGGATTTTTTGAATATGGAATATCGTGTTGTATGCATGCCGTATCCAATGGATTAATACTCGGATTACCACGAGCAAGCCGCTCGGTCAACTTTGTGCCTGGTCCGCAATACTGATCCCCGGGCAGATGTAGTTCAACGAGAAGTTTGTTGATTAGGCAGTTGACGAAGCCTTTACCACTCTTGCCATGCACAATCATGTCTAAAGGCAATACGCAACTGATAGATAATCCCTATAAGAATGCTATTTATATGATTTCGCCGTTAGTCGTGTGTGAGATGACGCCCAACAAGCAAACTATCGGAGGCGGACTTCCCGTGATAAATTTCGATGAATTAGTTGAAGATGCTGGAGCGAAAAAGCGGAAAAAACGTCACGGAAATTTATTGCCGGATAGCATACGTGCACTGTTTTGTAGTCCATCGAATTGTGGGAAAACCAACGCTCTGCTCACTTCTATCATCCATCCCAATGGTTTGAGATTTGAGAACATTTACTTGTATTCCAAATCGCTGAAGCAGCCAAAGTGTAAGTTGCTCGAACGGTTGGTCGAACCTGTGAGTGGAGTTGCGTATCATCCGTTCAACGCGCATGAACAAGTGATAGCACTAAGTTGGGCACAATCCAACTCTATCTATCATTGATGATATAGCGTGTGAAAAACAGGATAATGTTAGAGCCTTCTTTTCCATGGGAAGACACGAGATTGTTGACAGTTTTTATCTTTGTCAGACGTATACCCGTATCCCTAAATATCTCGTGAGAGATAATGCAAATTTCGTGGTGCTTTTCAAGCAGGACTATATGAACCTCAAACACGTCTACAACGATCATGTTAATACGGATATGACTTACAGATGCTTTAAAAATATGTGCATGAAATGCTGGAATTCCGACAAGTATGCATTTATCACGATTGACAAGGATAGTGGTATTAATGAGGGTCGATATAGACAAGGTTTTGATTTTCTGACCATTGATAAAGGATTCATCGCTAATGGTTGAAGAGACAGTATTGTGCATACCTTGACAGTGACAACATGAAGACAGAACAACTTTTGCGTGAAAAAGATGTATTGTGTGAACGGCGAAGTAGCGAAGGACGAAATTAAGGATGAAAAAGTGAGTGATAATGCTGAAGAAGGAGATGCGATAAATAGTGTGAAGAATCAATTGAAGAATGAGACACAAGATTCCTTCAAGAGTGAAACACAAGATTCTTTCAAATTGATATATGAGGATGATGATGACTCGCAGAATGTTGATGAATTAATCGGTGAATATCTCTTATTATTACGAACAAATAGAAAGGCAGGCTTGAATGTATTCTATGGTGTACGGAATCTCGCAAAAAACAAATTAATGATTCGCAATTCTCCGATAATTTTCGAGTCTCAATATATTCGTGTGGGTGATGTGAATGATCCGAAAACTATTGGATTAACGGAGCTGTTGTTTAAAAAAGTGCCCAATGTCGAAACTCTGACACCGGACGATTTGAAAAACTATAAAGAGATTGTCATCTCGACAAATGCACACAAAAAATTTTACAAACCTAATGAGGCTATACGACGTAATACCTGCCATAAATTCAACACTTATATCGCAAATACAGTCGATCATCATGTTGGAAAGGGTATGCCAAAGTATAAGCTAGCCAGAAAAAACACCCAATTGGACTATATTTATTGAGATAATCCAAATGAGCTAGTAGATCGTCTTCGCTTACTTTTGGCATCGCATGCAACCGGAAATTCTGCGCATTCGAATGAAATCATATCGATTATCGAGGAATTGCGCGAAGCTGAAATCATTTATTAACTCAGCATCGGAGAATTTACGCATTCTCAACATGAGTGTCGATGTGTTTGGACGCCAATTAAATAAGAGTGTGCTCCTCAGTAAGCAAGGTCCTCCGAGCCGACCTGGGATTGGGTTTAGAACGACAGCAGATGGCCATTATGACTTGGGGCAGAAACGATTGTGTAACGTCGCTAATCCGGAAGGACAGGACGACGCCATCACTCTAAGTGCTTTACATAAAAAATCTCCAAATATTATTAAGAACATACGCAAAGAAATGAATGAGAGTAATCAGTTATTGGTTAATGGACTTGAAGCTACGATGAGAGACATTGCAAAAACACTCGAGGCCGATCTCAAAACTCTACAAGATTTGGTGATTCGTAATTCACGCACCATTGCTGCACTGGATGCGCGACTGAGTGGACTAGAAAATGAACGAGAAAAAGAGCGCTCTCGTGCTGGAGCTACATAGGCCTGCTCGACGAAATTATCCTCGTCGACATGTGGACATCTGTGGTTTGGACGAAACCTGGCAAACTGATCTCTTCGATATGTCATCATACTCGCGTGAAAACTCCAAACATAAATTTCTCCTCACCGTCATCGATACTTTCTCAAAATTCGCCTGGGCCGCACCAATGTTGATTAAGAATGGCAGAGATACAGCAGCCGCAATGAAGTCGATAATCGATAAGGGAGGACGGACACCGCAGAACTTGCATGTCGATCATGGAAAAGAGTTTTATAATTCCACTTTCAAGTCTCTAATGGAAAAGCACAATATTAACATGTATTCAACGTATGGTAATTTAAAAGCATCCATTTGCGAGCGTTTTAATCGTACACTGAAAAACAAAATGTGGAAGCAATTTAGCCTTCGTGGTAATTTTAAGTGGATCGATATTCTTGATAATTTAATTGCCGAGTATAATGACTCTGTACAGCGTACAATTAGAATGAAGCCAAGGAATGTCAATGTCGGTAACGAGAAGAAAATATTGCGACAAGTTCTTAACAAGACTCAACCTCCAATGAAGAAGCCACCAAAATTCAAAATTGGCGATAACGTGAGAATCAGCAAATTTAAGAGTGTATTTGAAAATTTTACACACCAAACTGGACATCGGAAATATTTACAATATATAGCGTGAAAAACACAAGCCCTGTAATGTATAGCCTGAAAGACCATACGGATAAACCTATTGCAGGTGGTTTCTACGAGCAAGAGCTTCTAAAAGTTAAATGTCCCGATATCTATCTCGTGGAAAAAGTACTGAAGAAACGTGGCAATCGAATGTTTGTAAAATGGTTGGGTTTCGATAATACCCACAATAGTTGGATAAATACATCTGAATTGCAGTGAACAATAATTTTTTTTAAATTTATGACGCCTTTCTCTCTGCCGAAAGTCCCAACAAGTGGCGGTCAAGTGCCGTCTCCATCTCCGCACGTGCTGCAAAGGATGAAGGGTCCGTCTCCCCCGACACCGCATCATGTGTCCCTTGGGTAGGTCTTTTTTTTTGCTCCTCGCATTTGAATCTTTTTTTCCCCTGGGAAAATGCGTCATGACGATATGGAGGAAAATAGTTTGAATGAATATATGGATTACAAAGGGTAATAGTGTTTTCTTCTTTATTTTCTACAAGTCGAAAAATATACAAAAAGATTGCGATGTTATAGAATATATCGGTGTTAAAATGATATTCTGTAATGTTCCCATGGTAATGTGTTTGTGCTATTGGGTATGATATATCGCTTATCATCGTGTGGGCTAAGAGCAATTTTTCTTTCGCGAATAGTATATACATCGTGCGCTGTGGATCTTATACACGTTTGGCTCCCACCCACTTCAATCTCCTCATTTAAACACTGCATGTAATCATCAAAAGTCATTGTTCTTGCGAAAGCGCCACTCTTTACACCTTAAACTTTTTTGGTATCCTTTTTACCATCTACTCTTAACGCATACATTTTTGACCGAAGTCTGACAAATTCCGTCATTATAGCACCGTTGTTTTCATCCTTCATAAGACCTGGTACTTTCTTATTTACTAATGGAATATCAAAAACATTATCGTCGGAATAATCACTCGTGTCGAACCGGAGAATAGTTTGCTTCATACCTTCATATACATCTTCGCACTCAATGTGGTAGATAAGGCTATCGGTATCGGTGTACATGATTTTACATTTTTCACGATACAACGGAGCCATATGATCATAGTGGAACTCGTACAAACACGTTTTCGATATATCGAGGATGCACATACCGACATATATTGGTTTGTAGAATTTCACTTCAAGTTGACGCAATTCAACGGCAATCAAGTTTTCGGAAAAGGTGCTCCTACTGTCATAGTTGGGCTTCGCAATCATTGCCTCGGCACCATATCTCCCCTCCCATTTTGTCAACAGTTTCACGTCAACGTGATTTCGAACGTTTTCCATCGTTTTGCCAAATATCGCATTATTCATCAGCTTATTTAAATTTTTTTCAAAATCATTTTTCGCCATTCTGAATTGCGTGTTTAGCTCAATGTAAGACCGTAACCATGGTGATTGTTGGAATTGCAATATTCAATGGATTTTTGTTATTCGCAGCCCATGGCGTAGACACTGTTGAACATTCCGGTAATGTACAATATAACGCTCTTTATTGTACAAAGTTGCGAGCAACTTGTCCTGCCGCTTACCGGGTAGTTTTCCACGCGTTGGACAAAACGGAAGATCGCTATGTGCATCGTGTAAACTTTGTGGATAATTTAAGTGTACCTCGAGAATGTAGCCCGTAAGTGAATCGTTTAAGATTGATGATACATCAAAATTTGATAGGTCGTTGACCCATTTGAAATTTGCATAAGGCAAAAATGGACACATTGCCCAGCCGTACAAATTGTTTACATCGAAATACATGAGATACGATGAAGCTTTAGATGAATCGTGTGACTTTATATATTTGTTATTCGCGTTAGCATATCTGTTCGAACATTGACTTAGTCCGCCACGTATGCCACGTTCGATAAATATGACCATGTCAATGTCAGTGAGCAATTCGAATGTGATACTCGTATGCCTTAACATTGCGTCCCATGTATACCCGGGGAGTGATTAGTAATATGCCGGGTCAAGTCCATAGCTCTCAATACAGCTATCACGGAAATTTTCAAATATGTCAGCTAATAACAGGACATCCGTTTTTAAATATAGATCGCTATATTCGCCTAACGTTTGAATAGAGAATTCCTTCCAGACATTTTCCGCGTGTGTATAGTCGCTTTCGCTTACAGTGCCACCACTCAATGAACTGTAAAATGACTCAATTGGCGGTAGACACGTTTCTTGCAGCCTACTGACGTCATCCACATATTCATATGGGAAAACACCTTTGCGTGTCAATAAATCGAATTGTTGATTGTTAGGAATTGCAGATTTCAAAATTTTTAGTTTATCCTTGGTAAGAAATGATGCTAATTTATCGAGAGAAGTATTGAGAAATCTGTATGAATCGATAAATCGCAATTTGATGTAATTTCGCGTATCATTCGTGAGTTTCACATTTTTCGTAAATGAAATATACTTTTCTTTTGTTATGGGAAGTACTTCGACACACCCTTCGAAAGCGGTAGCCACTTCCTTAATAATGATATGTGCATCATATCCGGATAAATTGTGAAATACGATGGGGATGAAAGAGGATTGCTGAAAGTTCAAATTGCAGTTCAAATACGCGGGACCTCGATAACGCCCAGTCAAATGACAATGATCTCTAACACGTGTATCGCCTTGCGTAAATGTTTTCTCACATATGTGGCAGTGCGTAGCGCGGCGGAATTCTGCCCATTCCTAGCGTGTCAAATGTATCATGGGGACATTAGTACATAAAATGGTTTTCACGCGAATAGCTAAACTTTTCAGTTCTTGAGCGAACCAGGAAATGCAATTATCACCGCGAGCCGACTGATATGTGGATAGGGAATTGTCATATGAACATTGCACGTAATACGCAGCACTGAATACTTGGTGATGTTGATACCTATTTGGATCGTCGATTTTCGACAAGACACACTCAAGGTCTGCGTACACAACGAAGGGGAGACGCTGCTTCCGATCAAAGTTGTTGAAAGTGAGCCACTTGTCCTCTTTGCGTGGCAACTGAATGGCATATTCGTTCAGCTTTCCACAATCCGTTGTGTGTGACTCTAGTTTCACATTCGAACTGAAGTAATGCAAGCACCTGTGCAAAGAGATTTAATTGTTTTTATTCGACCGATTTTTTTCAAATATATAAGTATGTCGCATATTTGATTGTATTTTAGGTTTACATACCGATCGCAGATATATTTTCGATGGTCCAGCATGCTAAGTTGCGAGCTCACCAGCCTGGATATATTTTTAATCCACGCAAAATGTCCAACATTGGTGTCTGATGGATCTTGAAGGTAGAGCAAATTGATATGCTTATCCCCTTTGTGCTCACTAATGCGTATTGGAAGGGTTTTCTTCTTCTCGACGGTATACACATTGATTGATAAATTATTCTGTCGTTCGAATTTTTTTATTTTTTCTAGAGTCACGGGGAAGGCAATACCCTGCAGATTTAAAACCGTCGAAAAATGTGGATATGAAGATTCACGATCACTGTTACGTTCGGCGGGGTATAGAGCCGCGACCACGGATCACGCAAAGCACGCATTGTCATTGGACTTTATATTTGTCGCTTTGTCATTACTTCCTGTGGCAAATTAAGGTGGCAACCGGGACGCATTGGATTATATTTATTCACACTTATGGTTAAATTTAGAATTTTTAACAAGCTCCAGCCACTATCGCGTTCTTGAAATTCGTCAAGGGTTGCTAGAGTGGGTTCAACAACGCGTTGTTCATACTACTCATCTAAATCAGACGTTTGAAAAAGTTCAAAGTTTTTTGTATTGACATTTTTGTTTGCGTGCTTATCACCTGCCACAAACTCACCATTGAACGTGGTATTAACCTTTACACTACAATGTTGTTCAACAATATTTTTCACATGTAAAAGCGCTATGTCTCGGGCATCTTCGGGAAATTGACGTGGTTCAATATGGTTGCGGTTAATTACTGAACCAGTCAGTATACAACTTTCACATGCCGTCTCAATGTCCCGCCAAACCATTTCCCCGAGCACTACATCCAGCCCCCTCATGAACAAAACGTTGACGTATCGAATTTTTCAAACTTTCAAGTCGCGCTATCTGAGCGATTAATAATTGGCGATTACCAATTGTCAATCGCGGACGTTTATTTCGACTTTGGTTCTCCAACGATTCAATTAATTCACTGTATTGTTGCTCCCCCACATTGTACTCTTCTATAGCTTGTTCTCGTAGTCTTTGTTCTATCACGATGCTACACATATTTATAAGTTTGAAAAAATTGTGAAGTAAGAAACGATGTTGGTTTGTTGACTGCTCTATTCAAAGTGTTAAAACTACCGAGCAGCAGCAATCACAACGTTCCACAATTTAAAGAAAAAATTATTTTCCCTCTTTATCATTATATTAGAAGCCTCCCCTCTCAGGCTTTTTTATACCATCATTCGTATAGAGTCGGGGATAGAGCAGAAAAAAATAGAGCGATCAATGTAGGCTCTGTGAGGGATTTTACGAGTTTTTAAGGACCGACCGTGTTGCTGACTGACATTAAACGCCATTCGATATCTAGACCGAATATTCAACATGGTGTCAGAGGCGTGAGTGAGAGAGAGATACTATATATATATACGCGGTGCACCAGAGAAACTTACTTATTTGAAAAAATTCCCGCGCGGTGAGTTGGGCGGGTAGAGCGGCGAGAGGGGGCGCATCTGGAGGGGGAAGTTCCCAAGTTTGTTTCTCCCTCCAGTCAGTTGCCATCATGCTCTGGTCTAGAGAGCAGCGGGCCTTCGCAGTCGAGAGCTTCTTGTCTAACGGTCGCTCACTTGTTGCTACGCAACGTGCCTTCCGCGCTCGCTTTGAAATTCCTCCTCACAGACTCGTTCCTGGCCGTAATTCGATTCTGTCGTGGGTTAACTCATTTCGGGAGTGTGGAAGTATCGCTAAACCCAGAAATGGACTTCAACGGACCATCAGAACTCCGGAAAATGTCGAAAGAGTGAGGCAGTCAGTTGTGCGTTCTCCCCGGCGTTCGGCTCGCAAACACGCAGCTGCTATGGGAATTTCTGACACCACTGTTCGACGAATTCTCCATGAAGACCTTCAATTTCATCCCTATAAATTGGCTGTTGTGCAAGAATTAACTGAACGCGATTTTGTTGCCCGTCAAAATGCATGTGAAATGCTGGTTGACAACCTGCCTGAAGACGCGGTCGTTTTTTTCAGTGACGAGGCTCACTTCCACATTTCCGGCTGCGTCAACAAGCAAAACATGCGTTATTGGTATGGTGTAAATCCACGTGAGCTTCACCAGAAACCACTTAATTGTGAGCGAGTTACTGTCTGGTGTGCGATGTCGGTAATGGGAATAATTGGTCCTTATTTTTTTCAAGAAAACGAACGCGCAGTTACCGTGAATGGAGCTCGTTACAGGAACATGATCGAGGAATTTTTTCTTCCAAGACTCGAAGAAATGAACGTTAGGAACGTGTGGTTTCAGCAAGATAGAGCCACAGCACACACAGCACGAGGCTCAATGAATTTGTTGCGACAACATTTCCCCGACCGCCTCATCTCTCTCAGAGGCGATCTCCAATGGCCGGCACGCTCTCCAGATTTGACTCCATGCGATTTCTTTTTATGGGGTTATTTGAAATCTCTGGTTTATGTCGATCGACCACGGACCATAGCACACCTCAAGAACAACATTCGCGACGCCATTGCCAACATACCGATTGATATGCTGCAAAGAGTGGATACGAATTTCAAAAATCGACTTCATCAGTGTATGCGCAATGGGGGTCGCCATTTATCCGATGTCATTTTCAAGATTGCATGAAAAAAAAATTGGGATATTGTATTCTCAAATAAAAAAATTTTAAACAATAATTGAAGTACTTTTGTTTTTATTGACCTTTCAAATAAATAAGTTTCTCTGGCGCACCCTGTATATATATGCAAACCGATAGGACGTCTGTGCTCGAGCCGTGCATGCATAGCAATCCGAAATCCCAAAATACTGGGATGTTCGCTATGAGAAACCACTTTTATGCGTCTCCATACGTTGTTTTCAAACGTGGTTTTGTGGAGATCGTAAAATTCAATACTTGAGATGAGTCCTAGCAGGTCAGCCTTGTCCTCCACGATGTAGGGTCACTTTTTTACAGTTTATCAGCACCCTTGCCGACAGTCAAGAAAGAAACAAACATTGAAAAAAAAATCTTTCGACATCGTAGAAGGCCATTTTTTCCCTACCCATCCCCCCTATTTCCTACAGGCTGAGGAGAAAAACCGTTTGCATATCCTAGCGTTGAAGTATGGAAAAATTCGGGCAATACCATCCCCACCATTCTGCATTCTAATAGAGATCCAAAAATCGAAATATCAGAAAGAATCAGGACAGGATTTTTCCCCATTCCAGTCTCCAACCTCCGAGGCGCGTTTTTAAAACGAAAGAGCTGTAGAAAAAACAAAAGTCTAATAATGGCTGATCAAATCCGCGAAGTTGATGTGATTGATATCGTCGACGACGACCGCAACGAAATAGACGTTATGGATGTAGACGATCTGGAAAGTGATATCGAATCGGTAGATTCCGCGTATGAAAGTGGATCTGATAGTGAAAACCACGATGTGCGGGAGAATAAAATGGACATGCTTCAAATTTATCTTCTCGATCAGAACGTCAAATATTGCGTGAATTATTTTTGCTTCACGACAAATGGTCGAGCGAAGTATTGCACTTCGTGCTATTTCCACGCACGGGACGCGTTTGGAGAAGCCATAAGAGTGTGCGGTCACTACCGCGAACGCTATGCTGAGATGAGGGGAATTTTCTGCAACGACTGTCGAGATCCACTGCATCAAATAATTCCACCCGACATGTGTACCACCTGCATAAATGTATACCGAGCCAATTGTAAGTATTCCCAGTCAACTTTGATATCATTGTAAATAATGTCAATGTGTCATATAGATTATGCGACAAAAATGCATGTTTTGTTTGTTTCAGAACGATTGCATCGACGTCGATTTTTTATTTTATTTTTCAATTTTAACACACACACGCACGCACGCACGCACACACACACACACACACACACACACACACACACACACACACACACACACACACACGGTATTATGTATAACACACTCTGATAATTTGTATTTAAAATTCTTCCATTATTGATGAAAATGTTCTATTGCAACCATTCTGTATGCAATTTATAGGAGAAAAAAATAATAAGTACTTGCTAATTATGATTGTTTTCTCGTTCTATTCACCCCCCCTTCCCCGCACGGTTGGCATCGCCGTCCTCCCCGTCGCCGTGTGACGTCACAACCCCACTCCCGGCTACCTCGTGCTAGACCTCTCTGTACTGCCTTCCCCCTCTGCAGCGCCTTCCCCCGCCCTGCCGCATGACGTCTGCCCACGGTCCCCGTGCTGGAGCCCCCGCCCCGCTCCCCCCTTAGATCCCGAAGTCAGAACCGGTCCTGTTATACTACTACCGGCCAGTAATTTTTATAGGTTGTCACTCTACCAAGCATATTTTCGAGTGTTTCGCCATCTCTTCCTCGGTTTATACTAACGCTCTTCAAGCATGCGTTATTCATACAAGATCTTCGTGTCGATAGTCGTACATTCTTCATGTTTCCATCTCGTTTCGATCACCTGGTTTAGAAAGTGATTTTCTAAACCATTTATAATTTTCCATCCGATATAATTCGATTGAATAAATCCTATATAATTCGATTATACACATCAGGATTGAAAGATAAACTTACGAAAACTATTCAGTATCACTGTATTTACTTTTGAGCAACCCGCATGATGACGTTGTCTTGTGATGGAAACTTGATGGAAAATTCTGTTGGAGAACCTGTAAAGACTCAAAAAAACGCCATGTGCGCACGGATGTACACATGGTCGAAAACATTTTCGTTTCTAAAAAACGAGTTCATCTTATTGCGAATGTATAAATTCGCAAACAATAGGAACAAAGTCCCATTGCATCTGACTAACGAGAGTGCTCGACAAATATGCTTATTCTAAACAAATCTGTAAATCTGACAGTATAAATCGGAATGAATTAATTTTCAGACAAATGGTGGTTCATGGTTTCATGTAAAAAAGTGGTATTTTTAATTAAAATCTGAAGAAAAACAGCGGTGTTGCAGCCACCGGCTCAAACGCCCTCCGTCGATACGCGCGTAACTGGCTGCAGATGGACGTCAGGAACGGCTGATCTGCAAAAAATATCTTATTCTCGAGGACCGTGATGACAATGTAGGGTACTGATTTTTTTCTGCTTGAAGGGAAATATTGTTAAAACCGTATGCTGATCTAGTGATTAGTGCGCTTGCCTCTAAACCAGGACATAGGGAGGTCGCGGGTTTGAGTCCCACCCTCGTAGTCTGGGAGCAAAATAAATCCGGGCCTGACGTAGCTTCCGTTGTATACGGACATCACGCCAAGGAGCGGTGTGTGTGTGTGTGTGTGTGTGTGTGTGTGTGTGTGTGTGTGTGTGTGTGTGTGTGTGTGTGTGCGTGTGTCGTGTGTCGTGTGTGTATGAACATCTAGGCCATTGTTTCATTCTCGACGAAAAGCGACTAGCTCCGAAACTGAAAAGCGAACTTGGGACCGGCTGTATTCGGAATAGGTTGTCCGCAGTTTCCCTATGTATATGACACGTATGCTATGGTGAATGCGGTACAGAGGGGGAAGGCCGCTGCGGCCGCGAGGTGTGGAAAATTTAAATGGAATGAGGCGGCCACGTAAAAGGGGAAGGGCCCCGTACGATGGAACTATAAAGGTTAAAAAGGAAACATCATTGAAGTACAAATGAAAAAAAAAAATCACACAAATTTGATAAGGAAAAAAATGTATGAAAAGATACTGATTCAACTTAATGCGAAAATGGTATGCTAGGGAAGCGAACCTGGGACCGGCTGTATTGGCATAGATTTTCCTGTACCCATGGCAGAAATGTCATGGTCAACGCGATATCGAGGGAGTCGGCTGCGGCCGCAAGATGGAGATGGGAAATGGAATATATTGGTAATGTATGGGGGTAATGTATGGGAAATGGAATATATTGAATATAATGTAATGCGCCCCCGTACAATGGAATCTACGATATATTGTCTGCTAGATTTGCGATAATGTATCTAAGAGTATTGGGTCCAAATTGCGAGTCAATCAGACCGGTCCTTTCCAGAATTAATATACGACCAGGTCGAAAAATATAGTCTTGAAATAAACGCAAAAGGAAGTGAAAGTGCGGTTATTGAGGTGTCGAGCCTGTTTTGTTTCGCTTACCGTAAATTAGCGATTCCTGGCTGATAAAATGCTTCTTCAGTAACTGGTGAGCATCTTGATCTTATTTTTTAAAAGATATGTAAGCTTGACAAGCCACTTTCGTATTTTTGTGAGCTTTTTAAGATGCCAATAATGTTGTCCCATCACACCCCCAACGCTGTTCGATCTTGCTCCGCATATGGGGTAAGATTGGAAAAATAAAGGTTGAATTTAAAATATATATTTCATGTCAAGTATCAGCAAGACTAATTTTTGTTGAAAAGTAATAGTTTAATTAATGTTGATTACTTTAAAAGAATAACTAAAGTTGACTGATCCAAATGTATTTTTTTATTTGAACATGACCCTAGCGTTCTCATCTTTCTCCTACTTCCCCTATGCGGCACGTGCGGTATCATTCTCGTATTGGGAGTACACCCTGCTGCAAATTCCCACACAGGAACCTGTATGGGATACCACACGGGATCCCACGTGGTGTTTTCGTACAGGGAACCCGTACGGGTTCCCATATGGTGACCCGTACGGGTATGGAATCCCACGTGGTAACCCGAGCGGGTTCCTGCATGGGAACCCATACGGGATCCCACGTGGTGACCCGTACGGGTGCCTATACGAGATCCCACGTGGTGTTTTCGTACAGGGAACCCGTATTTCGGTGTTACGAAAAAATGTTGAGATAAAGAGAAATTTAATTGCAGTCCCCACTGCCAACATTTTTAGGGTGTGTTTCCACACTAAGGTACACGAGGATGAATATATTGCACCGCTAACGAACTTGTATTTCTATTAATAGCCATTGTAATAGTAAATTAATCATATAATATTATTGCAATTTTCTGTAAACACATTTTTGTAAGACGTAAAATGATAACATAATAAAATTTTAATAAAAAACCATCAAGATATTGCGTTTAATTAAGTTTAACTAAGAACTGTTCATTAAATATTTCACGGCATTTTGCGAGGCCGGGACCCACGTTGAAAAACAATACTTTTGACGTGAGATAAAACATTTTCAAAAAAACGTTGACAATAGTGATTAATGATTTATTTTCTCACGAAAGTGTAGATACAAATGAAAAAATTAGAAGTTTCACATTTGTTTTGATTCAATCGTGATTAGCTCATTAAGCGCTGTCTCAAAAATTAAGCTACCCACATTGCCCCACACAGGTTCCCATGTAGGTTCCTGTACACGAATTTGTTTCCTGCGTTCTCCCGTACAGGATCCCGTACAGGATTCAGCTTCCCACATTGCCCCACACAGGCTCCCATGCAGGTTCCTGTACAGGAATGTTCATCCTGTACAGGAAACCGTACGGGATCCCACACTTTCCTTGGCTGTCCCATGCTTTCCCACACATTCCCACACTTACACCCGTACGGGAATTTGCAGCAGGTCAAATAAGTCTTCGCCGTTTGACAAGAGATGGCCCCACCAGGAGGTTATGGTTGAAATCGTGAGATGGAAATCGTCATATCGTAAGGTTGCACATCTGGCAAGACCATAACCTTGAAACATTAGCGATTTTGCATCAGCATCACAAGTAGTATAACAGGACTGATTCTAACCCCGGGATCTCAGGGGGGAGCGGGGCGGCGGGGCTCCAGCGCGGGGGACCGAGGGCAGACGTCACGCGGCAGGGAGGGGGAAGGCGCTGCAGAGGGGGTCTAGCACGTGGTAGCCGGGAGTGGGGGTGTGACGTCACACGGCGAGGGGGGAGGACAGCAATGCCAACTGTGCGGGGGAGGGGGGCGGTGAATAGAACGAGACAACAATCATAATTAGCAAGTACTTATTTTTTTTTCTCATATAAATTGCATACAGAATGTTTGCAATAGAACATTTTCATCAATAATGGAAGAATTTTAAATACAAATGATCAGAGTGTGTTATACATAATACGGCGCGCGCGCGCGCGCGTGTGTGAGTGTGTGTGTGTATGCGCGTGTGTGTGTTAAAAAATGAAAAAGAAAATAAAAAATCGACGTCGATGCAATCGTTCTGAAACAAACAAAACATGCATTTTTGTCTCATTAATCTATGTGACACATTGACATTATTTACAATGATACCAAAGTTGAATGGGAATACTTACAATTAGCTCGGTATACATTTATGCAGGTGGTACACATGTCAAGTGGAATTATTTGGTGCAGTGGATCTCGACAGTCGTTGCAGAAGATTCCCCTCATCTCAGCATAGCGTTCGCGATAGTGACCGCACACTCTTATTGCTTCTCCAAACGCGTCTCGTGCGTGGAAATAGCACGAAGTGCAATACTTCGCTTGACCATTTGTTGTGAAGTAAAATTAATTCACACAATATTTGACGTTCTGGTCGAGAAGATAAATTTGAAGCATGTCCATTCTATTTTCCCGCACATCGTGGTTTTCACCATCAGATCCACTTTCATACGCGGAATCTACCGATTCGATATCACTTTCCAGATCGTCTATATCCATAACGTCTATTTCATTGTCGTCGTCGTCGACGATATCAATCACATCAACTTCGCGGATTTGATCCGCCATTATTGCACTTTTCTTTTTTTCTACGGCTCTTTCGTTATTAAACGCGTCTCGGAGGTTGGAGACTGGAATGGGGAAAAATCCTGTCCCGATTCTTTCTGAGATTTCGATTTGTGGATCTCTATTGGGATGCAGAATGGTGGGGATGGTATTGCTCAAATTTTTCCATACTTCAACACTAAGATATGCAAACGGTTTTTCTCCTCAGCCTGTAGGAAATAGGAGGATGGGTTGGAAAAAATGGCCTTCTACGATGTCGAAAGATTTTTCTCAATGTTTTTTTCTTCCTTGACTAACGGCAAAGGTGTTGATGCACTGTAAAAAAAAAAGTGACCCTACATCGTGGAGGCGGAGGCCGACCAGCTAGGACACATCTCAAGTGTTGAATTTTACGATCTGCACAAAACCACGTTTCAAAACAACGTATGGAGACCCATAAAAGTGGTTTCTCATAGCGAACATCCCAGTATTTTGGGATTACGGATTGCTATGCATGCACGGCTTGAGCACAGACGTCCTATCGGTTTGCATATATATATATATATATATATAGTATGTCTCTCTCTCACGCCTCTGACACCATGTTGAATATTTGGTCTAGATATCGAATAGCGTTTAATGTCAGTCAGCAATACGTCACGTCCTTAAAAACTCGTAAAATCCCGCACAGACCCTACATTGATCGCTCTATTTTTTTTCTGCTCTCCGACTCTATATGAATGGTGGTATAAAAAAGCCTGAGAGGGGAGGCGCTAGACTTCTAATATAGTGATAAAGAGGGAAAATTTTTTTTTTCTTTAAATTTTGGAACGTTGTGATTGCTGCTGCTCGGAAGTTTTAACACTTTGAATGGAGCAGTCAACAAACCAACATCGTTTTTTACTTCAACAATTGTTTCAAACTTATAAATATGTGTAGCATCGTGTTAGAACAAAGACTACGAGAACAAGCTATACTCATAAATTCGGTGGAAGAGTACAATGTGTGGGAGCAACAATACAGTGAATTAATTGAATCGTTGGAGAACCAAAGTCGAAATAAACGTCCGCGATTGACAATTGGCAATCGCCAATCATTAATCGCTCAGATAGCGCGACTTGAAAGTTTGAAAAATTCGATACGTCAACGTTTTGTTCATGAGGGGGCTGGATGTAGTGCGCGAGGAAATGGTTTGATTTGGCGGAACATTGACACGGCATTCGAAAGTCGTATACTGACTGGTTCAGTAATTAACCGCAACCATATTGAACCACGTCAATTTCTCAAAGATGCCCGAGACATAGTGCTTTTCTATGTGAAAAACATCATTGAACAACATTTTAGTGTAAAGGTTAATACCACGTTCAATGGTGAGTTTGTGGCAGGTGATAAGCACGCAAACAAAAGTGTCAATACAAAAAACTTTGAACTTTTTCAAACATCTGATTTAGATGAGTGGTATGAACAACGCGTTGTCGAACCCACTCTAGCATCCCTTGACGAATTTCAAGAACGCGATAGTGGCTGGACCTTGTTAAAAATTCTAAATTTAACCATAAGTGTGAATAAATATAATCCAATGCGTGCCGGTTGCCACCTTAAATTGCCACAGGAAGTAATGACAAAGCGCGCAGTAGTAAATATAAAGTCCAATGATAATGCGTGCTTTGCGTGGTCCGTGATCGCGGCTCTATACCCTGCCGAACGTAAAAGTGATCGTGAATCTTCATATCCACATTTTTCGACGGTTTTAAATCTGCAGGGTATTGCCTTCCCCGTGACTCTAGAAAAAATTAAAAAATTCGAACAACAAAATAATTTATCAATCAATGTGTATACCATCGAGAAGAAGAAAACCCTTCCAATACGCATTAGTGAGCACAAAAGGGATAAGCATATAAATTTGCTGTACCTTCAAGATCCATCAGACACCAATGTTGGACATTTTGCGTGGATTAAAAATTTATCCAGGCTGGTGAGCTCGCAACTTAGCAAACTGGGCGATCGAAAATATATCTGCGATCGGTATGTAAATCTAAAATACAATCAAATATGCGACATACTTATATATTTCAAAAAAAATCGGTCGAATAAAAACAATTAAATCTCTTTGCACAGGTGCTTGCATTACTTCAGTTCGAATGTGAAACTAGAGTCACACACAACGGATTGTGGAAAGCTGAACGACTCACAGTGGGGCAGAATCCCAAAAAGCTGGCCAAAATTCGGAAAGTGTCCAAAATGATCTCCAATTCTCTTCTCGGGGGTTTTCGGGGTCGCTGAATACGAATCTGTTATCAGAATTATGATTTTCAAAATGGCGGACCCAAAATGGCGGACATAATTCAACCAATTAGTCAAATAATTCAGTAAAAAATACCCAATCATATTTCTTGAGGGTTTTTGGGATCGCTGATTACGAATTTGTTATAGGAATGTTAATTTTCAAAATAGCAGACGCGATATATAGACGATTCCACAAAAATTTTCAATTTTTAAATATTTTTTAATAGAAAATGTTTCATAATATTTTTAGGTTTAAATGAGTAGAAAATCTCTTGAGCCATGTTTTTATTTTTGAACAATTTCTTGAGTACAAAATTTGCAATAAATCAAATATCTGTTATTTACTTCTAGTAACAAAAATCTCTTAGATCTATCGCTGGATGAAGCAAAGGATTTCGAAGGTCGTCCAGATGTTCCTTTTTCATCATTCTTCACAATCTTCTCAGATGTTGATGTTGTGCATTCAGTATCGGATAATGTTGAAAAACATACGGTGCCATTCAACCATTCTTCATTATTTTTTAGAAACTTTTCTTGGCCTCTATTTGCTGCTTTCCATCTGGATCGAAAATTTGCAAATAACAGTCCTAATGACTTTTCATCCTCGTCTACTTGTATCACATGTTCTGTTTTCTTGAAAATTGCATCTTTCAAAACTCCAATAACGAATTTCTGTTCGTTTTTTAAACTGTCTTTCACCATGAAAAAAACATCTCTTCGTGATAATTCCATATTTGAAGATTGGGAAGACTCTGTAAAATACCAATATAAACATGTACAAAATTGAATGACATTATTTTGAAATCATTTTATACTTAACAAAACTATATACGGTGTTCTGACTCGAAATGTACAAAAATAATTTATTACTACTAAAAATGATTTTATATTTATAAAGAAAACGAATATTTATGATATAAATGATTAACAAATATATTTACATACATTCTGCACGAAAAAAAAACCGAAATTACATGAAATCTGTCTTTACGAGAATCACCTCTGTGTCAGTATACAACAGGTATAATAAAGCCTGAACAGCAGGCGGGCTCCTTCCTTTCATACGTGGCTGCTCTAGGAGCCCCTCGTCAGTCCTTGCCGAATCGCCGTCTACACTACGTATACACTATGTACGTATACACTAATACACCTTTACTGCCGAAAACCGATACGCCGTACAAACATGGGGGAAACACAGTTCTAGCTACTGAGAGTTCTTGCAGGAATATTTTATAAAATGTTGAGATTTTCGTAAAGCGTACATTTAGAATAATAAATTACTGTATTAAAATTTAAATGATCTATGAATATTAATCAATAAATGAACATACTACAAATGGAATTGATAAATAAATATTAATCTATGTTAATAGACAGAAAATATACCAACGCGCTGTAACGTAATAATCAATGGATTACATTCACACGTCCGTTAATGTCGCGCCACGTATTTCTCCCTAAAAATTAGTCTAACTATTCGTTGAGCACTCCTGAGCAGCCAGTTTTTTAGTATATTATATTTAGTACTGTACACTATCAGTTTCTTGTTGAAACAAGGTCGAGACTCGCGAAGACATTTTTAAAACTACTTTAGAAAATCGATTTTCGAAAAAAAATGTATAATTTTTTATGTTTACTTGTTGCAAAATTTAGATATTTCAAACATAAAATAAGCAATAACTGTGCATAATTATATTTTCTGCATAGCTTCAGAAAGTTTTTCCATTTTACAGAATTAAAATTGAGACAGTTTCGTCCGTTTCACAGCACTTCGAAACAGGCAAGAATTTTTCGACGCGTACGCTTGTTTAATGCGTACCGAACGGCGGCTGAATGTCGACTGATGTCGAGGCGACCCTAGAGCAGGTATAAACCTGCCCGGTCCGGAATTTCGTCCTAGGACTATCAGTAAACAAGATCTGAACATATATAGACGAATATATACAACTCAAAAATTTGACTTTTGGCCAGCTTTTTGGGATTCTGCCCCACTGTGCGACTATGCCATTCAGTTGCCACGCGAAGAGGACAAGTGGCTCACTTTCAGCAACTTGGATCGGAAGCAGCGTCTCCCCTTCGTTGTATACGCAGACCTCGAGTGTGTCTTGTCGAAAACCGACGATCCAAATAGGTATCAACATCACCAAGTATCCAGTGCTGCGTATTACATGCATTGTTCATATGACAATTCCCTGTCCACATATCAGTCGGCTCGCAGTGATAATTGCATTTCCTGGTTCGTTCAAGAACTGAAAAGTTTAGCTATTCGCGTGAAAACTATTTTATGTACTAATGTCCCCATGATACATTTGACACGCGAGGAATGGGCAGAATTCCGCCGCGCTACGCACTGCCACATATGTGAGAAAACATTTACGCAAGGCGATACACTTGTTAGAGATCATTGTCATTTGACTGGACGTTATCGAGGCCCCGCGCATTCGAACTGCAATTTGAACTTTCAGCAATCCTTTTTCATCCCCATCGTATTTCACAATTCATCCGGATATGATGCGCATTTCATTATTAAGGAAGTGGCTACAGCTTTCGAAGGGAGTGTCGAAGTACTTCCCAGAACAAAAGAAAAGTATATTTCATTTACGAAAAATGTGAAACTCACGAACGATACGCGAAATTACATCAAATTGCGATTTATCGATTCATATAGATTTCTCAATACTTCTCTCGATAAATTGGCATCGTTTCTTACCAAGGATAAACTAAACATTTTGAAATCTTCAATTCCTAACAATCAACAATTCGATTTATTGACACGCAAAGGTGTTTTCCCATATGAATATGTGGATGACGTCAGTAGGCTGCAAGAAACGTGTCTACCGCCAATTGACTCATTTTACAGTTCATTGAGTGGTGGCACTGTAAGCGAGAACGACTATACACACGCGGAAAATGTCTGGAAGGAATTCTCTATTCAAACGTTAGGCGAATATAGCGATCTATATTTAAAAACGGATGTCCTGTTATTAGCTGGCATATTTGAAAATTTCCGAGATAGCTGTATTGAGAGCTATGGACTTGACCCGGCATATTACTATTACTCCCCGGGTATACATGGGACGCAATGTTGAAGCATACGAGTATTAGATTCGAATTGCTCACTGACATTGACATGGTCATGTTTATCGAACGTGGTATACGTGGCGGACTAAGTCAATGTTCGAACAGATATGCCAACGCGAATAACAAATATATAGACTCACACGATCCATCTAAAGCTTCATCGTATCGTATGTATTTCGATGTAAATAATTTGTACGGCTGGGCAATGTGTCAATTTTTGCCTTATGCGAATTTCAAATGGGTCAACGACCTGTCAAATTTTGATGTATCATCGATCTCAAACGATTCGCCTACGGGCTACATTCTCGAGGTAGACTTGGATTATCCACAAAATTTACACGATGCATATAGCGATCTTCCGTTTTGTCCAACGCGTGGAAAACTACCCGGTAAGCGGCAGGACAAGTTGCTCGCAACTTTGTACAATAAAGAGCGCTATATTGTACATTACCGGAATGTTCAGCCGTGTCTACGCCATGGGCTCCGTATAACAAAAATCCATCGAATATTGCATCTCCAACAATCTCCATGGTTACGGTCTTACATCGAGCTAAACACGCAATTCAGAACCATGGCGAAAAATGATTTTGAAAAAAAATTATATAAGCTGATGAATAATGCGGTATTTGGCAAAACGATGGAAAACGTTCGAAATCACGTTGACGTGAAACTGTTGACAAAATGGGAGGGGAGATATGGTGCCGAGGCGATGATTGCGAGGCCCAACTTTCACAGTAGGAGTATCTTTTCCGAAAACTTGATTGCCGTTGAATTGCGTAAACTTGAAGTGAAATTCTACAAACCAATATATGTCGGTATGTGCATACTCGATATATCGAAAACGTGTTTGTACGAGTTCCACTATGATCATATGGCTCCGCTGTATCGTGAAAAATGTAAGATAATGTACACCGATACCGATAGCCTTATCTACCACATTGAGTGCGAAGATGTATATGAAGGTATGAAGCAAACTATTGTCCGGTTCGACACGAGTGATTATCCCATCGATAATGTTTTCGATATTCCATTAGTAAATAAGAAAGTACCAGGTCTTATGAAGGATGAAAACAACGGTGCTATAATGACTGAATTTGTTGGACTTCGGTCAAAAATGTATGCGTTAAGAGTAGATGGTAAAAAGGATACCAAAAAAGTTAAAGGTGTAAAGAGTGGCGTTGTCGCAAGAACAATAACTTTTGATGATTATATGGAGTGTTTAAATGAGGAGATTGAAGTGTGTCGGAGCCAAACGTGTATAAGATCCACACTGCACGATGTATATACTATTCGCGAAAGAAAAATTGCTCTTAGCCCACACGATGATAAGCGATATATCATACCCAATAGCACAAACACTTTACCATGGGGACATTACAGAATACCATTTTAACACCGATATATTCTATAACATCGCAATTTTTTTTGTATATTTTTCAACTGGTAGAAAATAAAGAAGAAAAAAAAACATTACCCTTTGTAATCCATATATTCATTCAAACTATTTTCCTCCATATTGTGACGCATTTTTTCAGGAAAAAAAAGATTCAAATACGAGGAGCAAAAAAAGAGCTACCCAAGAGACACATGATGCGGTGTCGGGGAAGACGAACTCTTCATCCTTTGCAGCACGTGCGGAGATGGAGACGGCACTTGACCGCCACTTGTTGGGGCTTTCGGCAGAGAGGAAGGAGTCATAAATTAAAAAAAAAGATTTTTCATTGTTCACTACAAATCAGATGTATTTATCCAACTATTGTGGGTATTGTCGAAACCCAACCATTTTACAAACATTCGATTGCCACGTTTCTTCAGTACTTTTTCCACGAGATAGATATCGGGATATTTAACTTTTAGAAGCTCTTGCTCGTAGAAAGCACCTGCAATGGGTTTATCCGTATGGTCTTTCAGGCTATACATTACAGGGCTTGTGTTTTTCACGCTATATATTGTAAATATTTCCGTTGTCCAGTTTGGTGTGTAACCCTTTTCAAATACACTCTTAAATTTGCTGATTCTCACGTTATCGCCAATTTTGAATTTTTGTCGCTTCTTCATTGGAGGTTGCGTCTTGTTAAAAACTTGTCGCAATATTTTCTTCTCGTTACCGACATTGACATTCCTTGGCTTCATTCTAATTGTACGGTGTACAGAGTAATTATACTCGACAATTAAATTATCAAGAATATCGATCCACTTAAAATTACCACGAAGGCTAAATTGCTTCCACATTTTGTTTTTCAGTGTACGATTAAAACGCTCGCAAATGGATGCTTTTAAATTACTATACGTTGAATACATGTTAATATTGTGCTTTTCCATTAGAGACTTGAAAGTGGAATTATAAAATTCTTTTCCATGATCGACATGCAAGTTCTGTGGTGTCCGTGCTCCCTTATCGATTATCGACTTCATTACGGCTGCTGTATCTCTGCCATTCTTACTCAACATTGGTGCGGCCCAGGCGAATTTTGAGAAAGTATCGATGACGGTGAGGAGAAATTTATGTTTGGAGTTTTCACGCGCGTATGATGACATATCGACGAGATCAGCTTGCCAGGTTTCGTCCAAACCACAGATGTCCACATGTCGACGAGGATAATTTCGTCGAGCAGGCCTATGTAGCTCCAGCATGAGAGCGCTCTTTTTCTCGTTCATTTTCTAGTCCACTCAGTCGCGCATCCAGTGCAGCAATGGTGCGTGAATTACGAATCACCAAATCTTGTAGAGTTTTGACATCGACCTCGAGTGTTTTTGCAATGTCACTCATCGTAGCTTCAAGTCCATTAACCAATAACTGATTACTCTCATTCATTTCTTTGCGTATGTTCTTAATGATATTTCGAGATTTTTTATGTAAAGCACTTAGAGTGATGGCGTCGTCTTGTCCTTCCGGATTAGCGACGTTACACAATCGTTTCTGCCCCAAGTCATAATGGCCATCTGCGGTCGTTCTAAACCCAATCCCAGGTCGGCCCGGAGGACCTTGCTTACTGATGAGCACACTCTTATTTAATTGGCGCCCAAACACATCGACACTCATGTTGAGAATGCGTGAATTCTCCGATGCTGAGTTAATAAATGATTTCAGCTTCGCGCAATTCCTCGATAATCGATATGATTTCATTCGAATGCGCAGAATTTCCGGCTGCTTGCGATGCCAAAAGTAAGCGAAGACGATCTACTAGATCATTTGGATTATCCCAATAAATATAGTCCAATTGGGTTTTTTTTCTGGCTAGCTTATACTTTGGCATACCCTTTCCCACATGATGATCGACTATATTTGCGATATAAGTGTTGAATTTATGGCAGGTATTACGTCGTATAGCCTCATTAGGCTTGTAAAATTTTTTGTGCGCATTTGTCGAGATGACAATCTTTTCATAGTTTTTCAAATCGTCCGGTGTAAGAGTTTCGACATTGGGCACTTTTTTAAACAACAGCTCCGTTAATCCAATAGTTTTCGGATAATTCACATCACCCACACGAATATGTTGAGACTCGAAAATTATCGGAGAATTGCCAATCATTAATTTGTTTTTTGCGAGATTCCGTACACCATATAATACATCCAAGCTTGCCTTTCTATTTGTTCGTAATAATAGGAGATATTCACCGATTAATTCATCAACATTCTGCGAGTCATCATCATCATCCTCATAAATCAATTTGAAAGAATCTTGTGTTTCACTCTTGAAGGAATCTTGTGTCTCATTCTTCAATTGATTTTTCACACTATTTATCGCATCTCTTTCTTCAGCATTATCACTCACTTTTTCATCCTTAATTTCCTCCTTCGCTACCTCGCCGTTTTTATATGACACCAATTTCTCCAGTCGTCTCACTATAGGCTTAAAGACGTCTTGCATTCTCTGCTCATCGCTATCTTTTCCCATTTTCATCATTCGATGCTTTCGTCTGATTGCATTGCTCGCCTTGGCAATTTCACACAATACATCTTTTTCACGCAAAAGTTGTTCGGTCTTCATGTTGTCACTGTCAAGGTATGCACAATACTGTCTCTTCAACCACCAGCGATGAATCATTTATCAATGGTCAGAAAACAATCAAAACCTTGTCTATATCGACCCTCGTTAATACCACTATCCTTGTCAATCGTGATAAATGCATACTTGTCGGAATTCCAGCATTTCATGCACATGTTTTTAAAGCACGTATAAGTCATATCCGTATTAACATGATCGTTGTAGACGTGTTTGAGGTTCATATCGTCCTGCTTGAAAAGCACCACGAAATTTGCATTATCTCTCACGAGATGTTTGGGGATACGGGTGGACGTCTGACAAAGATAAAAACTGTCAACAATCTCGTGTCTTCCCATGGAAAAGAAGGCTCTAACATTATCCTGTTTTTCACACGGTATATCATCAAAGATGAATATAGAGTTGGATTGTGCCTCACTTGGTGCTATCACTTGTTCATGCGCGTTGAACGGATGATACGCAACTCCACTCACAGGTTCGAGCAACCGTTCGAGCAACTTATACTTTGGCTGCTTCAGCGATTTCGAATACAAGTAAATGTTCTCAAATCTCAAACCATTGAGATGAATGATAAGAGTGAGCAGAGCGTTGGTTTTCCCACAATTCGATGGACCACAAAACAGTGCACGTATGCTATCCGGCAACAAATTTCCATGACGTTTTTGCCGCTTTTTCGCTCCAGCATCTTCGACTAATTCATCGAAATTTATCACGGGAAGTCCGCCTCCGATAGTTTGCTTGTTGGGCGTCATCTCACACAAGACTAACGGCGAAATCATCTAAATAGCATTCTTACAGGGATTATCCATCAGTCGCGTGTTGTCTTTAGACATGATTGTGCATGGCAAGAGTGGTAAAGGTTTCGTCAACCGCCTAATCAACAAACTCCCCGTAGAACTACATCTGCCCGGGTATCAGTATTGCGGCCCAGGCACAAAGTTGACCGAGCGGCTTGCTCGTGGTGATCCGGGTATTAATCCATTAGATACGGCATGCAAACAACACGATATTGCATATTCAAAAAATCCGGACAATCTTGAAGCGAGACATTTGGCGGATAAAGTGTTGTCTGAACAGGCTTGGCAACGTGTTGCTGCTAAAGACGCTAGCATCGGTGAAAAAGCGAGTGCGTGGGGTGTGGCAAATATTATGAGGACAAAGAGAAAATTCGGTATGGGGATGAAGACCCGTAAGGGTGGCGTTTGTTTGAAAAAAATAATTGTCGCCGCAACGAAGACAATGATTGAAAGTAATGATCCACAAAAGATTATTAAATCAGCTCTAAAGGGTGCTCGTGCAGCTGTCAAGACACAAGGTGGCAAAGTGTGCACACCTCGGGTTCTACCTGTACCTCATAAAATTGGTGGTTTATTACCGTTCCTCGTGCCCATTTTTGCGGGTCTTAGCGCTGCTGGTGCTTTGTCAGGTGGTGCGGCTAGTATAGCTAAAGCTGTACATGCTGCTCAAGCAGCTAAACGTGAATTGGATGAAAGTAAGCGCCATAATCGAAAAATTGAAGCAATTGCATTGGGCAAGGGCTTACATCTGAAACCATATAAGCAGGGATTGGGTCTCCATATCAAGCCAAAAAACTAGAAGTAACGCTACCTCACCGACCCCTCACCGACATCGACCTTCTTAAATATGCGAAAATCCTCAAGATTCCATATTTCCGTGGGGTTTACATGCGCGATACATTACCAGCGAGCGGACCCCTGAAATGTGAAGCAGCAATTGTGAATTTGGATGAAAATGTCGGTCCTGGAACACACTGGGTCGCTTACAAAAAGACTAGATGGAAAGTCGTGTACTTTGATAGATTCGGCAATCTTCCACCACCATCCGAACTCATGAGATATTTTCGTGTTGGTAGCGTTAATTATAATTATAAGGGATATCAGGAATATGATACGATTGAATGTGGACATTTGTGTCTGAATTTTCTTTCTCGACAATTGCAGCACAAAGACAAATATACACTATATATAGGTAGGAAATGACGTGGAGAATTCAGTTGTCAATTTACCAGCACCATGGATGATAGCTGAACCTTGACCATATCTGGCTCATCGTCCATACTCGAGGCGCAGTACTTTCCCCCCATCGAACTCTCGCCACACAAAAGTTATACCCTCGGTCTCGTTGAATTGTTAACCTTCAACTCTATTCCAAATATCGACGTTGACCATGATAAACTTTACGTGGGAGATGAGGTGTTGACGATACCTACGGGTAGCTATGAAATAGAGGATATTGAGGCGTTTGTACAAGGAGAGCTCACGCGTAAAAACATCAAAATTAGCATTGAACCGAATAATAATACGCTACGCAGTGAGATCGAGTGTGATCATGATGTCAATTTTGAGCCGAAAGATTCCATTGGCCATCTTCTAGGCTTCACCGCACGCAAATTGGAAGCCAATAAAAGACACGAATCTGACCTTCCTGTAGCCATTCTCAAAGTGAACGCCCTACGCGTTGAGTGCAATATTACCGCTGGAGCCTATATTAACGGACAAAAAGTACACACAATTCACGAATTTTTTCCATCTGTGCCACCGGGCTATAAGATCATTGAAGTTCCTTCACACGTTATTTATCTGCCAATCACGAGCCGAACGATTGATACCATACAGCTTCGCATAGTGGACCAGGACGGTGATTTGAATCACCATACGCCTGCATATAAAGTCGTGATGGGTATAGTTTTCAATAGATCTGCCAATAACAATAAACGGTCATGGATAAAAACAATCAGTCGTCGGTCAGTGCCCAAAGTGCTAACACCTCAAAACGTGCTACTCTTGAAGAATTTGGGTCTCAAAGTGCGTGGCGAAAGCGTGTAAAAAATTATTTAGTTCGTGCTTTGTGCATCTGTTGCGTGCAATGGAAGAAGAAATTGTAAACATTCAAACGCCCGTGGTCTTTGATGAATCTATCATCCATTGTGAGATTCATGCTCATCAGCCATATGCATCTTCAACCTTCAATAACAGCGATGAAATCCGTATTGCCATCCAACATCAAGACCTCTCTATCCTGCCAAGCAAGAGTTCCCTACACATATGTGGGAAATTATCCAAGCGTGATGGGGCGCCAACCACTGCTACAAATCTCGTCAACAATGCCATTTGTCATTTGTTTGAGGAAGTGCGATATGAATTGAATGCCATAGAAATTGATCGTAATTAGGATGTCGGTATTACGAGTGTAATTAAGGGATATTCATCTCTCTCACCGGCCAAAAGTTCTATGCTCGAGAACACGGGATGGCTCGATGTCGAAGAGACCAAGCAGATTGTAGACGTATCGGGAAACTTTGATGTGTGTATACCGCTCAGCATGCTCCTCGGATTTGCTGAAGATTATCGGAAAATTGTCGTAAATGCCAAGCACGAGTTGATTCTCACAAGATCAAAGACCGATGACAATGCCATTGTACAAACAGCACCCGAAGACTACAAACTCGCATTGCATAAAATAGAATGGCTCGTACCGTATGTCACAGTCTCAGATCAGCGAAAAATTCAACTGTTAAAGTTCCTCGCCAAAGACGCACCAATTTCCATGAGTTTTCGTACATGGGAACTATATGAATATCCATTGCTGCCTGCTACCTCCAAGCACGTGTGGTCTGTGAAAACCTCGAATCAGCTGGAGAAGCCACGATATGTCATACTCGCGCTGCAGACGGAACGAAAAAATAAGAAACAACACAATGCGAGCCACTTTGATCATTGTAACCTGAGCAATGTCAAATTATACCTCAACTCGCAATGTTATCCATATGGAAATTTGAATTTGAACATTGATCAAAATCAATATGCTCTACTCTACGAGATGTATGCAAACTTTCAGCCGACCTATTACAACAAAGAGGCTGAACCATGGCTGAGTAGGATGGAATTTTTAGAAAAAGCCCCCCTCGTTGTCATTGACTGCTCAAAGCAAAACGACTCTCTCAAGTCCGATCCTGTGGACGTGCGTCTTGAGTTCGAATTGAAAAACAATATTCCACCGCAAACCTCAGCATACTGCATGATCCTCCATGATCGTATTGTCGAGTACAATCCAATTAGCGGTGGCGTGAAAAAATTGGTATAAAATCATGCCGATGATTCGCGTCCACGTCAGTCAACATGGAGCTTATCATCGATGTGCAGGGCTTCAAGAGACCCATCAACAAATTTGTCCTAAAGGAGATGTCCATCGTCAAACTCCACGACAAGAATGCTGAACCGCTGACGCTCGCCTTCGACGCACCATTTGCATGGGACTCTTTACCGGCCAAGTACAAAATGACAAACATGTGGCTGGAACGCAATTTCCATGGAATACGATGGGATCACAGCGGCATACCATACGAGGCAGCTAGAAAGATAATTCGAGAAATCTTGCAAGGAGCTCCAACCATCTATGCGAAGGGTTTCGAGAAATGCTCATGGCTATCAAGATTCACGGATCCCGCAACAAAGGTCATCGACTTGGAGACTCTGGACTGTCCATCGCTGCAGAAGTTGCCGAAAATCACAAACTCCAAATGTCCGCACCATTCCTTCAACACGAAATACAACTGCGCCCATGTGAATGTAAAATCGCTGAAAAGCTGGTTAAGTGTATATGAAGCGTTGTGTGAGCGAGGGATTTTTTTAAATGAATAAAAAAACATTTCGATGAAAATATATAACATTTGTGTTCTTCATTTATTCTACGGCGAAAATAGTTTGAATTTCTCTTTCTCATACATTTCAATAATACAGTTTTTTTTAAATACATTTTTACATATTCAACACTAAAAACGTTGAAAGCGATGGCGAGGCGGCTGTGATGCGGACGGCTGTTGCACTCAACGATGCTGCCCCAACGAATTTTGTCTTTTCCACCATGCTCAGAGGCGATGGAACTTGACGCTGTTGTGTTTTCCGCAACTGCATGTAGAGTTGACCATGGCGCGCCAGTTACAGCATACTCTCGATGATGCGGACAGCCGTTCGACGATGGTGTTCCAACGAATTTTTGTCTTTTTCCACCATGGTGTGCTCACAGTCGATAGAACTCGACGCTGTTGTATTTTCCACCCATGTACCTCATGTAGAGATGATGATCGCGTGCCTCTTGCCGCATACGCTCGAACGTTTCCAAATCTTCGTCGAAGGCCTTCACAAGTCGCGCTGGTAAGAAGACAGTGAACGCATTCGCGACGTCAGCGATGTAGCGTTTCCCGAACTTGGTTTGTACGGCCCTCATGTCGGAGATTGGATGCTCCGAGTGAACGATGAGTTCTGACAGCTTCGTCGTTGGAAGGAATTCCGCCATTCGGCTGACTTTGTTGATACTCGTGAAATCCATTTTCCACACTTTTCTCTTTTCAAAAAATTTTCAAAGTTATTTTTGAAGATGTTGATGTGGCGGTGGAATAGAGCAGTCTGAGCTTGGTCCATGAAATTATAAGCTCCCTCGTTTTGTAACCCCACCACTCAAATTTTCAAACTTCTCCCCACTTTTCCAATAATGAAAAACGGGGTCAAACACGTTCGTGGAACCCGGTCCTCCGCCCACGTGGAAAGTTTCCCACCTCACGACATTTTTCACAGTCTCGACGTTGAGGTGGGGGGCCATCAATGTGATCTTTCATTTGTGGCGTATTATAATGCTCCATGCATGGAAGATATGATATCACTTCACTGTCGTTGCGATGATGTTCTGGCAAACGATCCCACAGTAAACCAATATAATGACCCCAATATTTTAAGAGCAAGACCTTTGGAACTTGTTCGAGTTCGTTTTTGGTCAAGTCGAGGGGGTGTTTGGCCGGATGCACTGCATACATACTCGCACATGTGAACATCTTGACGTTATATTTCGGAATGAAAGCAAAATCTCGATGGGATTAAAATTTGTTTTTTTGGAACAATGACTCCTCTCATAGCCGCAGCTGCATATAATAAATAAGGCATTTAATAGCTCTTTGAAAGGCCGCCCTTCATATGGCAACTGCACTTTTTTATATTATCGAAACAAATTCTAGCCACTCATAGTTGTTTCTCTCTCTCTCTCTCTCTCTCTCTCTCTCTCTCTCTCTCTCTCTCTCTCTCTCTCTCACACACACACACACACACACACACACACACACACACACACACACACGTGCACACGCATATCTACATTGTTCTTTGTACGGACTTCCAGTGACGTAATAAAAACGCTCCCCCTGCATCGATAATATGTAAATAATTTTGATGATTATAATAAATCA
This sequence comes from Ophion slaviceki, assembly GCA_944452715.1. NCBI lineage: Eukaryota > Metazoa > Arthropoda > Insecta > Hymenoptera > Ichneumonidae > Ophion > Ophion slaviceki. Next base: position 13,250,223 of record OX101795.1, on the reverse strand, counting down.
CACGATTTTATGAGTTTTCAACATTTACCCACCGCCCTATGGTGTCAACGACCCCGCGCCAACCCCCTATCGCTCAGCATCGCGTATCATCACGCCCCCACTCTCGGCTATCTCGCGCTAGACCCCCTCTCTGCGTTGCCTTCCCCCACCACGCCGCGTGACGTCTGCCCTCGGTCCCCCGCGCTGGAGCCCCCCGCCCCGCTCCCCCCTGAGATCTCGCGGTTAGAATCAGTTCTGTTATACTACTATCACATAATTTTTTCGTGCGAAAATGTCGAGTTTTGAGCCGAACATGCGTCATTTGCGGGAACTTTTGATTTGCTTCTTTAATTTGAAGAAATCTGCAGCTGACTCGCATCGATTGCTTGTAGAAGCATATGGTGAGGCTGCTTTAACACGTTGACTGCCGTGTCACCCGAATACGGGTGCCACGTCATCCGTATTCGGGTGACACGGCAGTCAACGTGTTAAGTGAGAGAAAGTGTCGTGAGTGGTTTAAAAAGTTTAAGAACGGTGAGTTTGACGTCGAAAAGAAAGAACGTACCGGATTATTCGGCTCAAAACTTGACATTTTCACACGAAAAAAATTATGTGTTGCTGATACAAAATCGCTAATATTTCAAGGTTATGGTCTTGCCAGATGTCTCACCTTGCGATATGACGTTTTACATCTGACGGTTTCAACCATAACCTCCTGGTGGGGCCATCTTTTGTCAAACGGCGGAGACTTATTTATACTCCCAATAATATTTCCAATTCGGCGTATTTTAGGCTGACTTCACGCTCATGCGGTCAGTTCATGCGCTACGTGATTCAATGTTTTCCGCACCCTCCACATGAAATACTATAAAACATGAATTACCAAACATATTGATAAGTTACGGAATTTAAAAAAAAAACATGCACATGAATTGTACCATGATTTTAACCAATGGTATACGTATTGATAATTTAATATATATAGAAGTAAAATTTCCTGGTTTATTAACATTGTATACGTTCACAATATGAATCGTCAACCATTTCCAGTTTGCTGCCACTTCTGCAACGTCCTTGGTAAACAACAGCGCGATGATCTCAAGGAGCAATATAATTTCTAAACTCGAAGCCGTAGTACACCTCGTCTTTTCTTCAATTCACCATTAAGGTGGTCGGTCCAATGGTCGCTGGAGTTCTCTTAATCCTCACACATTCAATAAGTATTTTAAGATAAGAATCAGTCGTTTGTGCAGAAATGTCATTGTCACACTCGTAAGTATACGTATTCGAGAATAATAAAATCAATTATACACTGAAACCTCCGTAAACGCAACCTCCGAAGATGCAATCGTACTACTATGCTACTATGTACCGAATATCGATCGGTGTAGCGCATGGTGGGAGAAACGCCAGGCCCTACCACGAGGGCCAAAGCATGCTCGACAATAAGAGAGGGCTTTGAGGGGTACTGCAATCAGCTGCCCCAGCTTCGCAGAGTCCGCTTGAGTGGATGGTGCGCAACCTCTATTTTTATAAGTGCGAAGCGGAGCCGATCCCGCCGCTGTGCCGATTAAAGTGGTTCCAGTGTACCGGAGAACGTCGATAATCCGGATTAATTGTGACCGGATCCATCGGCGTACTCAAGGGGCAGGGGGCAGCTGCCCTCCTGGAAAAAAATTATGTCTATTATTTGTTGCCCCCCCCCGCCTCTTCCGCGAAACTAATATGAGCTGTCATCCCCCAGCTTAGATCCTGGGTACGCCCGTGACCGGACCCCTTCGAGATTATCAAATTGTCCACATTTTCGAAAGGAACCCATAAAAGAGACCTTGACGCTTGCGCCTTAACTACCACTCCTTCCACCACACAACACGCAATTCGCACGCTTTTCTGTATCCTAGCCGAGTTGTACTGTCGTATCGACGCTTTAAGGGGCCAGTCCACTTTGGAGCCACGAAAAAAGGCTATTTTCGCGATTTTTTTTGTTTTGAGGATTTTATAAACGATATGAATATAAAAGTTGTTAGGCTGGATAAATACATTAAAAAAAAATTTAACTCATTTTTATTCATTTTTAAGTACAAAAAACTATAGTTTAACGTAACGCCTCAAAAATAGGTGGGCTAGGTAGCTCCATCACAACTCAGCAACGGCTTGTCTGAAACAAAAAAAACCAAAGTCCATTAGCTTCAGTATGACACCAGCTACAAAATGACCCTCGGATATAAAAGTTTTATCAAAAAATAAAAAAATGGTAGATGAAAAACGAAAAAAGTATTTTAAAAACGCGTTTTTTTCATAGTTTTCGCAAAAAAAGGGTAAAAATCAAAATTTTAAAACCATCGAGGGTCATCTTGTTGCAAATCATGTTTACAATATGTGATTCAAATTTCAAAAGAATCGACTTATTAGTTTTAGAGATACGATGGAGCTAGATTTTGAAAACGTGGTTTCGAGAAAAACGCGTTTGAAGTTTATACTATGAAAAACTGTTACCTAAACTCAATCGGCAATTCCTGCACCGTACAAAATCCCTTCTGATTGGTCATCGACGTCGGTTTCCTCAAGTCTTGCTTGCTTTCGATTTTTTGAAATGTTCAAAGTGGACTGGCCCCTTAAACAAATATCAACTTCATGCGATTTTTCACCAAAATCGAATCGGAATTATTGACGGTCTGGATTTTTGACGTTCGAATTATTGACGCTCTACTGTATTCAGCTACGGTGTCTATCTACGATTTCGGCCGAAACCTTTATTTTGAGGGTAACGTAAACGGTTTCACAACCTCCTGAGATGTGAGAATGTCTGAGGACTTGCGTGAGGGAAGTTTGTCTTCAAGTTATAAATAAGAATCTTAGTTTTGCGTTCACCATAGAAAATTACAATTTTATGCTAATTTAACCGAGTTTTCAAATATGACGATTACACAGGTGAACGCCACTTGATCGAAAAAAATATTGAAAATGATTTTACATTGAAAGTTTTTTTCAATTATTGAAAATGAATGAAAATTATAATTCTGGCCCAATGGCGATAATTAGTTTTATCGTTAAAATTAATAAAGTTGTGTGCAAGACGAGTTTATGTCTTTAAATGTTTTAATTTCATTTATTCAGAACTTGTTTAATAGTAATACCTTTATACACATTGCTTATGAAACCAATATTCTTTGTCAATGGCTAAATATTTTGAATTTGGAATTTGGAATCCTTCAAAATTACTTTAACTAAATGAGTTTTATTGATTTTCGCGACCAAAGAAGAATTTAACGATTAAAAATGATTATTCTTGGTTTCAACGATGCAAACTTCAACATCATATTAGTTCTACGTATAACAAAAAATCAACACCTCTGGTTAAAAATTTTGAAATTCGGAACCCGCATTTTGCTTTTTTAAGGATTATTAATTCACAATTTTGCATCACAAGCTGTGCTGAGTTACCTGGACTATAACGTTTTTGTTTCGGAAACGATGTACTCAAATCTATGAACACGTCGAAGCTGCAATTCAATTGGACATTTCTATGTTTAAAAAAGTTGATATGTTTGAACAGTCCCCGATAAAACGCTCGAACATCCGCGAAGGTTTTGTTTCTTTCCCTACACATATTCCACAACCGTGCATACACAATTACGACTTTATCACCATTGTGCTCATCCGCACTCTCGCTGTCTCCTTCGTTTTCTACCCCCTCCCACTCTCCACCTATCGCATTCAACGATTAGATACTCTCTTACGTGTGTGCACTCCCGGTACGTCTGGCTTGTGGTGTGAGTGAAAGTCAGTCTATGTGGCTTGGCTAATAGTGTTTTACTCTACGCGAAGCTGTCAGTACGGACGCTCATAGCACGCGTTCAACGAGTTTTCGCTACCTTCACACGGACCATCGTATACTTATAAATATATTATAATTGGAAACAAGATTTTTTTTTCTATATTTGACAATAACGATTTTAGCGCACTAATATTACTGTGCTCGTACTAACCGTTTTTTTTAAATTAATTCATTCATCGTGTAGAATTTGTATCTCACTGTTGAAAAAATCTTGCTTCAGTGTTATCGGGTCCAGTTTTATCAATCACACATTTAGTATCGAAAGTCATTGGTCATATACTTGACCTAGCAGTCCATTGTGTAATGTACGAGTGCATCGAGGATTTAACGATTTGATTCGCGTCGTTCTATTTTGTTTCCGCGAGTGCAAGATATAAGTGCGTGAATATATTTGGAAAACTTAATCCGCGGAGAACACGAACGAGTAATCATGAACGTCCTGAGGCACAAGTATGTTTTTTTCCAATGTTTATTCACATGAGAAGTTAATGGTGGTGATTTTTTTTCTGTTATTCGATTGGAAGTTTTGGTTTATTAGTAATTGAAAGTGTGTTGCATCTACAATTTTCAAAAGATTCCACATAAAATGAAAGCACACTCGGCGATTGAAGTATTCCTAATAACCCTTTAGAGGCTTGCAATAATTTTTATATGGAAAAATCGTATTCCATATGAAAATGAATTTTATATGGAAAAATCATAATTTTATTTTGATGAGACAATTAAAATTAATTTTTCTGTGGTCCTCGCGATGGCAGTCCCTCGGCTTTAAATTTAATTGATGAGGGAACCGAAGCATTCCTTCAGTTCAGAAAGCTGTGAGAAACTGTTATTTTTTTTGCATTCCATTCGATTTTGTCCTTTATGAGTTCCATGAGCGAATATTCGAATCTCAACGAGTCGCAGTAATTGCTCGTGATATGACAGTATTTTTTAGTGCTCGATCGTCATACTTCCTATACTGCATTATACCAACACGATATATATACGGGTGCACCCGTTTTTGGACGTCAAATAAACGCATTTGTTGAAACCATCATATTTACACGTTCGAATAGCCTCTTATTGGCTTTCTACGATATCATACTGTCCAAATGAACTCAAATAAACACCAATGTCATATAGAAAAAATACGGACCCCATGCTCGCACCCGGCAGCTGTATTTTATTTTTCAGAATTAGGGATGTTCGATATTTCAGTCTTTTAATATAATATGTAGAATTGCTCGTTAATAGATAATAATTTGCTCGACAAAAAAATGCGAGAATATACAAATTACTGACAACAGTGTCACGTGAGCATTGACTTAATTTGTATTCTGTTTTTTACATGTTTTCGGATAGCTATAATAATATATACCATAGAAATAGTATAGGGTCTATAAAGAACTGGAAATAGTGAAATAAGGTATGTGGGGTGAAAGGTATGTGGACGTAAAAGTCCGCAAGGGAATAAAATAACTATTGACCGCGAAAAAAACGCAAAAAATATGGTATAAAAAAGAATACAATTTTTTTAATCGACCTCATAACTATCAGATTGACAAATGTCCTTTCAGGAGTGATTTCATTTAAGCCAATTCTTGCGTAGCATTGGCTCACAATTTTCAACACTTTCAACGTCATGGTGACGAAGAAGGGATAATGGATATTCAGTTTGCTTTGTGTAGAGAAACTTTTTTAAACGTGTACCAGGTCTATGCTACCGCTATAAAGTATATAACTTAATTCGCATCTTATTTCTTGTCAATGATTATCAGCTATTGCGCAATGGTGAGTACATAACTAACCAGTATTTTTGAATGTTTAAGTACTAATATGACCCGAGTAGAGCTCTTGCTCCGGCTACAAGAAAGACCTGATCAGGCTTCCTGATATCTTTTTCCGGCCTTCATCAGGATTTTTTTATCAAGCCCTGATCATTTTTGAAACGCAATCCCTGACTTCAAGCCGTGAATCCGTTTGCCTGACTATCGCCTGAAACTGGCGAATTAAGGCAAATTAAGGCAAATTAAGGTACACCGTAAATAAGGCCTTCGCACTACACACAGCCCGTCAATACTTCTACTCGGGAGGATCAAAATTTGAACCTTCCCAATCGTAAATCAGATAAGGTGGCTATACAAGGATCGATACATCATGACCTGTCCAATTTTGTTCGACTCGTACATTAAAGTGTTTTAAGATTGCCGAACGCTAGCATCAGAACAATGTATCAGATAGCTTCGAAATTGCAGATTAAATCTCCCTACCCATTATTTTCAAAACACCACAATATATTAAGATAGCTGCCTTTCAAATGTTTACTTAAAAATATATATTCATATTATTGGACGCTATGGGTGTAATACGGATAACACTAGGCAAACTTGCGAAAGCATCGCGATCGAAAATACAATACATTCAGCAAACCAATGAATTGTGCTACGCAAACATGATATTCTCTGTATCGGACCATATACGAAGTATCGCTTATGAGAAACAGATGTTGGTTGATAGTAAAAACAATGTTTGTGACATACGAGAAATGAATACGATGCCTTTTGCGCAAAAAAATGATTTACAGTTACTGGAAAACTATTTTTAACGAGGAATTGCAGAACTACCAGAAGTACGAAGTTAAAGAAAATATAAATTAAAGTATGTTGAAAAAAGTGAAAAACCTAGCTTTGCACCAGCCATCGTGCCACAAAAACGGATCAACTTCGACGGCACAATAAAGTACGTCTAGGAGGTTGAACTCTTCAATCATTGTAGGAACCGCCATGTGCGGAGTGACGTCTATTTGGTTGGAGTGATGCCCATGTGAATTTCGGCAACCACATTTACACGGGCATCACGCGCAAGAAAACGCAGGCTCAGGCGCGGCTTTGCAGCGCAGTTCTGGTCTTTTTGTCTTTATTTTCACTCTGTCGACTGCTGTCCCTTATGGACTTTCGTTGTAAATTTACTAAAATTACAGCGAAAATATTGCATCTATAAAAACTGAAGTCCAATATTCCCTTTCTGATTTAGATATGCGCATATATGCATGCGTTTATTTGACGAAAAAACAATATAAAACCATTTTCCAAGTATAAAAAGGTAGTTAATAAAATTCATATTAACTGAATCGACTAATTCACTTAAGTCTGCACATAGTTTGCGCCAATTTGTCGCTCTCATTACTAGCCCTAGAACTCTTTTGCTGCAACTACCTGACTAGGCCACTAGGTATGGCGTAAGCCTTTCGAGTATTTGTGGTCGCTTAATTCACTAAAATCCTACTTTTTCCAGGCACATGATTGAAAGCAGCTCCGAATAATGACAAATTACTGATGCGTGAGTTGCTGATTTCTTTATACTGTCTTCGCTCATCTTTCGTTTGACTAGGTGCAATCATTTGGTCGGAATGATTTTACATCATCGTTGTAATAGAATTGTGAGAGTACAACCGTCGTAACAAAATCAATTTTCAGAATAATCTTTTCCGATGCTATTCATCATGTAAATTCATTTACTATTTAAGATTTACTATTCGTTTATCGAGACGGTGGATCCAATCGAATCGTATTTTTCTAGTCGATTGAAACTTTGCTGTACGCAGTGCATGAAAAATACCCTTTGCAATCATTTGCATGTATCCCAATAACGCTTCGACTTGAACTCCATTTAAAGCTCACCGAGGTGCATAAGCCTTAATATTCATACCTTAAAGCTTACTGCTCGTGCAGAAGATTTGGTAAGCTATTCTTTAAATAGTTGAAAACTGCTTATTAATAACAGTAAAAATAATTAATGAAACGCAATGTTTTCAGTTTTTAAAAGTAAATTGAAGGTCAATTTAATTGCGTACCATATACCGTTGTGCTTTCTATTCACTGTTCATCTGTGTTTCGTGTATGGAGTTTTTACATTTATTTGCAAGCGAGGTTCATAATTCATGTGGTGTTATGAACTGTTTTTAAGTAAATACAAATTCAAAAAATTCGATTACCATTACCAAATAAGAAAATAATAATTTTAAATAGCAAACCATAAATCGGAGGCCTGCTTCATTTAACGAGATGTAGCGATCATGAGAAAAATAATATATTTATCTACCCTGTGCGATTTCTTACTCGTCGCTGCGAACTGCCTATGTTTGCAAAATATCTTACTCGAAATAGGTATTTATAATAACTTATCTGTGCCTAATGTATGCAATAAAAATGATATTATAAATGCAAAACGCTAGAATTCAAGGTTACGACATATCACACTCATCATCTTGGACTTCAAGGGATCAAGAAAAAAATTATTATTTCTGTCGTAATTCATGAACTTCGCGGATGCACCAAAAAATCGATTTCTTGGATGCAATAGTTGAATACCGTGCAAATAAAGAAAAAATGATTGTCAATTTTGTTTATTGCATTCGAGTCATGCGATAAAGCATCTCATGAGTTTGGTAATTCAACAATAACGCTTGCTTTAAGTATTTACTTGATATTGGGTGATTTGTCGATTATTTATGAATAATCTTCGATAATCATTTCATTATTCATGATGGACCAACATCTTTTCTCATATCAGTTTACCAAAACCTTTAGATAGTGTGACACCCTGCACTCTTGTAGGGCTTCGTAGCGGATCAAGCGCACGTCGGCGACGCTGAATCGAGATTGGTTCGAGGAGTGAATTACTTTAAGTATTTTTCATTTTCCGGTATTCATTAACCCCAATTCGGTTCATTATTATTAATTGAACTACTTACAACATTTCAAAAGATAACTACATTTAATCATTTACCCGGTATTGATCAAGTTCACTTCATTGCAAATCTCGTATGAAAAGCGCCTTTAACCTGTAGTGATTCAAAGGGGTTTCTGATCACTACTTTCATGGCAAATTGATAGTCGATTACAATAAAAAATTCTTCATCTATGAAATGTATCGAGCATTCGAGCAATTATTCGATTAATCTCATAAAAATCCCAGTAACCTTATTGAATGTAACGAAAATACGCTTCCGGTATTCTTCAATTGCATTCTGCATATATTAGGGCTATACTTAAGCAGTGTTCACATTCGTTACCGCTCAAGCTACATAATTCTTTCATTGAAAGAAACGGATGAATTCATTTACTATTAGGACCAATTGAAAGAGGGGAACTCTCGCTGCGGAGAGTTTGGGCATTGATATTTATTTACAAATGTTCCTTGTTGATTTACCAGTCTACGCTACGATGACTTATAAGATGCAGGTTATGGGATATGCAGCGTGCTCGCTTTATCCCCCCACTCGTCTCAGATTTCAAATTAAGTATTTCCAATAAGAAAAAGTCGTCCACTTTTTTTATGAAACAGGTAAGCGCACGCATTATTCGATAATCAACTGATTTAAATGATCTTTTACCTTTCCAAGAAGTTGTTCATACGGGCGCTATAATATATGGCAGTCAATAGTACAGTCAAATGTGCAGTTAGGATGGGCTCTTCTCGATCTGATACTGCAATCTCCTCATGGTACGGCTTGACTAATGATGATTAGATGCGATGAGTGGATCGCGTTGGTATGCCACCTTGAAATATCGTAGCTTCATTAGTCTCTAATTTATTTACAATCTCTTTCCCATCCGCCTTGCCTACAAACCAAACAAGTTGATAATATGACCGTGGTGTTCCCCTGCGAAAAAGTGCGACTTTATTTTATAAAAATGCTCAATCATGAATATAGCGCTACAGATATTCTACCATTCCTTTTAAAATAGGAGATTCTATAAATCGAAATGATGCATGCCAATGGTTATTCAACAGTCACACTTACAAGGAAACGTTACGAGGTCGATGTCTCCAATTTCGATGAAATTTTGCATGCTTGTAGAATAGGTAAAAATAGGCGACACGTATTTTTTTATGTCGGCGGAACCCGATTTTTAAGGGTTGAAAAGCACCCTCGAAAATTGGGGTGTTTTTCGTTTTTCGTCGATAACGTTTTAACGGTACGAGATATGAAAAAAACTTCATATTGCAACAATGTTTATTTTTTCGTGTCCTATACATTGGATATGAGAACGATGCAGATAGCAACAAATTTCATATAGTTTATTGCAAAAATGCAATTTTTTCAACCGTATCTTCGAGAATTTTTTATCGATTGGGATGTAAATTTGCATACATGTAGAGAATGGAAAAGTGCGGATACGGATTTTTTCTTTTTCCGATATCTCACAGTTAAGGGGTTGAAACTGCCCGTCGATTTTTTTGCCGAGAGCATCGTATAATCAGCTAGCCGTTTGGCATTTCGGTCCCAATTCACGTCAATATATGTTCGTGTTATGACGCAATTGCATATTTGTAACATCCCAGCCCCCCTACCCCCAACGGCTCCCCTCTCGAAAGGCAAACGTTCAAAGTTCTTACCGTGCGGCATGGACGGAAATTTGTAGAAATAAAAATGGGTTACAAAGAAAGTACAATCAGTCAAAATAGTCGATACAAATTTTCTCGTTTTGGCGGAGCGACACTCTCAAGGGGTCAACGCACTCTTAAAAACTTCGTTCTTTCTATAGCTCGTAAACGGGCCAAAATAAAAACAAAGTTCAAAAGGAAAAAATGTTGTATTCTTCGACTACTAGACGTTCATGATGATAATGATGAGTACAACAACAAATGGCGTGTTGTTTGTTGCAATAATTCGTGAATTACTTGTGAAAAATCACTCTTCAGTTTTCCACTCATATGGGCAAAGGCAAGGCTCGCAATCACGGACTGACTTCGTGCTTCGGAAAGCAACTGGATTACAATTGCATATTTACGAAGAAATTCCACGCCGCTCACCGTATCGAAGGCATTATCTGCAGAGATTACAGCGTTTTTGGGTTGCCGCTGCAACTCATAAACAGAATGATGCAAACATTTTTATCAGCTTATAACGCAGCATAATTTAACCTTTATCTTTAACTTTAATTTCATAAACAGCAGAACCAATGAACGAAAGAAAAAAATCTGGGCAAAGAGCGACCACGGTGCAAAGAGCTACTCTCATGATAACCTTGAAGTCGCCTTATTAAAGATGAATCGCAGTTCTGGTAATAGCGTGTGTCGTCGTTATTTTTTCGTGTGTATTTATCAATTGGATTTCAAGTCATATAAATTCACCAACGATCATTATTTCTGCAGTTATGACGGAGAAGCCAGCCATACATTTTGAGTTCGAAATACAAATAAAAATGTACGTTAATCCGGTGAATGTTATTCAACTTCTATCCATAGCGATAAGTGCTATAAAATTGCCTCGCACTCCAATAACCGAATAGGAAAAACAGTTCAGTAAGGATCTAGAAAACATGATCATTGAAGCGATGGATCAACCTATAAAAATGGAAGTCGAAACTGGTTTGGATTTTCTGTCACCAAATGAAATTCATGAAGCAGTCGCAATAGAAGATGACAGTGAAGGAGATTGGCACGGACAACGATACCTAGATCCAAAAATTGATGAAAATGTATGTACCCAAGATATAGAAGAATTGAGTTACGAATACAAGACAAGAGCTGTAGATTACTGTAGATCCGGGGCAAATGGGAATAGAAAGTTATTATCTGTTCAAACGAAATAGTATAATATAGTATAAATAAGGGTGGCACCTACAAAGAAAAGTTAACAAAGATAGCTCACTACACGTTAAACAATTTTAATGATGCTTTGGACAAAAGGCTGCCTGTCCATGATATAGATCATCGACGATTGGCCTTCCGTGCACGACAAATTGTAGAAATACCAGCCGTAAATTTCCAAGCATCCACTTCTTGGCTCAGGACATACAAAAACCAACATGGAATTGTGTCACGGAAGATTACTAAATTTGTAACAAAACAACAATTATTAAACGCTGATACACTTCAAAACAAAGCTACCGAATTTATAGAAATTGTGAAAGTCAACATAGCCAACATTGGGGCTGAAAACATATTTAATTCTGATCAGAGTGGATTCAATTTAGAGCTACATACAGGCCGCACATTGGCGAAAGAAGGGCAGAAATCCGTTAAGACAGTCGTGCAATCGAGAACATCAACAACACTCAGTTATACTATACAGCCTTTGGTTTCTGCGAGTGGCAAGCTTTTGGCACCTATGTTGATCGTTTTAAACGAACCTACTGGCAAATTTAGTCCTCGAGTGAAACAAACTAGACAGTGAGAGACAATATTGTTAAATTACAATCTCTTACACACAACCAGTTTTCTTCTCCACGGTTTACGAACCTTTTCAAATATGCGTGGTACAAAAGCGGGTACGAAGAAGAAAGACCACCAAACTTCGAAAATCCGGTAGAATTTTGGATTTCACAAAATGTACCGACATGCGATATATGCGGCGAAGCAGCTATTATCACTTGTGCGTGGTGTAAGAAATCTCTTTGATTCAAACACTTTTATCATGACTATCATTATTGCAATAAGTATAATCCATAAAAAACATAGAGTTGAAACGTTTTCTAAATGAGTAAGCGTGACACTTTTCCGATTGTGTTGTAATCTTCAAAGGCAGTACGTGGCGGGGGAGAATTTCTTCGTAAATATACAATTGTAATACAGTTGCTTCCCGAAGTACGGAGTCAGTCCGTGATTGCGAACCTTGCCTCTGCCCATATTAGTGAAAAACTGAAGAGTGGTTTTTCATAAGTAATTCACGAATTATTGCAATAAACAATACGCCATTTATTGCTGTACTCATCATTATCATCATGAACGTCTAGTAGTCGAAGAATACAACATTTTTTCCTTTCGAACTTTGCTTTTATTTTGGCCCGTTCACGAGCTATAGAAAGAACGAAGTTTTTAAGGGTGCGTTGACCCCTTGAGAGTGTCGTTCCGCCAAAACGAGAAAATGTGTATCGACTAATTTGACTGATTGTACTTTCTTTGTAACCCATTTTTATTTCTACAAATTTTCGTCCATGCCGCACGGTAAGACCTTTGAATGTTTGCCTTTCGAGAGGGGGACCGTTGGGGGGAGGGGCTGGAATGTTACAAATATGCAATTGCGTCATAACACGAACATATATTGAGGTGAATTTAGACCGAAATGCCAAAAGGCTAGCTGATAATACGATGCTCTCGGCAAAAAAATCGACGGGCAGTTTCAACCCCTTAATTGTGAGGTATCGGAAAAAGAAAAAATCCGTATCCTCACTTTTTCATTCTCTACATGTATGCAAATTTACATCCCAATCGATAAAAAATTCTCGGAGATACGGTTGAACAAATTGCATTTTTGCAATAAACAATATGAAATTTGTTGCTATCTGCATCGTTCTCATCTCCAATGTATAGTACACGAAAAAATTAACATTGTTACAATTTGAAGTTTTTTCATATCTCGTACCGTTAAAACGTTATCGACGAAAAACGAAAAACACCCCAATTTTCGAGGGTGCTTTTCAACCCTTAAAAATCGGGTTCCGCCGATATAAAAAAATATGTGTCGCCTATTTTTACCTATTCTAAAAGCATGCCAAATTTCATCGAAATCGGAGACATCGACCTCGCCACCTTTCCTTGTGAGTAGCGCTTTGAAAGTTTGCCCACTCATTCAGAGTTAGGAGTACCATGGGAATATTATCCCACTAAATATCGTTGATGCGCAAAGCTAAATTTTTAAGGTTCTCAACAAACCATGGGATGCAATCGGCATCGCGACGCGAGTAGTATCCTGATAACGAATAGTCATACGAACAATGTACATAGTACGCGATGTTAAACACTTCGTACTGTTGCTGTATATTTTTGTCGATAACCTTTGCCAAAACGCACTCGAGATCAGCAAAAATCACAAATGGAAGTCGCTTTTTTCGTTGAAAGTGTCCGAATGTTAGCCATTTGTCCATTTCATCAGATAATCGAATGGCACAATCGTTTGATTTTCCACAATCCGTCTCGTGCGATCCCAATTAGCCTCCGTGTAAAAGTAGTGCAAACAATTGTAACAAAATGATGGAACGAATTATATTATCGAAGTACATAATTACTGATATGTATTGTCACGTCTCCGTAAACTTTTAATGTTTTGTTTAATAATATCAATAATTGGGTTTTTATTAACAGGTTTAACTTTCATTATTTTCCGACGACTTCGTCGCCTCGTGTCTCTATGCGGTGTCGGGTGTGGAAACGCCGATAGTGAGACCGGATGTACCCGATCGAATTCCGCTGATCAAGCATCGCCTGATCCGCGGAGTTCGACCGTGGGACTTTGGGAGCGAGCGACTTTCCGTGGACGTTGTCAAAAACCCCCACCGGAGCGACCACTTAGGGAGCGAGCAACTTTCCGTGGACGTTGTCAAAAACCCCCACCGGAGTGGTAGCTACCGAGCTAACATCGGTCCGGTGGCGGTGAAGATTTTTAGTTCCCTTCTAGCCACGGAAGTAACCTGGTGTTTGGGTATAACTCCGGCCGAAAGCAAGTCGCGATTCCAGACTCCCGCGTCTTCACGGGTTCGCGTCCGTCAGTCTTCGGTCGTTAAAAAGGTGTCGCGAGTACCGCGTCCCCGGGGTTGTTTCCTGGGCACGGATTCCCACTCACGCACAAAGCGTTCCACGGCAACCATAATTCCCTTGCATTTGGGAGGTGGATAGTATCCCCTTGTGAACCCGGTGCAAAAGCTGGTTGCACAGGATTGTGAGACTTGTGCGTAGTCGACACCGACGCGATAGAGACGCAATTAATTATTAAGTCTAATTTCATTCTATCAAATTGCAAACATAACTCAAGCCGCGCCGTTCAATCACTGTGTATCGAATCTACCAGTTCTTTATTGTTAAAATTAGTGAGTGTGTATGTGTTTCGTGTGTGTGTTTACTCGTTCAGGGATCAACAAATTGTAAGTCGGCTACTATTAATAAATAATAAACCACGTTATAATCGGAAGCATTAAAGTATTCTGGCACCTCCCCTTTATCCTCCCAGAGAACTCGGGCCCGTATGGGACGAGCAGAGCAGCCCACAAAATAATATTTCACTCGGGAAACCCGGGGTACCGTTCGGTACGTAACAAAATGGTGGCAGCGGTGGGATACTGCTACTGATGGTTCTCTGAGAGGATTGGTGAATCCAGAATCTCCACCTGTTCGTGTAATTATAAGGTTTCCGAATTACAGTGTTCCCTCCGTGTTCGAATTAAGTCTTGAATTTCTTTCCATATTTTATATTTCTAAATTTCCAAATTTTTCAATAAAAAAAATCCGTAACTAAATTTATATTCCCTCATTTCTATTGAATTTAAATTACCGCCCCATTGGCTGTCGAAATCCCTTCGCGACTAGTCATGGCAAACCCAACCTAGCCAGGGGACATGTCCCAAATAATGTCCACCTCTATCGAGCATACACAGAGAGAATTAAATGTTAAAAATTACTATGCAGTAACGGTAACCAGATGACAACCCTGAAACTTCGCTTATTATTACTGAGTAAAACACAGATTTTCACGAAAATAAAATAAAATTTCGTCTTCAGATAGAACATTTTACCAGATTTTCTAGTAAATTTTGATGTGTAACGAAATACGCAAAACTTAAATTTAAAAAAATATATAATATCAGCGAAATTTTACTGCGCATTTTGTTATTTTATGCCTTTAAAAAAAAATCTCTATAAAAAGTATCGTCTTTATAACAGTTATTTTAAGATTTATTATAAAATTTAATGAGTGTTATAGGAAAATGTATTGTGCTCTCGGTAGAAATTATCGTGCGCACGAAATTATCGTGCGCGCTTGGTTAAAGTTATCGTGCGGTACGGTACGGTGATTTTGAGGCACTGCATGGTAAAAATTCCCCTTCATATCAAGTAGGGGTGCGAGGTCTCGTTTCAGTGGTCTATCTATTCCTTATGTAGCGCGATGGGAGTTCCCAAAAAAAAATCTTCTAAACTGCGTACATAAACTGCTTATGAAATTTTTTAGAGTGAATACGATTTTACGATTTCAAATGTTGACAAAATAATATGTGCGCAAATTAGTCACATCACTCGAGCCTACGATGCACATAGGGGTATTTCACTAATCTATCCGGCCAAAAATATTTGTACGGTTATTTAGGTATAGAATGGCGGAAATAAAACAAACAAAATATACACAGACGAAAACATTTATTTCTTTAAAAAAATCTTAATAACAAATTATTTATTTTTACCAATCAATTTATTTCATCCTCGCTTTCTGATTGAAATTCATCTCCTGGGTTTGGTGTAGCAGCCAGAAGCATGTTTAATGTTTCAGGCAGAAACAAAGACATCTTTCTTTTTTTATAACCGGTTAGGCACTAAGAAAAGGATCTGAGCTTAAGAGCTTAAAGTACCTTCTAGCCAAAGATGGTTATTTTTTTTAAACCTCTTCTTTCTTGTGAGCTTTAAGGCGGTCCTCTAGTTTCTCGGGTCGAAAAAATCGATTTTTTTTTCATAAATCACATCTACAACATGTGTAGAAAATGTGTGCGAAAGGATTTTTCGATATTCGAAGTGGTTCACAAGTTACGGCCCTGGAACGGAGCAGGTATACGGAGCAGGTATACTTTCAAACGCGTTTTTCTCGAAACACCATTTTTCGAAACGGTGACCACGATATTTCAGAAACTACTGCACCGATATTGTTCAAATTTATACAGAATCTTTAATATGTTATAAGCCAGCGATTGAACTAGGATTATCATGATTGCTTCGATAGTTTTTTTTTTACGAGCGAAAAACTTAAGAAAAAATGAGTAAAAAATAGAATGTAATTTTCAAAAGTGTATAAAAAAGTCAATTTTTGTAATTTAGAATTCACTCTAGTTCAATCGCTAGTCTTAAACATGAAGATTAAAATGCCGTTTGGTTTTTTGATTTCAGATAAGCAGAACAGCCGCAATCTTGGCACCTCTTTTACTTGATGTCTTCCTGTCGGCCACTATAACTTTTATTCTATTATATATTTTGACTTAAAAAATTTGTAAAGCTTATTTAAATGTTGATAAAGATTATGCAAAAACAATGAGATTGATTATTTCGATGCTTTGCCCGTAAAAAATTATTGAAAAAGCCGTAAAAAAACAGCCGAGAAACTAGAGGACCGCGTTAATCCATCTTTTCTTCATTTCCGATTTAAAATGTGCAAAATTGATTTTCAATTTATTTAACTGGTCTTCAGTAAGGTCATTACGGATGAAAAGGTGCTCTCTCAAAAAACATAGTTTTTCTTCCAAATTGCGTCAATTTTCATTTTTCATAATATCGAACAAGGATTTACGAGTCACTATCCTCACTCCAGAGGTACCCACTATACCTGGAACAAGTAGATATTATTTTTTTAGACATAAATACTTCTTTCACAAATTTAGTTTTTTTTAGCATGATATTCAAAGTACTGCGCTTTTGTGCATCCGCGCTATTCTACGGCTAATTTATTTAGTATTCGTTACTTAAGGATCTACAGTTTTCATATAAATTACAAAAGTTGCCAGATATACACGGATACTAAAACAAACATCTTTCTAAACATAAATTTCTTAGAAAAAATATACTTATTTCAGACATTATTTCTCGATCACTAAAAGTAAATAAACGGAAAGAAATCTGATCAAATATATTACATTCGTATTGTCACATACCTGTAGTCTCCGAATCCATTGCTATTTTGTACCAGGTAAACACAGAAAACTTCAGTTTAACTCAAAAAGTTAATGCTTTCGCAAAATCGCCGAGAACAGACACGTACACAAGGTTCAATGATCAAATTCCGACTAAATTTATTGGCTAACGCGCAACGAGAGAAGGATGGGGCGGCGGCCTATTGTTCGTTGGAGTGTCCCGCTGCCTCAGGTAGTCAATGTAGAAGTTTCTTTTCAAACTTTATTATTTTGACTTTTGGCCGCGTAGATGATTAAAATATCCGTATATGCGATGGTTCGAAATGTATTGTAAAAAAATAGTAGTATTAAGGGGTAAGGCCACTGTAAATTTTTTGAAAAATCGATTTTTTTTTATTGGCTTCAAAAATAGTTTAAACCCTCTAGAAGGTTTAAACCCTCTAGTTTAAACCTTCTTTTTTTTATTTTTTCCAATAAAAAACTATTCGCAAAACTTTAAACGCGTTTTTCTCGAAACACGGTTTTTCAAAATGGCACGCAGCATCACTCGAACAATTTTCATTTTTTTTACTTGAAATTTTGACCAGATGTGAACATTAACATTATCTTGAGAATGTCGATCGGGATTTTCAATAACTTTATTTATTGATTTTTTATTAACAAAAAACTAGCCGTTTTTTTCATCAAAAATCAATTTTTTTTTTTCAAACGCACGCCAAATCCACAAAAATTGATACTTTTTAAAATCCGATCGACATTCTCTAGCTATAACCCTCTAGATTGATGGTTTTTTTTTTTGTTCTAGATTTAAAAGTGCACCAGTGGTGCTGCGTGCCGCGGAGCCCTGCAAGCAAAACATGCCCCGGGAAGATAGCTGTGGAACCGCCATTGTGTTTTTTTTTTTGCTGTAAAAAAATTTGATAATAAAGTTTAATGTATGCCCGATAACACCCTTAAAAGTTTTTTTTCAATTACCTTCAATTTTGGAAGCAAAAAATTCGTGAAAAAACCTTTTTTTTGGACCGTTACAGTGGCCTTACCCCTTAAATGAAAAAAAAATTCTATTAATTAAATTTCTCTCCTTATCCGTTTGTTGAGTATACCAATTCATATGAAAGAAAAAAAAATTCCAACAAAAAAACAAACAGCGAGAAAGGTGGAGAGAAAAAAGAGTAAACAAAAACAGTAGAGCAAAGAAACGGTCACAATGAGGGGAAGATATAAATTTTACCAGCCTTTTAGGAAGTTTTTCTTCTGAGGTTGACGCAGGTAAGTTTTACCGTGCAGTGTCGTAAAAATACCGCGTACAGTGCGGTTGGTGATTTTTAACCGACAGTAGGGAAATTTTCGAATAAACATGCTAAATTTTACTGTCTCCAATTTCTACCATTCTTGTATAGTAAAATTTTTGCTCCATATTAGAAATTTTCTGTAACGTGAGTTAAAAAAAAACTTGTCGCATACGAATTATTATGTTTTTCTCACTTGTCACCACATTGAAATATATCACGGTAATTTTTACCGTGAAATTCACGACAAAAATCACTTTTTAATTCTCTCCTTGTATGTCTGCCGTCATCAGCGGCATGAATCTCTCGACTCGGTTGGCGGGTATTCCCGATTTTGACGGAAATTCCGCATCGTTGCGGGACTTCCTCGAAAATATCGCGAACGCAGCGGCGTTTGTCGAGCCGGCGAGGGAACCAGAATTTATCGCCGGAGTGTTAAACAAATTGCGAGGGGAGGCACGCCTCTGTGTCCAGGGGGAAACTATCGCGTCGATCCCGCAGCTAACATCCGTCCTAAAAGAAGGGCTTTTGCGTTCGCGGAATTATGACGACTGTATGTCCGATTTCATGCGACTGCGCTTAAACCAGGGCGCAACGGTACGGGAATTGTATAAACGTACCAAAGCGATCGCAGGTTTGGCACGCAGCGCATGGAAGTCGGGCTATGGTTACGATATTCCGACGGATCCGGTTGACCCCATCGCGAAGACCGGCGTCAGGTCCTTTCAGCGGGCCCTGCCAACATGCCTAGCGGAGTTGTTAGTCGTAGCGGCACCTAAAACTCTAAAAGACGCGGTTGAACTCGTGGAGCGAATCTCGGACTGTGGGTCGTCATACGATATCCACGGAAAAAAAATCGAGGAGTCCCGGTCATTGAATCGCGATACCCTCACGTTAATTGCACAAGGCAAGCCGAAAAGATCGCAATCGCGCTCCCCTACGCCCCGCCACCGACGGGAATCGACACCTCCCCACCTTAAACTACTTCGTCGCTGAGTTCGTTAAGCGGCAATCAGAGATTCGCGAGATCGCCGGGGACAACCTGAACCGCTGAAAGGAACGATCAAAGGCCTACTACGACAGAGGATGCCGTTGTTTCAAGGGAAAGGTAGGGGATCAGGTTGTCCTGAAGGAGCCGCGTAAGGGAAAATTCGACAGCCAATACCACGGTCCCTATACTATACAGTCGATCACGGATGGGAGTAACGTCCTTTTGGAGACCAAAAGTGGGGAGAGATTCCGCAAATATGTCGATAAGATTAAGCTAGGGCACGCGTAGGAATATTCCGTGAGAATAAGCCGCCGGAACGTCTGTTACAACATTATGCGGAACCTCTACTCCGTCCTTCTGCTGCTGAGTTGCGCTCACCTCGAGTCGACAATGGAAGAAGCTCATCAAATCACCTTTATCACCGACAGCCCGGGCCTGTACTTCGAGAAGGCAGCACAACACTGTCCTTGCCTGTCACCTGCGGAAGGACTATCTCCTCACTCGCTCCACTCACGCGAGGCATCTTGTGGGCGAGCTATGGGGATCAATCGAGCGATCGGATGTACGATTGCCCCCTTCCCCACCACGATGAAGAAGCGATCCGCTCCATTCGGATTCGTCGGGAGTGTGAGTAAGTCGCTTTTCGGGACGCTCAACGAGGACGATGGCCATTACATCACGGGGCAGGTCGACAGGCTATCGCACGATCAGAGTCGGATCACACAGTTGGTGGGACAACAAATGCACATCGTATCCACCCACCTCCAAACCCTGCAGCGAGAACACGCCGAGGAGACTTGCCGTGTCAACGACGTGTATGGACTTGTGGCACGGATACACCAGGAATTGCAGGCCTTGACCAACCAGTCTGCTCTGGGCCAGTACAATCTGACTCTGACCAACTACGCCAATCGAGCGGAAGTGAAACTAGAACGGTGCATCGACGCGTATTCCCGGTACGTCGGACCATTGTCGCGGCTGACAAAGGTCGACTCGACCCCGACGCGATGACGAAGGACCAGCTAATCGCCTCGGCCAAGGAGGTGCTACTCAACGCCGGAGGGGTGGAGTTCCCCTCTCCCTGGGCCACTTGCGCCCGGAAAATTTCGTGGAAAAAGAGACCTACTGTCCTACCGGTATAAGGTGGTGATTGTAGCGCACATCCCGCTACTTGACCGCCCTACGTACGAGTGCATCCGGGTCACTCAGACTACTGGACGTACCGCCAACCCAAGGAGGATGACTGTTCTCTCTCTCTCTCTCTGTCTCTCTCTCTCTCTCTCTCTCTCTCTCTCTCTCTCTCTCTCTCTCTCTCTCTCTCTCTCTCTCTCTCTCTCTCTCTCTCTCTCTCTCTCTCTCTCTCTCCCGCCTGACAGCCCTCCGTATAGCCTGCTCGGAAAGGCCTCCGCGAGAAGTAGTCGTAGGAGGGGCCGGAGTACTATAACTAATTGTATCAGAACGACGCGGACGACTACCCTCACCAGCCTACGGGTGTTTGCGAGTCGAGAACAGTACTACTATTAGCCTGGTCCCGCTCTCAACGTGTCGATCCTCGCTCCGATACTACAGGCGGAAGGAACGGAGGACTTGCTGACTCCTCTGGCCACCCGACGTGATGACCCAGGTGCCTCGGAGGGACAGGACCCGAGCGCCCTTCCTGCAGGAGAGTCTCTGCGCGCCATCGAGAAAAGAATGTACTACATCGGAAACCACCAGACTATCGGTAAAATTTGTAATCTCTCCATATGAAAAAAAAACTAACATACTCAGGTTTAAAATTATAAACGTCGACGAGGATGTCGACTATTCTCAAGGGGGGGGGGGGTGTCACGTCTCCGTAAACTTTTAATGTTTTGTTTAATAATATCAATAATTGGGTTTTTATTAACAGGTTTAACTTTTATTATTTTCCGACGACTTCGTCGCCTCATGTCTCTATGCGGTGTTGGGTGTGGAAACGCCGATAGTGAGACCGGATGTACCCGATCGAATTCCGCTGATCAAGCATCGCCTGATCCGAGGAGTTCGACCGTGGGACTTTGGGAGCGAGCGACTTTCCGTGGACGTTGTCAAAAACCCCCACCGGAGCGACCACTTTGGGAGCGAGCAACTTTCCGTGGACGTTGTCAAAAACCCCCACCGTAGTGATAGCTACCGAGTTAACATCGATCCGGTGACGGTGAAGATTTTTAGTTCCCATCTAGCCACGGAAGTAACCTGGTGTTGGGGTATAACTCCGGCCGAAAGCAAGTCGCGATCCCAGACTCCCGCGTCTTCACGGGTTCGCGTCCGTCAGTCTTCGGTCGTTAAAATGGTGTCGCGAGTACCGCATCCCCGGGGTTGTTTCGTGGGCACGGATTCCTACTCACGCACAAAGCGTTCCTCGGCAACCATAATTCCCTTGCATTTGGATGGTGGGTAGTATCCCCTAGTGAACCCGGTGCAAAAAGTGGTTGCACAGGATTGTGCGTAGTCGACACCGACGCGATAGAGACGCAATTAATTATTAAGTCTAATTTCATTCTATCAAACTGCAAACATAACTCAAGCCGCGCCGTTCAATCACTGTGTATCGAATCTACCAGTTGATTATTGTTAAAATTAGTGAGTGTGTATGTGTGTAGTGTGTGTGTTTACTCGTTCAGGGATCAACAAATTGTAAGTCGGCTACTATTAATAAATAATAAACCACGTTATAAACGGAAGCATTAAAGTATTCTGGCATCCTCCCCTTTATCCTCCCAGAGAACTCGGGCCCGTATGGGACGAGCAGAACAGCCCACAAAATAATATTTCACTCGGGAAACCCGGGGTACCCTTCGATACGTAACAGTATATTCTCGAGTAGGCTTCTTTTTACTCACCGATCGCAGATGTGTTTTTTGCTCAGCTGCGCGCTCATAAATCAATTAAGCGCCGCATAAATTTTTTATTCATACAAAGTGTCCCACGCTGTGGTCCGACGAATCCTCCACGTACAATAAATTGATGTGTTTGACCAGCTTTTGGTCGCATATTCGAATCGGAATGATGTTTTTCTTTTCCGTTGTAAATACATTAATAGAAACATTGTTTTCCGATTCAAATATCTTTATTCGATCGAGAGTGGTGGGAAAAACAATGCCTTGAAGCTGCAGTACGGTACAGTAGTGTGGATACGAAGTTACTCTGGCCACCTTCTTTCTCGCTGGGTAAAGAGCAGCGACCACTGACCACGCGAAATATGCGTTATCCCTTGACTTTATTTTCACCATCGCTTTCTTCAGGATTATTTCCCGCGACAATGTAATTTAACAACCGGCACACATTGGATTGTATTTGTTGATATTCAAAGTTAAGTCACACGGGTATCTATACCGGTGCGGTCAAAGCACCCCGCTTGTTCATCTCGTTGATTTTGACGGGGAAAACCAAATCAGCCATCGTTTGTTGATGTAGGTGGTTTAAGATTGGTAGTGCGATGCGTCCAGGTTTTCTCGTCACGAATCCGTAAGCTGGTGTGGCTGGAGCGGTGTGGTTGGTCGATTCAATATATTCCGAATTCCTGGTCTGATGTAGTTTTCCAAATGCGGTTTGCAGTGCAGTTCGATTTGGTAATACCCCAATGTTACGGTTCTTTTGGTGAGAGTTTTTACCGTTGGCACACAAAAACAACAACAAATTCGGAGATGAGTTTCAAAATTCGAGATGCGGTTTTTACTCGTACGGTTGGTGAGAAGACCTCGCAACTTCAGCTCGAAAAATGTTCCGACGATCTAAAAAAAACCCCGCTCCAGCAGATGCAAAAATAGAAACCCCTCCGAAGAGCACAGCAAAAACAAGCCAATCATCAGGTTTTCTAAAAATCGAATATTTTATCAACCAACCACCGCAACTGTCACATCCGGAAGGGATGAGAGCATAATATTTTCCTTTCCCTCTTTGTTGCCTACGCCTTGCGCAATAGCACCGGATGAGGGTAAAAAGGGGTATTGCGTGGGAAAGAATAGAATTAAGGAATTGACGCGAGGTATTGAGGAATAATTGGACAGAATCGGTGTACGATTGACACTATATTATTTATTATAAGATTACTAGACGGTTTAAAGCGATCGGGCCTACGATGAATGATACAAAAAGAAAAGGTAAAGTTAGCCTACATTGGTAGTGTTTGATGCTCGCTCGCGTGGATGTTTGTTGTCGCTCGCGTTACAAGGGCCTTCGCTCTTTGCCTGGTGCCCTCGCTGGTACAATTGCTGGCAAGACGCTTGCGGATTTTACACCGGTCGTGTGTATACTCGACGTGTTAACTATGACGGGCACTACGCGTAGATAGAAATATGAACGGCGCGCGAGGTCGATGAACTGAGACTGATATTCACGGACCGATGATAGAAATTACACAAGTGTTAAATAAAATGTTTGTGACTCGAAAAATGAGGACTGTTCGTAGGAAGGTTAATTGGAGATATTCCTTAGGTTTCTGGATTAAGACTTCATAGAAGAAGTTGATTCGATGTTGGTTGACAGAAGACTGAGCTCTGAATTTGATGAAGATTGTCGGGAGACTGGGATTGAGACTCGATAGAAGAACTTCATTTGATGGTGGTTGACCCCCCATGGAAATTTATATACGCAAAAATATACTGCAAGTTTATTTTATTAATAATTGTAATATATGTGAAATGTATGCCATATATTGAAAATATATGTTCCATATATGTGCCAAATTCTAATTTTCGTGACGTTTTTATATATGAGATGTATATGCGTGGTCTTACTGTATATCAATGTATCATATATCAATGATATATGTAGCATACACACTGCATACATACCACATATATACAGATATGCTACGCATATCTGTATATAGTGTTTATATGTAATAGTGTTTTAGTTTTAAGTTTTATTAAGTTTATCTGTAATAGTGTTTATACACAGCATATATTTTTCTGATAAAAAATAGAGTGAAAATATATCGAAAATATATGCGTCGTCTATGCCTCATATATGCATCATATATAGTATTTATACGTAGCATATATTTTTTTGGTCAGAAAAATATATCGAAAATATATGGGTCATATATGTGTCATATATTTGGTGCATACATACTGAATATATACGTATTATTCTGTTTTTCGTCACTATATATGCGACCGATATATATATATATATATATATATATATATATATATATATATATATATATATGTAGCATATATTTTCTGCATATATTTTACATACATAAATTTCCATGGGGGACAGGCGACTGCTTCAGGAAGGAAGTCTTTCTTGATATGAAAATTAGGAGGGGTTCTATAGTGGGAGAAGGAACCTTAGGGAGAGTGCGGTTTTGGTCATCTAGTTCTTCGGGGATTGGTCCATAGGTCGTGAATATATCGGTTAATTAGCGTGATTGGTCGCGGTATTGTGTGCGAGTAGGTTACAGATTCACTAGGCACGTGCGTGGCGTTATTTCAGGGAATCGGTTCTGACGAATATGCGTATGAAGAAAGGAGACCTTTGTCCCGTGCTTCGGCGAAACACGGGACATGGGAAATACAGTTCGATATCTGAGACCTAAGCATGCGCATGGTTTGTGTTGTGACTTCTTATATCAAGAAGTTTATATATCGGAATACGCTGCGAAACCGGATGTATTCTTTTTTAGTCAGAGTTATAAATTCGCCGGATCCGTCTAAGGCTATGTTATGATGAAATAATCTAGAGTCAAGGCTTCTCTCGGGCACCATGCGGATGGGCCGGCGTAGACTTTTTGGAGTCTGTTAGTCGAGCTGATGGTTGGTTTTTCGTTCGACAGCTCTTCTTGGAATATACGCCTGAGATCGTGTTCTTGTTGACAGACAATGGGATAGGAAAAGTCGATGACTGACGGTGCTGCTATCGTGCATATAGCGCTGTGGGATGAATATACCCGTGAAACGTACGCACGTTCCTTTTGGCGCTGTTACGCGTCTTATTATTAGATTTATACTTGTATAATAATAAGCTTATAACGGCAAATGAGGAAATTGGGAATAACTGAGAGAAGGCACATCCGCTAGGATGTAACACAACCCCTCCCCCGCCCCCCGTCGTTACATAAGATCTAAACACGTTAAAAACACTTCGGTATGCCACCCTCACCCATCGTCACTCGCCTAATGAACTCTCCCTCCACTGGAAAATCATAGCCCTCTCCACCATGCAGCATCTTCGCACCACAGTATGAATAATCAGCATATTATGAAGACTGCTGACAATCCGTCGATGTTGGTACGTGCGGTGGTAGCCGAACGTAGTACCAACCCGCCGCTCCCCCACCCCGCAAATCCCGCCTCTAGCCGCCGCTAACCCCACCGCCAATTTTCCAAAACGGGACCCCCCACCACCAATTCCCCATACAGGCCCACCGAGACGGTCTGGCACGCGAGAGATCACATATACACCTCTCCCCAATGACGTTACAGTCGTCTTCCTATCCGCGCTTATAACTACTTACCTCCCACTTCACATCCCGCCCCCCTATCGCCCATATCACAACTCCCCCGTCTATCTCTCATTCCACGCCCCCCAACTTGCGGCCGCAGCCGACTTCCCCTTCTGTATCGTATTCACTATGACATACCTGCCATGCGCATAGGGAAACTGTGGAAAACGTACACCGATACAGCCGGTCCCAAGTTCGCCTCCCAGTCACGGAACTAGTCGTCTTTCACCGAGATATGTCGAAAAAAATCATTTCACGACGAAAGTGACGCGTTGGGATAATGTTTATATTTAAGTGTGACGGGTTTGGGATAGTGTGAATATTTTTTCTTGGTAACAGAGTTCGAGGAAGTATCTGCAGCGCTGACCCTGATTGTTGAGAAACAATTATCAGTAATCTGTCAATGGGTTTTGAAATGTTTTGCATGCGAGAGTAACAATACAAAAAATGTTGACTGCGTGATCGTGTGCTCTACTCTTTCTGTTCAAAGATTTCATGCATAGTTTCGCGTATGAGTATTTCCTGTACAACAGCTTTTAATATACTAGCGGCCGCACAACTTTTTTCCAATAAAACATACATTTTCTTATATGCGTGAGGGTTTCATTCTTTCCTTCTAAATCGCACCTGCGTTGGATGAAATAAATATACTTTTTGAAAAGTCCACAAAAACCGCCATGTCTATTTCAAAGTACATTGTTTCCAAATTATAAAACCATTTTTTTGCTGAATAATTACAAGAGTTACAGCGATTTTCGTAAAAAAGTCATTTTTCACTTTTTTTTGCATAATTTTTTTGCATTTTTTAAATTTAATTTTTGATTTCTAACCAATATCCTTGTATTAAACAGGGTTCAAATTATACCTCACTATTTTTTTCATATCGCTCAATGCATTATTTCATTATTTATAACAATTTAAAAACGCCTGGGTCCCATGGACCCAGTATGACTATAACGTGATTCTAGCTAAGTGTGACTACGAAGGGTTAATAAAGGATGGTAAAATGTCACGAGCCATCCATAGGACGAGTATCTGGTACCACCCCCCCCCCGCGTGTACTAGAAAGTTCGATCGTTTTCAAAATTCCATCCATGACCGTCGTCAAAAAATATAATCGAGGCGAACCCATTTGTTGAAATAATTCGCGATCGCAAAATTTGACCGCTTTTCTGTAGAGCGAGGATCCTCTACCGAGCGACCTCCATTGCTAGAGAATTTGACCCGCGGAGAATCTGCCAAAGTTGAATTTCGGTAGACGGAACCAATGCTGAACGTATTTATTATTTGAACCATAGGCATTAGTTGTAAGATTTTCCCACTTCCTTGCAGAGAGAGTCTCAAGCGACCTCCAACGTTAGAAAATGCTAGCTTCGGAAAACCTACTAAAGAGAAACTCCGGCAAAGAGAAAAATTCCGAATGTATTTGTTTAAACAATAGGCATTGCGTGTAAAATTTTAGCATACTTTCATAGAGTGACTCTCGAGCGATCTCGTTCGCTCGAGAATTTGGCCGAAGTCGCATTCATCGATGATAAACTTCATCGAGAGTATAAATCGTGCTCTTGCTTATTTGTTTAAATTAATTAAAAAAGGATGGTAAAATGTCACGAGACATCCACAGGACGAGTCTCTAGTAACCCCATTTGCTAGAAAGTTCGATCGTTATCGAAATTCCATCCATGACCGTCGTCAAAAACGTAATCGAGTCGAGCCCATTTGTTTAAACAGTTCGCGATCGCAATACTTTCGAGCCCATTTGTCCAATGCAACAATGTTTCACCTCTCTTCTGCAGAGCAAGCGCAGGCTACGAAGCGTACTATAGCCACTAAATTTAGTTGTGTGTATCGTTCATACACACACACATATATAGTCTGCGTTTTCGTTACGATCGAATTCTTTTTGCACGCGGCCGGTGTAGCGAATACACACACACGCGTAGCAATCGTCGCCCATTAGACCTGGAGATGATGCTTGAAAAGGCCAACTCATTTTGTACATGTATGGTGACCCTTGAGGTGCCGAATTACATAATTAATGAAAGGGAAATAAAATCATAGCGCTGGTAGTGCATACATTATCGCAGGACGAAGTATCGAACTTGTCGGATAAACGACGGGTTTCGAACGATGTTGTACACAACAAATCTTGCATTTTCCGATAGTTTATGAAAATCGATCCGGCAGAAGCAAAATGCCATACTCATGGGGTGTTGCTTACAGCCCGCCATATCAATCGAAACAGATAATTTTTTTTTTCTAAACGATTTTGTACAGGCTCATTTTTGTTTCAAAAATTCGTTTCAAGTAGACATTCACGAAAATCGCCACGCCATACCGTTTTGACGGGTATGAATAGTCGCCATACTGCCGTAAAGTAGTCGATTTCATGAAATTTGCTAAACGATTTTTTACAGTATGGCATTTCGATTTTTTTAAAGTTCATGGTCCAACTTGACCGTTAATATATTAGTCACACTTCTGGTCAAGTGCAAAAGTAGCGCCATACTTGAAAATCTGTTTTTTCGAAACGTTTTTAAAATACGATTGGGTAAGACGTAAAATTATTAATCACAGTATGGCATCATTGTATTTAGTTTATTACAATATGATTGTACCTTTAAAAAATACCCCATACTGTGACGATGATGCTGAAGACTGCCACACTCGCTGGGTTCAGCATCTCCCTTTTTCCCACAAGATGTGGGAAAAAGAAATAATGTGAAACAATTTTATACAGTATGGCGTTTTCATTTTTGGGAAAGTTGATATAAAAATATGCCTCGGGAAAATTATGCCACACTTATACCGAAGTACAAAAGTGGTGCCATACTCGAAAAACTGATTTTCCGAAACGTCTGTAAGAGCCATCGAGCGCACATGACCAACTCCGAATCGAGGGTGGCGCCTCTCGTGGAAAAGGTAGACATCAATTAATTTTGCGCGTTTAAGGCGTATATCATAGACATCAATATGGCCACGACCACTTGTTGACGTCTCCCATCGTAGTTTTCGGATTTCGTTCTCGTTCTTCGACGAAATAACTTCATAAATATTTTTAACGGTTCAGTGAAATGGTATGAATGGCGCTCTGGTCCGTTTGACAGTGGTACATGTGAGTGACATTTATAAGAAAATCACTCAGTCACTCAGTGAAAATTTATCATATCGAACGACGAGTCGCCTTCAATTTTCGATAATTCACTGTGCTAAAAAACCAAATTTGACACGGCGAGTCGGACCAGAGCGCCATTCTTAATAGTCGAACGAATTTATTTTCTATATTTAATCGTGCATTACGATCGTATTTACGACAAAATCTGGAAACTACGATTCTTAGTTCCATTATTGACCACTTGGCACTTCGTATGCCCTCGCTCGATGACTCAAGGTACAAGTGGTAAAAAAACGCAAAATAACTCATTGCAGAACAACTATAAATCACGATTGCGTCTAGATATGTGTTTGGAAAATTATATTTACGTTTTTTACACCTCAAACTTTCACGAAAAATGTTCCGCCATGCTGTAAAAAATCGTTCAAATTCCGCATAAAATGTAACAATTTTGTAATAATATTATAGCTATTTGGATTATCTCTCGGGTATGGCGTAGTCGAATTTCTGTTCCTAGTCATAAAACATCTGGTAAAAAAATGATCGGCTGTAAAAAATCGTTTAGCAACTTAAAAAAATTGACTACTTTACGGCAGTATGACGACTATTTAGACCCGTCAAAACGGTATGTCGTAGCGATACTCGTGAATGTCCACTTGAAACGAATTATTTGAAACAAAAATGAGCCTGCACAAAATCGTTTAGAAAAAAAACTTACCTGTTTCGATTGGTATGGCGAGCTATAAGAAATACCGCATGAGTATGCCATTTTGCTCCTGCCAGATTATTTTTCATACACTGCCGGAAAATGCAAGCTTTTTTTAACCCACTCTCCTAAACGAGGCGCATAAGACGTCGGCCTTACCGCTCAGTCTGTTTATCGTATATTTGGTAGAGATATGAATAAAAAACCAAATGAATAAATAATAAGCTTACTGAGATTGCTTCAGTCATAGGTAGTTCGTCATCTTTTGGCACTCAGAAAATCGAGAAACTTTCGTTCGACATTCGGCACCCAGTGTCCACGAAGTTTTCGCAGACACTGAAACACCAAATCACCTTCCCTATCTGCAATAATATTATCTAAAGTCTCGTGGAACCAAATGTAACTCTCGTTAACACGATCTTAAGAGCATGAGATGATACACAGATCGAGTGAAAAACGAGCGCTATGCCATCCGGGCGTAGTAAGCGGCGGTTCGTAGCTAAAAACTGCGAGCTCTGCACTACTGCCGTGACGGGATGCCGCGTCGAAACTTTCTGGCATGTGCTACATGTCCTTAAGTATATATTTTCGGAATCTATTGGGATTACAAATAAGTCTCCGCCGTTTGACAAAAGATGGCCCCACCTGGAGGTTATGGTCGAAATTGTCAGATGTAAAACGTCATATCGTAAGGTTGGACATCTGACAACACGATTTTTTTCGTGCGAAAATGTCGAGTTTTGAGCGAATAAGCATCATTTACGGGAACGAAGTGTACGAAGACACGGAATTGGGAGAATTATTTTAAGGAGATTCGCGCCAAACGCAAGAGTTCCCCAAATTACGGTTATTCGGCTCAAAACTCGAGATTTTCGCACGAGAATAATTATGTGGTGCTGATACAAAATCGCTAATATTTCGAGGTTATGGTCTTGCCAGATGTCCAACCTTACGATATGACCTTTTACACTATTTCAACCATAACCTCCGGGTGGGGCCATCGTTTGTCAAACGGCGGAGACTTATTTGTACTCCCTATATGTTGCAGAGTATAGTATTTTGGTAGCTCTAGCCTCTAGTCGTGGTTAGAGCGTTTCTAAGCGTGAAACAAATTGCCCTTTTTAGGGCGAAAAATCAATTTGACAAAGGTTATTCGTGTCGAATATGCAAACCCTAAAAAATTATTCGCAATGAGGAATAGGACGGCAAGCAGTATATTGAGTTCATATAGCTACATAATACTTTACACTAAAGAGAATAAAACGGCAGAAAGATGGAATCATCTTGCATTGCACATATTGGCAAAAAACCTCAAGTCCACCTCCACGCGCAAACTCTCAAAAAGTACCTGAGATGGCTGCCGAAACTCTGGGTAGAAGTGGTAAAATTACCAGAAGAGATGTACGATAAAAGTAGGCCGTAGAAATGCGCCATTCTCAAAAAGTACCTGAGATGACCGGCGCCGAACTTCAAAAAAGTACCTCAGATGGCCACTAACAAGGGGAAGATGCCAATCGGGACTCAACGATTTCGTCCAAACTGCGTGGGTAGAAGGAGGTGGGTCCTCACTTAATGTTCCACCATTTGTTTGATAGGTTATTTCATAGCATAGATTCAAGCGCATTGCTTGTCATCCCGATGCCTTGGGTTCGATTCTCGCTGCGACTGTTTTTGTTATTATATTTTTTAAATTTCTCGCAATGTTCAACTATTTAGTGTAGAATTTAAATATATTTAAGCAGTTAATTTATATAGTTAAGTGAAGTTTTTAATGAAAATTCCGAAAATTTTTGCAATTAATTCGGAACGCTGCTTTTAATTAATTATCAGAAATAATTTTACAATTTTTAGGGTGATTTTCATCGTAGAAACATTTTAAACATGCATGTTTTTCACTTCAGGCACATTTTATAATAGCACTGTATGAGCAGTTACATTTTTTCGAAACATGCTTCATTGGAAAGCATACTTCATTCAAGTTTTAAAAGGAAGGTTTTTCCTCTTTTTTTTCAAGTTTTTTTGAGAGCTCGATATGTTTGTACGTCACACGAACGTATCGTCACCACCATTTGTTTGATAGGTTATTCCATAGCATACATTCCCAGTATGGCAACTTTCATTCAAAGACGTTCAGCTGTTTCAGCGTGATTGAGCATTACACATATCCGATAAAAAGTATCCTATGTGTTATTACAGGGTATACTCTCCATCTGTGCCAAATTTCATCCAATCCCGTTGAGCCGTGTCGCGTGATTGAATAATAAACACCAAACAGTCGGACAAACAAATTTGCAAACTTTATAGCACAGGCCTACAAGAAATACATTTTTTGTGCCTAGGATTTTAGAACTGTTTTTATCTATATTTGGGGCGCTGACTGTAAATATGAAATCAGGTTTTCTCTAGCTGCTCTATTTTTTTAGCTCAGTGTTTTTTTAAGGTAGTTCTGTAGTTTTGGTAAAATCTTAGGAATTGGCCGAAATATAAGTATGGTGTAGATATAACCTTCATGGACTGATGCCCAAAAATTCAATTCGATTCACCGTTTAGTTCATGAGATAATTGCAATTGAATATGGGTATTTTTGTACGCGATCCCTATACCTAACACGTAAACTGATAGGAGTTTGCACGCATTTCTCGATATAGGTTCTAAACGGATCTTAGGGTTTAAAAATAAAAACACACGTGTATGCAGTACTATTGTGGGATTGATTGAAAAAAATGACACACTTTGACCGTTTAGTTTCGGAGATATCGACTTATGAAAAGTGGTAATTTTATTTCACACAGAACTCGGGCCCAACCATCTGTAACGGAATGGCAACAGTGTACGCTGCAGTCAGCTGATCGGCGCGTGGTCTGGGAACTCGAAGCGTATTTTTTTCCCGAATTCTAGTAATTCTGAGACGCATGTGAAATAAATGTATTCTGCAAAACAAATTTAATTTGTTCAATTTATGCATGTATTTATCTTTGTTACAGCGAACACAATTAAAACTGTCGGCAAGATGTTGTAATTCCACGATCCGACGTCCTTCGACAGCGAATTTTTGTTACTGATCATTGAGGTTATGGTTATTCTCATCCCATTTAGCCCCATTTGCTTGACACATGGCGGCCACAGCTTTCAGTCTTTTAGCTAGCGCCTTTTTTCTTGTAAACTTTCCTTTGTATCGCATTTGGGTTGGCATTTTCACGCTTTTTTTATTTATATAAAATATTTCGCGAAAGACGGATCGTAGGAAGCTCAACGCTATGACTGCAGGAAAATCGGGCTGTTGCCACGATTACAGCACCGCTCTCTATACGAGTATAAAACCTATCTATGCATGAGGTGCGAATGTGTGGGACATATGGAGGGTACAAGCTCTGTCAACAATTTACAACCAACAGCATCGTATAGGCATTGGATGTTACTATACGCTTCGACCAAAACTTTTGGCTCATACGTGTACGTGCAGAACTACCTTAACGTGCCATTCTACAAAAAAGTGCAGTTCTAAATCACATATAAGTGTTTCTCTACTAATTGGAGAGTATCCCATACAAAGCTGTTCTATGCATGTTTTTTCTTAACAATAAAACAAAGTATGTACAACGGAAGGCAGTCATAAAATAAACATATATCTTCGAAAAGCCGAGACATTTCCTCCTTGTTTTGCAACTTATGGACGATTTTGTGAAATTTCATGACAGGGGACTAATATCTCCCAGGGGACTGTTCAAGTTTAACAAATGTATTTTTTTTCAACCGAATTCAACCAATCAAAAGTCTTAATTTTTTTGTTAAAACTTCATCACAGCTTATGCCGTATAATCAATGGTAAATCAAATAAAAAACAAAAGGAGAATTACTATTTTTTTTTACCGGTCTCACATATCATGACCTAATTTTCTTAAGTGCTCACACCATAACAGGAATTCGTCTTATTGAACTCAACCTTTTACTGTAAACATTTGTTCGTTATTACACCTCTTACTCTAAAAAATAATAAGGTGAGTCATGTCATAATCTTCATAAAGGAACGTAAACTGCTTTAGACAAAACAAACATTATCTTACACTACTAAATATCACAATCAACATCTTGTTATTAATAGTATTAGTAGTAAGTAATTCGATAATTGTCATTATCGCTAACAACGAATTCAGTCGTATCGTTGTTTTTTTTAGAAACAATTAGATCTTCATAATTCCCTTCTCATAGACAGGTACAGGTAACATACAGTGATAAAACAATATGTTCCCCTTTAGAGCTACATCTGAAATTAGTCATTTTTGCAATATTTGGTCGAATGCCATATATCAAACATCATCTCTCAACGTGTGAGCCTTATTGTCACAAATATTCAGAAAAGTTACAGTCAATTTGCCATTCTCATTTTCTATCCGATTTATTACTCCGATATACCCACTTTCTAATCTTTTTTTACAAGAAACTTAACTAACACGTAGTCTCCGATGTTATATTGGCTGATTAAAATTAAACTTGGCCCACAAAAATTCTCAAATTCGGTATTGGACGGAATATCGTACGAAACTTCCTTCCCTACAGACTCTACTCTAGAGTCACAAATAGCATTTGCTGCGTGTTAAGATCGGGCCTAGATTGATGTTCACATTCGGAGTCGGTGTAAATATCGTCGACCATAGGTTGTGCCTTTCCTTCGTACGCCATTGTTCCGAAATTGAAATGCTGGATTTCGTCATCACAAAAGTCATCATTACCTAGAAGAAACAGCATACTGTCAGTCCCAGAAGTCAGAAGATAACTGATATCTGACAATGCTAGAAAATAAGCAGTCCCCGGGAGCATAAAACAGTCCCCTGTATCATAAAATGACAGAGGACTGTTATTTTTGCGAAAGAAGTGATCTAGTGCTAAATCATTTGAAATATTTCTAGAATTAAGAAACCCACGTGCTAACTTATTAACTGAATAAATTAAATTTGAATCGATTAAAATTTAATCACATAAAATGATAGAAAACTACTAACCAGAGGACTATTGAATCAAGCGGCTGTGTTACGTCGTTCAGCCACAAACGCAGCGCTCACACG
Source organism: Ophion slaviceki (assembly GCA_944452715.1). Classification (NCBI taxonomy): domain Eukaryota; kingdom Metazoa; phylum Arthropoda; class Insecta; order Hymenoptera; family Ichneumonidae; genus Ophion; species Ophion slaviceki. Next base: position 13,215,175 of record OX101795.1, on the reverse strand, counting down.
ACGTTATACAATAATATGGCGTTGGCTAACTTAGCTCGGCATTTGTTCGAACTTTAAACCGTTTGCTTGCAATTATCGTAGTAAATTATGTCTACTAAACGAAATGCGAATTGGGCGCGATTTTATAGTTTAACCAGGGAACCGTTTTGAATTTTTTAGGACAACATTTATGTGATATTTTTCAATATTGAAAAAGTATTTAAAATTATGGTCGTATTGTATAAACACATGTCCACTTTTGTAGTTAAACCTATGAATGTTATAATTAGGCAATGTTGTTGGAGAAAATGGATTGTCAATTGGTTTTCTGAGCAATACGCGCGCTAATATATTGTGTGATGTAAGGAGGGAAATCTCCCCACTCCTGTAATATTCTCGCGCTACCGTTTCCCTTTTCTTTCTTCTTCTCGGAAACTCTGTACGAGAAAGACATTCGATAGCGCGCTCCGCGAGTGTTATACCTTTGTATACAATTTACTATTAAATATCTTCAGTACAAAAAGTATTACGATCCAACATATACCTCAACAAATGTTAATATTAAAACTAAATATTAGCCGTGAGCCTTGTCCTTCTCGAAATGGGACACGACAGAGGACTGAGTTTTAGGATGTTTGAAATATACTTAAATGAGTATTAAGATATTACGTCATTATGTGCGTTGTGGCGCACCAAGAACAGGTAACGAATTATCATTTTAGACAGATACAACTCAGTAATAATCCATTTAAATACATAACATTTGCCTGGGACATCAATTTTCCGTTTAGAGAAACACCCATGTACAATAACTGGTTCCTGTATATTTGCCCTAATGTCAGTCTGCCGTCCAGTTAGTTCCAGGAAAATTCACCAGATGGATTAAGCACCCGGTAACTTCAGTGACTTTTAACGCTTCAACTAGAGTTGAGGTTAGTTTGTGAGTTCTCGCTGTGGAGGTTAGATCGGAGTTGGCCTCGCATGATATTTGTGTTTAGGAAAGAGTTATAAAGTTAACCTAAATATTAGGTGTAGTAAGAAGAAATTCATTATTTTTACTACTCCTAATACAATAATTAAAATTCCGTGTATAGTTTTTTTTTCATTTTATCGATGGTTTAAACTTAAAATAGTATAACGTACATTTCACTAAAATGTTATATCTCAGAAATTTGAGCTCGTAGGCAAAAACTAATGTCATATTTAAGTTTAGGGCATCAAATTCATTTGAAATCACCTCCAAATACCCCGGCACCAAAACAACTGTTGGAATGGGTAATATTATATAGATAGTAATATGATTTTTTCAAATGAAAATAAAATATTTGGAAAAATATTATTCCTAAGGTTTGACAATTTTGTGTACAACATTTCTAGTAAACTTACTTCCAACTTTAAAAAAGTTATTTCACTTTTTTTGTACATTAGTTTTAAAAATATAATAAAACCATGGCTTGAATTAAAATAAAAAATAATTATAAGGTAAATCAGATTTTTTATAAGGTTAAACAAGCGATAATTTTTTCAAGGTACTTTTTTGAATGATTAAGTATATACGCGCATTAATTTGTCAATATTCTAAATTCAATATTTCAAAAACTATTACGATGCGCCAAAAGTTCATTTAAGCAGTGAGTTATATTATCAAAAAGAAGATCCGGGCAATATTTCACCTAAATCGGAGGTAACAGCTATTTGGAAGTACAGCCAAAATTACTTTTCGCTGTTATGTCGTTTCGGCGATTGAGATGCCACAAACAGGCGATAGCGTAGTGGCAGCGTGTGAAGTTATAGGCAGGTAGGTTGGCGGTTTGATTCGAGCTATAGGCAAAATATTTTTATCGAAATAAAGCATTGCAGGAAGTAGGGTAATAACGAATTATAATTTAAAAAAAATCATTGAGTTAGAACTCTCAGTTGAATGTTCTATTTCATTGGGCTGAGATGCCTTGTATATCAACAGCCTATGTCTGTATGCGTAATAGCGTGCATGTTTAAGCGTGTATACATGTGGCATCCACGAACGGTATATCGACATTCTATTTACAATTAGCGCCTAAAAGTGGAGAAAAGGAAAATTTGTTCCCGTTTAACACGGTATGTAGGAGCTCACTGTACATTAAATTCGAAATGAATCTCCTGCCACTGTGAGGAGACAGGGTCAAAAGACACCGAACATTTCGACTGGGGAGTGCTTACATTGCTGAACTAGTAATCGTCAAATACAAGAACTCGTTGAAATTAGTATAAAACTATAGATTTTTATGCTAAACACAAAACGGACATTCTTATTTATAACTTGAAAACAAACTTACCTCACCCAAGTCCACAGGCATTCTCAAATCACCCGAGATGTGCCACGGTTCACTTTAACCTCCAAATGAAGGATTCGGCCGTAATCGCAGATAGACGACGTAGCTTAATGTATTTGATTCCATTATTCTTGAATACGTATACTTACGAGCGTGAAATACACCATAGTAAATATCTCTTGGACGCTGATATATCACAGATCTGCAAGAACGACTGGTCCTTACCTTAAAATATATTCTCAATGTGTAAACATGACGATCACTACGACCCCGATGACCTCTGGGCTGACCACCTTAGGTATAATTTTGTCCCCCTTTTTAAATTATATTTTTATCTTTATTGTTTGGTCGTACGGAGTCCTTCCCCTTTTATGTGCCCATCTTATTCCATTTTTTCCCACCATGCGGCCGCAACCAACTTCCCCCTCTGTATTGCATTGACCATGGCATATCTGGCATGGGCATAGGGAAACTGGAAAACATAAGCCAGTCCCAAGTGCGCTTCTCAGTTCCGGAGCAAGTCGCGGTTCATCGCAAGATAAGTCGTGGGATACTGGTACCTAGATACATGACACACCCACGTGTCGTATAGGTATCATCCTTACTGTATTTCAAATGGTGAAAGCCTCAAAAAATCTTAACCGACAGTTCTTCATTGAATTCTATAGCTGAGAACATGATAAACACCTTTTCGGGTCAATATAGACAATAATAGCAGAAGTCACATATGTTTGCTTTTTGAAGTAGATGTGACGACACCGTGGGTATTTGCGGAGAAATTATTAAAAAAAAATGAATTGCATAATTGGGAACATATATTTAAAAACTGCGAATTGCAGACCTTCCACCTTTAATATGCGTGCTTTGGCTGCAGCGAGGCAATGCCACTACCTACCAAATAAGTTAGCTTAGTTTCAAGGTTGCATATTCTAATTACATGTCCTATAGGCTAAATGATATACATATTTGGATCGTAATAATGTACAAGTTATTTTCACCGTCAGCATATCATGATCCAATAATTGAAAAACGTGGAAAATGAAGTCATGGTAAGGCAAAAGCCACGAATAAAACTTTAATCTCCGAAACTATATTTCCAGAATGAGTCATTTTGTGAAATCTTACGATATTTGTTCTTGTATCGCCGTTATTTCAGCGGATCGGTTTTAACGCTTCTCAGCCGTAGATGTAGCAATGCGAAGAAATCTCAACCAAATTGTAGTCGTTTTCAAAAAAGTTATTTTCAGAAAGACTTCTTTGAAAATATCTACGTAAAAGATGAGTGGCAATGAGAAGAGTATGTGGCTTCCGGATGGAGGCCGTGTTGAGGATCAGCGTTTTGCCGACGTTTCGCAAACATTACAGTCTGCATCATCAGGGCTGAGAGCTCCGATACTGAAGCTCTCGTGTCTCAGGTATTCCTTATATAGTTACAGTCATCGTTTCAGATCGCTGCACCAGCCAATCAAATATTTTAATTGATCAGCTGGTCAATTAAAAAACCGGAAGGACGGTGTGCCAAATAGGACTGACGTGATATCCTCCATCTCTGTTTAGATTGTCCGGATGTTTTACGATTTCCAAGCCTTCTTGGTGTTTCCTGGAAAAATAGCTGTTTGATGGAGCCAGACTTTGGGCTTTGTCGAACTGGATGGCATGACCAGTCTCCATCCGATGTTTGGCCAGCGCTGATTGTGTAATATGGCCATATTTAATACACCGTTGGTGTTCTTTGATCCGTGTACTGATCTTCCTCCCGGTTTCTCCTATGTACACTTTACCGCATAAGCAGGGTATCTTGTACACTCCTGGTACACTTAATGGTGGTCTTTGGTCTTTTGCACTCGGAGTTACGTGTGCTAGTTTCTTCTGAGGTTTGAAGATGATTCGCACGTTATGTTTTCCAAGGACCCATAGGTGCGCCTGAAGTTTGTTTATAAAACTGGGATTGAAATTGGAAATATGTAGAGTTTAGACAATGTTCTATGAGGGGCAGTAGGTTAGGGGCAACTTTTTTGGATTTTTTAACTATGCTTAGGGTTTCATTGGTTGGGACGTTTAAACAGGGATACAACATCGAAGCTCACTAAAATGTCTTCTGGTCGTAACTTGATAGACTGGATCTTGTTCACAAAATCCCGGGAGTTTTGGATATGGGAGTTGTCTGATGATGCAGACTGTAACGTTTGCGAAACGTCGGCAAAACACTGATCCTCAACACGGCCTCCGTCCGGAAGCAACATACTCTTCTCATTACATAACGAGCCGTGAAAGCCTTAAAAATAAAATGAGTGGCAAGCTTTAGTTGTATTCTTTACTAAGGTAGATATCAACAAGATATACAACTGATGATAATTCGTATCTTGGTTTTTCCCTCACTAGAGACTGTTTCGACAGACAATCCTTTATACCGCGAATAATATACGTGTCGACATTCCCCGGGGAAAAGATCTTCAATATTTTTTGCCCAGGTAATAAACGTAGCTTGATTTATCCTTGAAAGCAAAAAAAATGCATATTAATATTTACATGCCCACATCTTAAGAGGGAGAAAATAAGCTAAATCTTAAACTTACTTGAAACGTCGACAAACTATTATTCTCCGCAGTTTCCAAAACGCCCTCTAACTGGCGATCCTTTTCGGCAGTCACTATGCAGCAGGTTAGCCTATTCCGTACATTTTTTTTTCAGTCGACCATGCTGCTTATAATATTTGATGACGCTTTTTCCTTCCCGAGTCCTCAAAAGCGTTTGATATACTGGCCGTAAATTAATTTTTTTCTATTTAATTGTGTCCAATAATTTTCATATTTTTCCCGAAATTGTAATGAATTAGTCGATAATTAAACTATCGCATATCTTGTTATATCGAGTTCCGGAATTCGTTAGAATAATTTTGTATTTTTCATATTTTTATACGTCTGTACGTTTTTTCGTTCAGGAATTCTTTTCCAAAAGTTTATAGATACCAAATCGAATCGAGTGCATCACGATACTATATAATTGACATACTAAGAAAACGAAAAGAGCCCCATAATATATTTTCTCAACGAAAAAACCCAAAAGAAATATTTAAAAAGACTGTAAGGGAAAGGGGGATGCCCCGGCCATTTCAATGTATGTATCTTGTATATGTATAAATGTATAACAATGTATAAACGTATGTTTGCTAAGGAAGCAATGGGCGAGGCTACTCGCTGGACGGGTCTATATTTTTATGAATTTAAAGATTTACCCTTTTCATGAAATGGAATTATTCAATAATACAGCAACATAATATATCATTAAATTCGTCAACTTACATTTTCTCTGACGGTGGGTGTCGCAAAATGTCTTTGTATATCCTGTATAGAAAAGAAGGAACAGGCATTACAAGTATTTGTAGATATATAACAAAACACCGACAACGATGAGAAAAACGCAAGAAACAATAAAACCGAGCAATTCGTTTTATATAGATGAACAATTAACTAAGATTTTAATCTCGTAACCTCGTAACAATTAACTAAGATTGTAACCTCGATTTTCCCTGACCGACGCCATAAAATGATAAAAAAGATAACACGATAAAACGATCATGCGATATTCTTCGCTATGCGTCTTCTTTCAATACGGTAAATTGTAAAATTAAATTATACTAACGGATTCACTTTCACTAGATGTGTTGCACTTATGTCACACACGGCCACTGAAACTCGACTGGCCACTACAGTCCTCCCTCCGTAAGATGCCTTGCCCCTTCGATTGTGGGACGGGAGGGGTGGGCCGGGGTGGGAGGCTTCCGTAAGATTCCACAGAGCCCCGAGTCTGGAATCTTAGGGAGGTAGTACTGTATATTCTTTCGCGTAGACAAAGAGGCGTCGTGCACTAGTGTGAGTATTCGGTATATGAACGCACACTTTTTCTCTCTTGTAGAGACAGGAATAAAAAAAATTCAAACTCTGGGATTTGCCCAGCTCTGGAAAAACGGTTTCGACTTTCATGTGTACACAAAGATTATGATCTGAGTCGCTCCTCATCTCGCAGAGGCGTTGCGCGCTTGTATCCTACGGTACAGCATTTTATAAGAGAGCACCGTAAAAATGTCTCCACCGTCGTGGATTTATTTCCGATGAGACCATCAAATTTTCTGCGGTCGCAAATGAAAAATTTGGAAGCTCGAATTTTTACTGTGCTGTTTATGAAAATTTCGTTATTATATTTTAAATTCTATGATTCCGAGAGACATTTTTTCTGAAATGTGTAATAAATTTTCTGTAACAACATATGAAAAATTACAAGGTCCACATTGACCGGTGCGATGGTCTAGTGGTTAGCGTGCTCGCCACTAAACCAGCGGACGGGAGGTCCCGGGTTCGAATCCCAGTCGCGTACGTTTCGTCGTGAAATGTTTTTCTTCGGCATTTCGCGGCGAAATAAGACTAGTTCCACGACTGGGGGGCGAACTCGATGACCGGCTGTATTGGTATAGGTTTTCCGCAGTTTCCCTTATACCCATGACAGAAATGTCATGATGAATATAATACAGAGGGGCAAGTCGGCTGCGGCCGCAAGAGGGGGGAACAGGGAGAAAGATGGAGAGAAAAAAGGAGTAAACAGTAGAGAAAAGAACGGTCAGAATGATGGGAAAGAATAGGTAACAAACGCGAAAAGCGTGTACCTAAGGAAAAAACCAATAAACTACAAGGTCCACATTTTTACGGTGCTGCATCAGAAAAATTCATCGTCACATTTTAAATTTTGTGCTGCGAAATACATTTTTTCCTAAGCAAGATACTAATTTTTTTCATAAAAACCCATAATTTTTGTAACATGCATCTATAAATACTGCATTACGTGTCTTTTACATCACGATTATAGTAACAGCACGGTAATTTTTAACAGATTTTTCTCTCCGTGTACTGGTAATAAAAATCCCGTTTATTGGCACTGCGGAATATAAAATCACCAAAGCCTATTCTCTGCCCGCCAAAATAAAAAATCATAGTTATCAATTTGTAGAAATAAAAAATGACCTTGTCGCGGTCGAAGCAACAAGAGAATCGTGCCTACACATAACAAAAAATGATTTAGAAAATTGCAAAAACCTAGCGTCACATTATTATTTCCGGCCAAAGCAAGCAGCGCGTCCCGCTCATACTTCCGCATCGTGCGAGGTGGCAAAGAGTCGCTCAGATAAATCGCACTCTAATTATTGCGTTAGAACGCCATGGTAGGTGGCTACACGTTGCACCGGAGCCCGAAACACTTCTCATCCATTGCGGAAAACAACCAATCGCATATGCGACCTTTACGGGTGCAGGGACTCGGGCTTTGGACGGAAAATGTTCCGTCACCGCCCCTAATTTTAGAGTAGAAACTGTCGGCGAAATAAGGCAGAACGTACACTCAGAAAAACGTTTGGTACCGTGGAAAAAAATTGTTTGAATCAACCAAATCCTGCAGTTGCGGGTGGCGAACAATATAAACGATTGAATTGACTGCGAGATTTGGTTGAATTACAAATATATATTTATTTCCGACAACCAAACTTCTTCTTGATCCAAAAACGCACAGAGTACTTTCAATTATAATTCCGGTGTCCTGAAATCAAACTTTATTTGAACATACTGAACGGTTGGGTCGGTAATCTCTCCCTTAAAAGCATTTTCAAAATATATAGTTCAACGAAAAACATATACAGTAGAATGAAACATGTGTGCATTGAATGAATTGCAGAGCATATTTCAGTCAATACATAATATTTTTGATAAAAGTTCATGTACAGTCCGTACCACTGAAGATATATTTTAAAAGAAAACCCCCCAACGCTGCTATAGTCGATCCAACTATATGTTGGTTTGCCCTGAATGACGGAGTAGGTTCTGACAACTGATATTATAACATAGTTGAAGCTGCATACAGTAAGTTCAATCAAAATTGGTTTTACACCAATCGAATAAATGGCAGATAGAGCATCAGCTTAATATGAACCAAATAAACATCGAGTCACTCTAATAAAATTTCGATGTGAGCATATGCAACGTATACATTGAATTGGTAGAAAATCAATTGAATATAAATCATCGAAGAAAGTATTCTCCCTATACGATGAATTATAAATACAAATGGAAGACGAAGACAATAAGGTAAATAGATCCGCTAAATTATGAGACAAGATGATTAGTAATTTTTCAATAATTCCTGTTTATTAAAGTACATATTAAAAATACTGCGATGATACAGAAACAACTTTTATTGATTAATCTACGTCGATGTACGACTGTACGGTGTCAATTGTAAGATAATTTACAAAGCGCTCTGAGAAAATTACATAGTTAAACTTCAAAGCAATCTGCGTGTCGAAAAAAAAAATAAAAGAGAAATCAATTAAAATAATGTGTACAGATAAATAATATTTTTTTCTGATGTATCGAGAATTTATCTGCAGGCTACATGACAGAAACCATCAGATTTTGTGTGTTCTCGAAGTTGAATTGGCGCAAACAAGTCTTTTTGCTTTACGCAACGCCAGGTCTCAGACTACAGCGTGGTTGCGGCGAACTATTAGCGGCTTAAACCGAGTGTCCACATGGTTAGATGGATTGGATGGTTGGATGAAAATACGGGAGAACAATGGCTCGTGCCCGCAAAAAAATCTCAATCACGATTCCCTTAGCAATCGTTCAATACTTATGCACTTGGTGAACACGAAATGTTAAATGAAACTCACCGGCTTCCACTAAATTTACTATCAACACCCGAGAGACGCCGTACAATGTTTTTCTCGAAGGATAGCACGCAGCGTGACAACAATGGCGGACAAAAAGAAATGACGATCGTTCACTTTCCTCGAAATGTAGAAACAAGCGATTGAAGTCCCCAATCTATTAAGATGCCTTCTACTTCGCACATTTTTATGTTTTCGATGTAAATCGTCTCACAAAACTTATCACAATGAATATTGTAGTTTTCTACACGCTCACAGGGGAGATGCACGTCAACAGCCAGAAAAGAAGACGTGAACAGCCGGGAGTCGAAAGGGCGATCGTAGCGCTGTTCGTGCATGCATCTGAAACTACACTGATTCGCGATTTCCACTACCCAGTTAACCAAGCGTACCATTAGTACAGCATACCGCAAATGTGGAGTACGCTGTGCCCTACAGTACCGGTAATGTACGGGTACTGTAATGTACGGGTACGGGATAGCAGCGTAGTCGTACCTCCATGGTATCGGTACCGTGGAGTTACACCATACTGCAGTGCACGGTGGCTCCACGGTGGCGGTACTGTACCGGTACCGTACTAGTAAATTGGCGGTACAGCGTACCATACGGCGTACCGGTAATGTGCCAGTACCGTACGCACGTATGAGGTGGCAACAGTACCGGTACGGCGCACTCCACATGAGCGGTACATTTGCGGTACGTAGTTAGCCGGGTAACTAATCGCTCACAGCGATCGAACAGAGCACGCTCGTGGTCGGATTTGCCAAATAAAGTCGTTATCTATAAATCGTGCCGGGAAAAAAGTGATCGATTGCATCCACAAGAACTCAAGTAGCAATTGCAATCAATAGCTGAAAAATATGCACATCGTAGAAAAAAGAAAACACGGTCTTACCTCGAAGTAACTTTAATTAAATCATTTGTTTCAATTAACTTATTCAGTTGTATAACCAACCATCATTCGCTTTATGCGTAATAATTAATTCAGTTGGAAAATGTACTTTATTGGCCAATATAACGACCAAATATAAAGTTCAAATAACACGCGGATTACTTGTATGAACTCCGATGTAGTTAATCCAACCCATTATATGGCCAGGGAGGTATTGCTATTTGGACATGATAATTTGGTTATTTCAACTAAACTGGCTTTGTCACTTGAATCGAATTGTATTTCAAGCGAGTAAAATTAGGTTGCTTCAAGCAAAATTGTTTCAACTAAATACACAGTGGAATTGGCGCAAACAAGTCTTTTTGCTTTACGCAACGCCAGGTCTCAGACTAGAGCGTGGTTGCGACGAACTATTAGCGGTTCAAACCGAGTGTCCACGTGGTTGGATTTACCGAATTTAATCGATGTCTGAAATTACGGGAGAACAATGGCTCGTGCCCGCAAAAAAATCTCAATCACGATTCCCTTAGCAATCCTTCAATACTTATGCACTTGGTGAACACACAACGTTAAATGAAACTCACCGGCTTCCACTAAATTTACTATCAACACCCGAGAGACGCCGTACAATGTTTTTCGCGAAGGACAGCACGCAGCGTGACAACAATGGCGGACAAAAAGAAATTACGATCGTACACCTTCCTCGAAATGTAGAAACAAGCGATTGAAGTCCCCAATCTATCAAGATGTCTTCTACTTCGCACATTTTTATGTTTTCGATGTAAATCGCCTCACAAAACTTATCACAATGAATATTGTCGTTTTCTACACGTTTACAGGGGAGATGCACGCAGTGGCGGATTAAGGGGGGCGGAGGGGGCGGTCCGCCCCGGGCCCCTTGTCCTGGGGGGCCTCCAAATCTTAAGAAGTCATTTTTAGTCAAATTCCAACCAAGGCCGAAATATGTTCAGTAACGGGCAGTTTGGGGTTGGAGGGCCCGTACGTATGCAAAATATAAACATGGGTAGGTAGGTACGAATTCACCTGTTCAATAGGTCATATGTATCAATAGGTCATGATAGCAATTGTCAATCTAGCATAAAGCTTTACCTACTTATAGCCAGCGCCATAAAAATGGTGCGCGTCGCGTGGTGGGCCCCGCTCACTCTATGGTGGCGTTGGCGCGAAACATAAATGTTAGATCCAAACAATAGAGAAATTTCGTAAAAAAAATTATATACATACATAGTAAAGAATGACATACACACGTACTAAAGAATAACAACAGGGGAAATCAACCAATCTAAACCTAACATTCGTAAAATTACATTATAACTAGGTAACTTGTTAGAAGCCAAAATAAAGATAGTAGCCGCCGCTGTTGCTAACTTATTTTGTTATACCCACCATAAGCGGTTCTTCAAACAACCAGAAAACCTCTAATACCGCCTGGTGTTACCGCTTACTCTCTAGTAAATAAGCAACTACATCTGATGCACTTACATAAAAAAAATGATTAAGTATTTCAAAACATACTTTTTCAAGCAAATCGAATTCGATTTAATCACTATACACTGTGGTCTATATTCATTCAAATCTATATACAGCCAAAACATTATTCAGGGAATCCCCACCGCGCTGGTAGGTATTTACAAGATGGCAGTGTTGCCTACACCATAAAAGTTGACACACTTTGTGTCAAAGGGCCTTGTCATAGCAAAATATCATGTATTATAAATTTGTTTACACGTTAGTGGTTGATTATCTTGCTCACCACCAACAAAAACCACCAGCCACTAAAAACAAATTTTATCCACTAAAAGGGATGTCTAAACCAGGGAACAAACCACACACCATTGCCTACACCATAAAAGTTGACACACTTTGTGTTAAAGAGCCTTGTCATAGCAAAATATAATGAATTATAAATTTGTTTACACGGTAGTGGTTAAATATCTTGCTCACCACTAACAAAAACCACCACCCACTAAAAACAAATTTTATCCACTAAAGGGATGTCTAAACCTTTATAATCAAGTAAAAATACATCCCCGTATACTGGTAAAATTGCAAGTGAATTTACCGAACTTTTAATGAAAAATGACGACTTAAAAGAAGGTCTCATTTATACGGCGCTTTATGGAGATAATGCGCTGGCTAATTTCTATGTAATAATTTAAACACTAAATAACTCTAGATGCCAGATATAAACTGCTCACACGTGTAAAATATTGTAAAGATTTCGTAACGACGATAAAAACAGCCGGTCGCCGAATGTTTAGAGAAAGTATTCAGGATTAAACTTAGAAAAATGTGACTAGTAGGAGAGTTTTCGTAGCTGCGACTTTTCAGAGAACGGGTCTATCAATCAGTTTAGTCTTCAGTAAGCGTATTATTTGTGCATTTAGTTTTTTATTTGTGGCCAGATGCAGATTGAGGCGCATGCGCCTCGATCTGGAGAGTGGGAGAGACAGACAGAAGATATTCTATCCATCCGGCGTCAACATTTTCGAGCTGCTTTCAACCCGCGGAATGAAGGCCTCCTTCCCCGAGCAGGGGTCCGCGGTAGCGGATTATCGGGTATCCAAATGAGGGTACGATTTACGGAATATTATTATGTTAGAGCCTCCGTTAAACCTCCTAGATGGCATATACTGGACTTTAGGCTCAAAGGACGCTAGTGCAGCGCGCAACTGAAGCTACGAACCTCGGGTGGGCCTGATCAAGCGCTCTCGCAGAACCTACTGGCCCTCCTTTCAGGATATTGTAGGTCCGCCGTATACCCTCCGGACCCTCCATTCAGCCTGCTGTAGGTACTCCGAATACCCTCCGGATCCTCCATTCAACCTACCGTATCCGAGCCGTATACCCTCCGTCCTTTGAGCCTACTGTAGGCTCGCTGAATACCCTCCGGACCGTCCATTCGACCTACTGTAGGCGCACCATAGACCCTCCATTCGGTCTACGGCAGGCGTACCGTAGAAGAACTACCGGATAGTCCAATTCGTGATTTTGCCATTGCCGTAAAACGTCAAGTTAAAATATGCCAACAAGTTTTTCATGCTTGCTACAGTGTTGGCACGTATAAAAAGTATAGCACGATTCCCGAATTTATTGCACAGGAAATGCGTAATTTACATATTCCGATAGGCAACGTTCGAAGTTACATGAGACTCCTAAAAGATAAAAAATGGATCGTCGGCGAATTAATCCACGAATTCTACGGACATCAGCGTCCCACGTGCTCTACAATGGAGCAAAGCGCAGTTAAATGCTAGGCTGTGTGCAAAATGTCATAAAAATAACCTACTGCGACTATGTGAAGGAATGTTTTTGCGAAGGTGAACATTATGCATTTCAAGCAACAACAGACGACGAGATACGTTCCGAACTCTCTTATCTGCACGAGGGCCATAGAACGGATAATATGTCACTTATACGGGTAGCGGCATTAGAATCTGTAGGTGCCTTTATGTCAATTGATCATCACTCATTTATAGGCACGCCGATAAATTCAATGAATTTAGAGTAAGTCTGGATATACAAGCCTTTTTCCACGAATCACCTATAAAATGGGAATAAACCGATATTGAGAAACATTGATTGCTTGCGCATTTTTATTTTGCACTGATAATTTAATAAAGTGATGATATATTTTTACTTTTCGTGTAGTATTTATTCATCATCACGTGGCGAAACAACTGACAATGCATATTTATTTATACCATTATTCGACAATAACCAGTAAAAACGTATTTATTTCGGCATCAAATGGGTTACCGATCAGGCCAGAATGAAGTGTTGTTGAAGGAGATAACGAATTTGGGCTCAAAGCAGGTTAGGTGGGGTCGAAGCAACAGACTTGAGATCGAAAGCAGGTTAAGGAGGCCTGTGTTCTACACGTTCCATTGGTGCTGGGGGTCGAAAGAACATTTGGAACGGCTAACAGAGGCTGCACTGGATCAAATGGAGGCCTCTCCATGGCAGTGAACTTGAGAAATAGGGTCTCGCAGGTTCATCGGAGGCTGGCGGCTTGTGCATTACAAAGGAAATGGGTCTTGCGAGTATTCAGAGGAGGCTAGAAATTTTGACTTGGGATGTCACACACGTACCCATCAACAGCAATGCAACGTAGTGGCGAAAAATGTAAAGAAAAGTGGATCGGCCTAGCGCGCCTAACATATCATGGTCGTTTCCAAGCCTGTATCAAACCTGTGTTATTATTAAACGGGACTTCAGTGGATCTTTGCCCTGTTTATCACTTATAATCCAATACTTCTTGAACATTTGTGTCTCGATCGCATTATGCGAGAGAAGTTTTTCTAAACTGAAATTTATAAAAAATTATCGTCGATCTACGATGAACCATGAACGTCTAGTCAATCTGTCCATTCTATCAATTGAAAGGAAAGTTTCAAGGGAAATAGATTTCAACGACATTATTGAGAAGTTCAGTTAAATTAAAGCAAGAAAACATGTAAAATAGTTACAAAGCAAAAGCTTTGTTTTTAAACATATATGTACAATAAAGATACTTTCTTATTATAGTCTTCATTATTTCTTTGCACTCTACCTGTTAGGTGCTGTGCTGAATGCTGATCCGTATTTTACTTTTTTACCCATATCACAAGTAGGGCGTATAGTAAAATTACTTATCATCATTATTACATTCATTTTTTAGCGGACGGGGGGGGGCTCATTTATATGCCGCCCCGGGCCTCCGACGGGCTTAGTCCTCCACTGGATGCACGTCAACGGCCAGAAAAGAAGACGTGAACAGCCGGGAGTCGAAAGGGCGATCGTAGCGCTGTTCGCGCATGCATCTGAAACTACACTGATTCGCGATTTCCACTACCCAGTTAACCAAGCGTACCATTAGTACAGCATACCGCAAATGTGGAGTACGCCGTGCCCTACAGTACCGGTAATGTACGGGTACTGTAATGTACGGGTACGGGATAGCAGCGTAGTCGTACCTCCACGGTATCGCTACCGTGGAGTTACACGGTAGCGGTAGGTGGAGGTGGCAACAGTACCGGTACGGCGTACTCCACATGAGCGGTACATTTCCAGTACGTGGTTAGCTGGGTAACTAATCGCTCACAGCGATTGAAAAGAGCGCGCTCGTGGTCTGATTTGCCAAATAAAGTCGTTTTCTAGAAATCGTGCCGGGAAAAAAGTGATCGATTGCATCCACAAGAACTCAAGTAGCAATAGCAATCAATAGCGGAAAAATATGCACATCGTAGAAAAAAGAAAACACGGTCTTACCTCGAAGTAACTTTAATTAAATCATTTGTTTCAATTAACTTATTCAATTGTAGAACCAACCATCATTCGCTTTATGCGTAATAATTAATTCAGTTGGAAAATGTAGTTTATTGGCCAATATAACGACCAAATATAAAGTTCAAATAACACGCGGATTACTTGTATGAACTCCGATGTAGTTAATCCAACCTATTATATGGCCAGGGAGATATTGCTATTTTTACATGATAATTTGGTTGTTTCAACTAATCTGGCTTTGTCACTTGAATCGAATTGTATTTCAAGCGAGTAAAATTAGGTTGCTTCAAGCAAAATTGTTTCAACTGAATATACACAGTTGGTATTACCAAACGTTTTTCTGAGTGTATACGCCGATTTCCTACCACAATATAATTTATCATTCTTGTCTACAGATATGAACATACTTGATCGCATATCGACAAAAATTGTATTGCCGCCCGAAATCATAAACGATCCAAAATAATTAAACAGGATCAGCGAACGCTTAAAAAACATAAAAATTAAGTTAAACAAAGAGTCAAGCGATTCAATTACATATAGACATATTATAGGCAATTATTCACTGAACACAATCGCGCCGATAATACTCGGAATAGCCTGTATATGCTATTACCGCATAAAGCACGCAAGGAAACCTGTCAACGACGAGGCCTAAAACAGCGCCGAGACGACGCAACCAAGCAAATCACAGTCAGCAAAAAGGAAGCTGCCCGTGCCCAAATTAAGACTAAAAATCGAGCGAAACACATCCACGACGAGTTCCGTGTAAAATGAACAGGCCAAAATGTATTGGAACAAAAAATTATTATAGTTATGCGAGAATTATTTTAAGAAAAAAAATATCTATATGTACATCCATATATGGGATACTCACACGGGAAAATGAATATAGAGATTTGTAAACCGAAGGACCGACCATTGATAAAAAACTAATCCCAGGAGGGATTTGATCTTTTAAGGGGGAGGGATTCTGTATCCGCAAATTTGCGCAATACGAACGTGTTTGCGCAACGGTAAGAGTTACACTTTGTTGCCCTCCTTGCAAGAGTTACACTTTCACCAAAATGCAACGTCAAAAAGACACTTTGCGACACGTCCTGACCAAGCATCGTATGATGTTTGATCTAGGGCAAATTACGACAATCGAAGTCGACAATTAAGAGAAGTTACCAGGGAACAGACAGTCCTTGGTTGGCTTTTGAACGGTTCGGTCCTAAGATACGACCGACACTTTGTAAATTCATTTATAAGACCAGTCCAGTAATGAACTTATATTCCTATTCAACGAACTTGAGTTCCAACTCTTAATTCCGCAACGATCCCAAAAATACGTATCCCGGGTTCTCGAGCCGGGAATACAACAAATGAATTGGACGCGAAAAGCGGCAACTATCAAAGCAGTTTTGCAAAAAAATATTCCCTCCCCTTGCACAACGACGAAGGTGCACACATTGTTTTATTTTCTGTCTTTTTTGTCTTTCGCCGAACAACAGCTTCATAAAATAGAAATCCGACATTTTTTTCGACCACGAGTTTTGAAGATTTACGCTTGACAATGTTTTTATTTTTTTCGGCGATCTTTGTCCCCGGAGATATAGCTACTCAAAACAGTCAAAATTGACGGTGGAAAGATCGTCGAAAGATCGAACATGACCAATATTTGTGATTTTTCAGATGCAATGAAGTTTAAAACTTGTTTTAGATCTTTGCGAAAATTGTCCAGCTTGTGGATATTTTAACAGAGCCGATAAGTGGAAATTGTGTGTCATTTAACGCTGGCGAAAGTGAAATGGTTAATAAGTAATCTAATTGTAAAGTGGCATTATAGAAACCTAACCTTTGAAGAAAGCCATGTTTTATTCAACATATTTTGTCCAGAATTCTTGATTTTAATACAGTTGGGATAATTTAAGAATGGGTAGTAGATATACTGAAATCACTCACGCTTCCGCAAACTCGCCAACGACGAAACGTCAAACAGAAAGGAATATACATTTGTATTACAGTCGATCGTCGTTATAACGAATTTCAAGGGAAGTTCGTTATATCGAGTTTTATTTATATTGGGGTTTCGTTATACCGAAGTCATGTTCCTTAAGGGGAGATATACACCTGGAAGCCGGAAAAAGGTCATTTTTGTGAATTTTTTCAAGGAAAACTATTTGAAATTTCGCATTAGGGGTCTTAATTATCTAAAAGTATATACATTCAAATATATTTTTAATTTTCTTCATTTAAAAATATCAAAAATATACAAGGATATTGTATGATCCTTGGAGCGTTGAAAAAAAAATCTGCGTATACGGTACCCACTGGCGTTTCTTCAAAAATCATCTGAAAAGAAAACCAAAAAGATTATTCAATTAGATACTATAATCTAGTACTTGTCATAGCCGATTTTGAAAATATCGGTTTATGACAAAATGGCGGACGTTTGAACATAAATACTGATTTTTGGGCCAAAAATTAGTTATAATTGTGCCTGTAAAACAAAAACTAAGTAACGGAAAAAAATCCTATGACAAGTACTTGATAATGGTGTATAGTACAACCACAAAAAACCTTCAGGCAATCGGATAATTGGTTTTCGAGAAATTTTGGGTACCGATTTGAAAAACGTAGTTTTGAGAAAAACGCGTTTGAAAATTTGGGAATAAATAAATCATAAAATTTGTCAACTTACATGGAATCATCGATACCAGGCCTATAGTATAGGTCTTCTACGGGCGACGTAATGTCCATAGCTTCCAAATCGATTTTTCCGACAATCTAGGTGTATATCTCCCATTAAAATATTCTTTAAAAAAGTATATTAGTATTACAAATATGGGGATATTTTTTAAAGAAAAAAAGGTTTAAATTAGAGCATTTTTTACAAGAAATTAGCAATTAGAGCCTAATGTCCCAAATAGGGGTTTACAATCGGCACAGTAATGGCCCACGACTGGTTGCCAGAGAACAAACGATGGCGCGGTAATGGCTATATAAACGGGCCAGATCCGCACCATGCATGGTTGGTAATGGTAAACCGTGAATGGCTGCTAAGACTTGGCTAACTATCATACGCCCATATTGGCCCAGCAACGGCTGCCAGATCTTCTGCCGGAAATGAAAAACAAAAATATGACAAATTATGAATATAAAAATTCTAGTAGTATTTTTTTTTGTTTTCTTATGCTTTGTCCATGTACATAGAATAATTGCATTAAAAACACTTTCTGCATTGTTCAAGTTTTTACCTTTCATTGGGAATCGAACCTGCGCCTTTCGTTCTAGTGTCGAGCGCCCTACCCACTTAGCCATTCTAACACTTACAGAATCCATCGTTTGTTCGTTCCATACTTTTATGCCGATAATTTTATTCGTGACATTAAAGTTTACCGACAATTTTTTGGTCCATTTAGGCTGTAAAAATAACTCGCTCGTTTTGGGTGAAGTTCCGAAAAGCATACTCCTCTGATCGAGCTGAAATTTTGCACCGAACTTCCTCTCATTATCTTAAGAGAAACCGTAAACGGATGTTTGACGACTAGCAATAGTTTTCGGTACATCGCATTGTAAAGTTTATTATTTCACGCCATACGAGTATATCTATATATCCGATGGATACCCCCCACTCCTCCGGCCGCGCTGCTTCCTGGCAAACAGTGCTCGCCCGCATGTGCATATCACTTGCCATGTGGGATGGGTTTGTTTGGGTTTATTTAATATGGTAGAAGCGCAGGACAATAAATAACTTTCAATGTACGATATATCGAAAACTATTGCTAGTCGCCAATATCCTTTTAAAGGTTCTCTTAAAATATTGAAAAGAAGGTCGGTGCAAAATTTCAGCTTCATCAGTGGGGTATGCTTTTCGAAACCTTATCCCTTATTTTTACGTGTTACAGTTTAACGACCTGCATTTGCAAAACGCCCAAAAACAAACCATCAATGACTGGAATAGATCTGGCAAGCCGTTCATCCGCCTATGATACCCCAATGCTGATCGCCATATTATCGGTGCGATGGTATTGGCCCACCAATGGCTGGCATAGATCTGGCAAGCCGTTCATCAGCCTACGATACCCCAATGCTGATCGCCATACTATCGGTGCGATAGTATTGTCCCACGAATGGCTGGTATAGATCTGGCAAGCCGTTCATCCGCCTACAGTGCCCCAATGCTGGTCGACGAATTATTGGCCGATTATCAGCAAACCGTTTAATGGCTGAATGCTGGCATTTTTGTTACGACAGGCGACCCTATATGGGGTATATGATTATGTCGTAGTATCAAGGTTTCGGGTGAGTATCAGAAGGGAATGGACAAATCTTCGCTATATCGTGGTTCGACTGTATTTGCCCTTCATGTGAATTTTACAAAAATTACAAAAAGCTCACTTGTAAGTCATTGGAGGTGCGATTAACCCACGTGAGAAAAGCAACGACAAGTGCAACAAGCAGAATATTTGTGATGGTTTTACGGGGGAAATAAAATGGACCCTGGGATGAATTGGAGGAAATAGGTAACAGGAAAATATAGTAACAGGGCCTGGGGGAGAAATTGCTATTAGTATCTTGACATCAGCTTCATTAAAATTGAAAAACAATTCGGATAACTGTGTGCACCGCTGTCTAATCGGTAGGCCTGGTGAAATAAAAATTTGCATTTGATGACAGATTTTGAGTTGTCAACTAGATACGAAGCGTAATGGTTTGCGTTTTTCCGCCTTGCTTCCGAAAAACGAAAACACTCACATCAGTAGAGATCGAACAATCCTCGTTGCATTGAAGACGTTCAAGATGTGTCGTTTGGAATTTGTCGTTTGGAAACAGTACACTTTTGTCGGTAGCTCTTTCCTCTGACAAATACATAACTTATTGCCGGATCGTTATAACTTTCACATTGGTAAACTTAGTGTTGAAGTTGTCATTTTCCCTAAGGTATTCACAAACTACAATAACTTGAATATTTGGCATATTTGTTGGGCCAGCGTTTATCCAGTCCGGACTAATATAGGTTCTAGTCCGACATGCAACTGAGGGCAGGGTCCAATGTAAAACATACAAAAATAATCACAACTAGCAGAAAAATAATACTTTTTGGAACAAGTGTCAATCGGTAAAAATTAGGACACCTACTTAAGGTACAGCTCTTAAGGTACGATATTTCATAAATGTATAATGTAGGAACTCAATTGGCTATACATACACTGCAGTATGTGTAGTTATTGTTATTTTTAATAAACTTAAAATTAAACGGGTCTTGTCGCTCGTGGAAAATCCGAATAGTAAAATAATATTTTCTTTTAATCAACTCAACATAAATTTAACGAAATATAATGAAAACGGTGAACTACATTTTTTGAATCAAACGAGACAAAATCTGTTTACTCGCTATTCAAAATACAGCAGACGTAATACCGACTTCCTGTAGTGCATGCGTTGTCATCTCACGTTTTACACTCCACATTCCATTTGTTGTGCCTTTACACCCCTACATGTAACAGATTGAATGATGTTCTTCTTTTTCGTTACATGTTTTCGTGCGGGTGGTACCTACAAAGGAATTAATCAATATGATATATACGTAGGGTCGATTGTAATGTTAAAACGTGAAAAATAGGTTACCCTTAAACACGTTCTGCCGGCTAAAACACAAAATTCCTCCTGGTTACACTTACCGCGTCCAGCGCGAAATCGGATACTGTCGAGTAGTTCTAATTCAAGTTCTTCGCTATTTCAAATAGGATGTTTATTTTTTACGTAATTTAATTGCGGAGCTTAATAATTATTCTCAAAATTATTCCCATCATTATTAATGTTGTGACAGGAAAATGTTACGGTATTGTCACTCCTCGACGTCTTAACGTTCAAATTCATCGTACGAACGCGATCTATCGGCTATTTAGGCCCTGCGAAGAGTCATCGTAAGACCCGTTGGGAAAGCGAATCACTTCGCCGATCACGAAAATTAACCGTCAAACGCGATAATTCACACGCAAATTAGTATAAAACGAAAAACGAAAAATTATTTATAATAAACTAAAGAAAAAAAGGATCTCCCTTATTTTGTTCTGTAAAATGTCGATAAATGATTAGTGCTGTTCCGATGTTCAAGTTTTATGTTAAAATATAGTTAGGTAAGAGATATTAGGTGTCCAACTTAGTTCGGTCCGTTTTCGAAAGATGGCTCTAGGTGCTATAAATGGTTGACAGCAACAGCTGATTTTTGCTGTATCGTGAAGTATCAACATCTCTTAACCAAATATCGTTTACAGACCTTTGAGTTTTCGCATCAAGGCTAATTTTTACTGCGGTGAAAATGTCGAATTTGGTTCCAAATAAGCACCATTTGTGGGAAGTGTTTATTTTCTGTTTCAATTGGAAGAAAAGTGCAGCTGAAGCCCACCGAATGCTGGTCAAACCATCATGGGAGACTTCTACAGGCAACAATTAATCCGTTTAAAGCGAGCTTACAGCCCAGACCTTGCCCCTTCCGACTACCATTTGCTTCGATCGATGCAGAACGTTTTGACTGCAATACGCTTCACGTCACAACAGGGTATCAAAAATTGACTCGATTCATTCTTGGCTTCAAAAGATGAACGCTTCTTCCGCGACGGAATTCATAAATTACCAGAAAGATGGGAAAAAGTAGTGGCTAGCGATGGACAATATTTTGATTAATGTATTAATTCATTTTATCATTCAAATAATGGCGTATTTTAAGCAAAAAAACGGACCGAATTAAGTTGTACATCCAATATTAAAGGCCATTCCGCCAACAATAAAATTTTAGAACGTTAAAAATTAAGTGTCAAAAATTAACTTGCGGCAAGGAGATAATGGAATTAAACAGGGTGAATAAAAAATTTGTAATCAGATAGAGGACGAGGATCGATAATACTCGTCTGTGGTCTCTCTTCGGACGGCGTACACTTGATAACGACTTGTCTTTGATCGAGAGAGGTATCGAATAGCCTATAGAGGGAGGCATATCAACAGTGAAAAACGTTTAGCGAGCGCTCTCGAATTAATCCTATTCTATCACATGAAATAATATTCGGGAAGAATGATCTGCAAGATTATCGCCTATTTCCTCCGCATAGCTAGCATTACTCTTGGTATATACAGGGTGAGGCACATAAAGTGTTACAGAGCAATAGCAGTCAAACTATTCATCATATCCCAAAATGTTCCAGACTAAAGTTCCAGTGTTCGAGAAGGCCGTCATACTGGACAACCCAATTTTTTTATCGGTGGAGCCACGACGCTACGTCAAGGTTAACTTCACTTTTTTTTAATGGAATGGTACATTTTTTCAACCATTCCATTTCTAACCCCATTTCTTCAGTTACTAGATACTAAGAGCGCGATTTCCCTTGTGTAAATATAATGTCATCGGACGATAACGTTTCAATAGAATAAACATGGTTTCGGTCAATTTTTCCAGATTATTCAATTTATCTGATTCAGATATCTGAATACGGAATGAATACTGAATCGAATTGGATTCATTACTTATGTTGAAATCATTACTGACTTCAGTTGAATTCATTATTCATTTTGAAATAAATACTGAATCCAACGGGATTCATTATTCATTCTCAGAACGAATACTGAATCGAGGTGGATTCATTCTCGAAAAAAATGAATATCCATCTAACATGTATTCGGTATTATTTCTCTACTCGAATATTAAAAGTATTCGAGTATGCCCATCTCTGGTAGGCAGTAACGTAATTTACGCAATCACTCACAATAATTGCTTAGGTGGTCTGAATTCAGTAGGCAGTAACGTAATTTACGCACTCACTCGCAATAATTGCTTAGCTAGTTTGGATCCAGTAGGCAGTAACGTAATTTACCTACAAAAGTATCGATGCCCCGCGCTCACGTCACGGTCACCCGGTGTATATGCGAGCCCGCGCAAACATTTCAGCGCCTTGTTTCCGTACGCATGTACTTGCGGGTCCTAGCTCAGGGTTGGGCATATTCGATTTTTTTTTAAATTGATGAATAATAAAGTAACTTATTCAAAATTCGTTCCGAAAATGAATAAAGAATCCCACTGGATTCAGTATTCATTCTGAAAATGAATAATGAAACCAAGTTACAAAATTCAGTATTCGTTCCGAAAATGAACAATAAATCCTTCTGTATTCAGTATTCATTTCAACAGAAGTAATAAATCCAACTCAATTCAGTACTCATTCCGTATTCGGATATCATCAAATTGAATAATCTGGAAAATGGACAATCAGTTACTAGAAACTATACGCGCGATTTACCTTGAGTAAATATAATGTAATCGGACGATAATGTTTCAATAGAATAAACATGTTTTCTGACAATTTTTCCAGATTATTGAGTTTGATGATATCCGAATACGAAACGAATACTGAATCGAATTGGGGGAGATTACGATATCTCCGGCGCCTTAATTTTATCATTGGATTATGTAATATGGGCGAAAAAAATACGAAAAACAAGAATAACTTTTTTCGTTTTGAGCCTTAGTTTCGGAGTTACAGCGCTTTGAAGAGTAAAACATTTATTTCCCCGATTTTTCGATGTGAATCGAATTCCCGCGTGCTTTGCATTGTTTCATCGTATTTCGTCGGTGATTTATGTAAATTCGCTGCAGATTATTAGCGTTATCCAGAATACACCACGTGGAGGTTATCTGCATTGGTACTCCTTAGTCCTGAAAAGGGCTGTTTTGTGTGTGTGTGTGTGTGTGTGTTGTGTTGTGTTGTGTGTGTGTGTGTGTGTGCGTGCGTGCGTGCGTGCGTGCGTGCGTGCGTGCGTGCGTGCGTGCGTGCGTGCGTGCGTGCGTGCGTGCGTGCGTGCGTGCGTGCGTGCGTGCGTGCCTGCGTGCGTGCGTGCGTGCGTGCGTGCGTACGTGTTCGTGTGTGTGTGTGTCTGTGTGTGTGTGTGTGTGTGTGTGTGTGTGTGTGTACCCACCCAACGATTCCGCCCACACATCGAAGGTGCTCCAGACCCACCCAACGATTCCGCCCACACATCGAAGGTGCTTCAGACCCAGCCAACGATTCCGCCCACACATCGAAGGTGCTCCAGACCCACCCAACGATTCCGCCCACACATCGAAGGTGCTTCAGACCCACCCAACGATTCCGCACACACATCGAAGGTGCTCCAGACCCACCCAACGATTCCGCCCACACATCGAAGGTGCTTCAGACCCACCCAACGATTCCGCCCACACATCGAAGGTGCTTCAGACCCACCCAACGATTCCGCCCACACATCGAAGGTGCTCCAGACCCACCCAACGATTCCGCCCGCACATCGAAGGTGCTTCAGACCCACCCAACGATTCCGCACACACATCGATATTCTTTATTCGGGTTGACTCTTTATCTATATATATTATAGAGAGGGGATTGTATCTGTATCTACTAAACGAAGCCAAAATCGCGATTTTTTTATTCTTCAAAAAGTGCTTATTTTGGCCCAAATATTGATTATCCATGGTTAAATCAAGGCGCCGGAGATATCGTAATCGTGCCGGATCTACCTACAGAAGATGCTCGAAGTGATGACGAAGTGCTTACCCTCGACTTGTAAGCACTTGTTAATTCGCTGATGAAAAGACCGTCTAACTTCAGCGAACATGTTTGGTGGAATTTCGGTACATGCTCGGCGTATTCTTTCTTTCATGCCGTCAAGCGTGGTAGGTGCGTCCGCCAATACGCGTTCTTTGACAAAACCTCATAAAAAGTAATCTGGTGATGTTAGATCTGGCGAACGAGGTGGCCAAACTATAGGGCCGTCTCGTCCTATCCACTTTTCACCAAAAATCTCATTCATCGCTTGTCTTGAACACAGAGCATAATGGGGTGGTGCACCGTCGTGTTGCATCCACATGTTCATCCGAACATGCAAGGGCGCGTCTTCCAGTAATTGAGGCAGTACGTTTTGCCCAGTCAAGCGACCATCGAAAAAATATGGACCAATAACGTGATCGCCGACAATGCCGCACCAACAATTAACGGCCGGACCACGGATGTTGGAATGGTACAGTTCTCATCCATCAAGGATTCTTATTTGCCCAATAATGCATGTTATGCCTATTCACATTTCCCGTATTTGTGAAGTTAGATTCGTCAGAAAAAAGCACATGACTCAAAAATGAGACATCCGTGCGCATTTTTCTACGAATCCAGATTCAGAAATTGACGCGATTTTGGAAATCATTGTCGTGCAAATCCTGATGTTATGATATACGATATGGATGGAGCTTGTGGTGATGTAAGATTCTTAATACAGATCGCCGACTAATTTCACGCTCTCTTTCCATTTGCCTGCTGCTCGCATGTGGATTTAGTGCAGCAAAAGCTAAGATAGCAGCCGCATCATTTTCATTAACAATCGGTCCACGTTTGACTCGTGTTTGTTTCACTGTACCGAAGCGACAGAAACAGTCAACTAATCCCTTAAAAGCCATATGCGATTTTTGTTGCCTATCCGGATAACGAGCCGCATACAAATCTTGGGCGTTTCTGTAATGTTTACGGCATTCCTCCAGCATCATCAACAAATCAAAAGATTCTTGAAAATCGATCATTTTCGCGATCCGATGTACTCACATTAGAAGGCAATGTGTGACTAACGGATATGTCAACAGAAAATGCGTCCTTGCTGCCGATAAGAAACATTGGTATCGTAAGAAATGAAAACAGCGATCAAAAAGTGTTTACAAGTCGAGGGTCATCACTTCGAGCATCTTCTATAGGTAGACCCAAACCAAGGTTAGTGGATCCTTTGGAAGTGATTATTCCGATATTTTTCGATTTTTCGACCATCTTCATACTTTGCCTGACTAGAATGACCTTGTGTTGTAGGTCGCTGAATTCGTCATAAAATCGGTAATAATGTGATCGAAAAAATACATGGTTCCATTTAAAAAAGTGGAGTTGACCTTGTCGCAGCTTCAGCGCCTCCACTGATAAAAAAAATAGGGTGGTCCAGTATGACGGCCTTCTTGAACACTGATACTTTTGTCTGAAACATTTTTGGATATGATCAATAGTTTGAGTGCTATTGCTCTGTAACACCCTATGTGCCTCACTCTGTATATAAGGCATTCACGCCATTTCGCTCGGCCGTGACCCTAACCGTTTAACATTTTTTTTATATTTTAAAATGAAATAGTATGCTATGCAAGGAGTAGTTTCACAAATTTTAAATTTTTATCGCATATATTTCAGAAGTTACAATTTTTCGAAAAGTCTGGATTTCAGACAGTTCGGAAACGTTCTAACGCCGATATCTCTTAAATTAATCGATATATCGAAAAATGTCTATAGATCGATTTTTTTCATATTAGTTCACACTTTCATTAAAAAAGGAAAAAAATTAAATTATCGTTGTCAACATTTGTTCAGCCTGTAAAGTGAAAACTATTTTTTTTTAATGATGATTGCCATTTTTTTCAAAAAATTCTCTCAAAAAGTATGACGAATTACATGAATTTTAACGCTAGTCCCATTGTGGGCCCATTTTCCTTGTATTTTTGGTAATTATGCATAAGTGGGGCACCATGCCAATTTCGATGGCAACATTTTTGTTGGCCTCAACTGCTTTAATTGGTCACCGTTAATGATATTTTGGCGGGGGAGGCTGACATTTTTCATTAATTACATAAGTTATGGGGATTTTGAAGTTTCCGGAAACACGTGGTGTCCGGAATTCCATTACGTGTCGGAGGGTATGACCACGAATAGAGCACACACACACACACGCAGCACCCAAACAAACCGAAACAAACCCAAAAATACATACACACAGCACACAGCACACAGAACCCAAACAAACCCAACACACAAACATGCACACACACACACACCACACAGAACCCAAGGACACACACACGCACGCACACACACGCACACACACACGCACACAGCAGTTTTTCACACGCTATGCAGGTGGAAAACTGCTGTGTGTGTGTGTGTGTGCGCGTGTGTGTGCGTGCGTGCGTGCGTTTGGGTTTGTTTGTATTCTGTGTGCTGTGTATGTGTGTATGTGCGTGTGTGTGCGTGCGTGCGTGCGTGCGTCCGTGCGTCCGTGCGTGCGTGTGTGTGTGTGTGTGTGTGTGTGTGTGTGTGTGTGTGTGTGTTTGTGTGTGTGCGCGCGCGCGTGTGTGTGTCCGTATTTGGGTATTCGGGAAGGATTTTCTATGAATCCTACCCCCAACATAGGCGTAGAAATGTTGGAAATGCCCTATCTCATCACGTGCTTCCGGGAACTTCAAAACTCCATAATTTATGGAACTAACAGAGAATGTCAGCCTCCCTCAACATAATATCACTTACTATAATGGAATCAACAACTTCGTGGCGAAAAAAAATGTTCCCATCGAAATTGGGATGGTTATGCATAATTACCGTATTTTTAAAAAAATAAATTCAATTTTTTTCACGAAAATTTCGAGTGTTCCGTATGAATCACATTTATCGTATTCGCAATATTTTTTTTTATGTTTTTGTACCATTCTAAGATAAATCACGCCTACACTTGGCAAGCGAAGATCCCAAGGTTGAAACTTTACATTGTTTGAATTGCAAACATGGGAGTGTTATTCTCTCCTTCTGTCGAGGAGCGAGGCTCGTGAAACCAGAGTTTTTAGAACAGTTTGTAAAAGTAGCCGGAAGCAACAGTGTCTCTTCACCTGCTGAAAAGTGAGTAAAAGAATTATTTGCTCCAGTCTATCGTGGTTATCATTGCTATGGCATTGAACGTGCATTTTGATCAGTGTCGCAATCCTTTTGACGAAAAAAATCATGCGAAAAAAAGAAGAAAAAATTGAATAAAAAAAAATGGGCCCACAATGGGACTAGCGTTGAAATTCATATAATTCATCATACTATTTTAGAGAATTAAAAAAAATGGCAAGCATCTCCAAAAAAAATAGTTTTCACTTTACGCGCTGAAAAAATGTTGACAACGATGATTTAATTTTTTTTTCCTTTGTTTTATGAATGTGTGAACTAATATGAAACAAATCGATCATAGGCATTTTTCGATATATAGATGAATTTAAGAGATATCGGCGTTAGTGTCACGTCGCTATCAAATGCGCACATTGTGTTTCTTTTTCTTGCTTTCTCTTATCTTCTTGAGCCCCGGCAAAGACGCAGGGCACACGCGATTTCCTATGGATATCGTGAGCGACCACATACGCGCGTCAGAGGCATTCTCATTTTTCGACAGATATTTATATTTTTCTTTAAGCTTAGACCTACACGGCGGAAATGTAGGCTATTGATAGTAAATAAACGTCTCACGTACTTTCCCACGCGGGAGCACAGCAGTCTTATCCGTATGAAGAACAAATACACACTCGCCAGAATGAAATCCTCGAACCTAGGAAACCACCCTGTCATAAAACACCACATGCACTCGCGGGCCTTGGTCAACAAGCCCTATCTCGAGCCGTGCGTTCTCGCCGCCGACAAGGCCCCTTTTTCCTCCCGGTATTTTTCCGCGCTCCAGATAAAGGAAACGCTGCTCCAATTCCTGGAAATAGAGCGACGAATATGACTCGCAGATTACGTCCTGCTCCCACTCTATATTTGCGACCAATCATCCGAAAAGACACATATTTGATGCCTCTTCCACCAATCCCTGTGGAAAATGCATCACGAAAATGCACTCCATCCCCCATTAACGAAACCTCTCCTATTTTCCACTTGGCGATGAATTATCCTACAGTAAGTCAGTGTTCCATCACCACTCGCTGAAGTTAGTCTCCCAACAGTTTCCATCGCGATCGGACAAAGTATCCAACATCTTCCATCAAATCTAGTTCAAAACGAAAAGCTGTCTCCTGACAGTATCCGACAAGTCCAAACGTTAACTCTAAAAATTAGTATATCTTCGGTATAATTGTTACAAGTTCTGTCTATACTTTGTAAAGTGCGAGCACATTAATATCGATACATTGAATTGCGTAAATGCCCAATTAATTCGAAGACTCGGCTCGCGATAAATACTCGTGTATTAAAAGATCGTGTCTACGTGAAGAACACCAACTCCGCTAAACCCGTAACCGAGCGCCCCGGCCTACCTGCGGAGGTCCGATTCGACCCTCCGTATCTCCAACCATTGTACCCATGGCGCATCGACAAATGTAAGCGAAATACTTCATGTACATTTTCTGTATTATTAATGTAATCGACTTAACCAGATTGGTTAATTCCAATAAACCCCGAGTCGATAGAATTTGAGTGTCCAATTATTCCTGAACCGGATAATCGCGTCATCCCAGTTTTACCCAAGCACTACCCCTTTTTACCCTCATCCCGAGCTATTGCGCTAGGTGTAGGCTACAAAGAGGGAAACGTAAAAATATATGCCCACGTCCCCTCAGGACGTGACATATTAATTTTTGGGGGCTCGTCCGGGATTATGAAAAGGGAATGTGCTGAGTAATCTAATGTCTGCCGACGAATCGAGTAGCTCATTTAATTTAAATGTTACGGAAGATCTAGCAGAACAATCGAGATATTCATTAAGGAGCTCCAGTGCTGAATTATTTCCTGGTCTCGAACCAAAAAAACGTTCAGTAAAATCATTAAATTTACCTCGTAAAGCCGAAAACAAAGAAATAACAGTCATGTCGACAAATCAAACACTCTCTTTGAAGGATGCTCTTAATTTCGTTCCGGAATTCAACGGGAAAAATATCCCCTTTTCCGACTTCGCAGCAGAATGCGAAGATGCACGGGATATGCTCCCACCCGCATCCGAGAGACGTTTTGTACGATTCGTACGGAGCAAATTAAAAGATCGAGCCAGTAGAGTTATTCGTGCGTCCAAGTTCGAAACAGTAGACGATCTCTTAAAATTCTTGAAAAAAATATATGCACCAAACAAAACTGAGGCGTAACTGTTGGGAGAACTCAGCCATATATTCCAAGCAAGCGGCGACAGCGTGATCGATTTTTTCACACGGATCAGGGACAAAGCAAAAGAAATATTTGAAGCTCAAAAAGCATCCCACAGTGGGGCAGAAAATGCCGTTCTCAGAAAAACACTAGATGACTACTTCCTCTCGTGCTTCAAACGCGGGTTAGCAGAAGAAATAGACCAACGTCTTCCCAAGTGCGACGATGTCGCAACCGCTATAGATTATGCTATAGAAATCGAACGCGACCTCAAGGCGCGTAGAGAACTGCAGTATCCCTAGTTAGATCCGTTCCAACAAGACCGGTAAAAATTTGCAACATTTGTAAAAAGGATAATCATACGACAGAAACTTGCCGATTTGGGACAGTTACGTGTCAGGAATGCGAGGGTAAAGGTCACAGTGCCGATCAATGTAGGAGTAGTCAACCCGAACAAAAGACTGTCACGTGTCAAATTTGCGATAAGCCCGGCCACACCGCGAAAACTTGCTATGCCAACCAGAATCTTCGAATTTTTCTGGCAATCAATCACAGCCCCCGCCTGCTCCTCAATGCCGAATCTGCCATAATCACGGCCATACAGCGGATACATGCTTTAAAATCCAAAATAATTATTCGAAATCTGATCCGCCACCTTGTTGGTATTGCAAAAAAATTGGGCACGTGATAGTAAACTGTCGTACCCGCGAATATAATAATTCACGTTATCAGTCGGGAAACGGGCCGAGTGCCTCTCGGACGGATGCGCCGAGCGGCCCCTCCACTCAAACGCGTCAAACAAACACCGTCTCGATAGAAGCGCCCAACGAGAATACCCGACCTACGCAATAAATTTTACGCAATACCCGACCTACGCATGAAAATTTTTATAAATTACCCTCGATGTGTATCGGAGCACTACCGGAGAAAGGGACAATTTCAATGTTGTTAGACAGTGGCGCTATCACAAACCCAATTAAAAAAAAAATACAATTTCGAAACTTTATTCTACATCATACCTGACGAGGTTCGAATCCCTCACCCCGGTTCATTGAGGTCCCAATTGTTTTTTTTTGCGACAAAATCCAAAATAAATTTCAAGACGGAATGCCTTGAATGTAAAGGCAAGGCATGGCCGTTTAAACGAACAAACGAATCCGACGAGATAGTAGAAATCCCCGCGCGTTCGAAACCTCTCTCGACATGAGAGTCTAAAACCGCACGTTAAAGGAAGGGTATATCCCGCCTTTAAAAATCCGTAATGGTGTTTACGCTGGCGACTGCCCGGTAATAAACATAGACAAGGCCCATTTGAAGGTTTTAAACCCCACAAATGACGCCGTACGACTGATCGTGCCGATCATAAAACGACAGGAATTCGACATCGTGGAAAACAAAAGCAAACAAAAAACAAAATCAGACTGCACGACAATCTGCGAATCCAATCCATTTTCTCGCGATGCTAATCCAATTTCTCGCGATGCTAATCCATTTTCTCAAGACTCTGATCCTAATTCGGACGTAGATTGCATGACAACTACGCCGGTCCAGAGCCCAGTAGTGGCTAATAAAAAAATCCGACAAAAACGTCGAAATAAAACTTTGTCAACGATCCAGTGAGAGCAATGATGAAGAAAAACCAAACAAAAATAAAAAACAAAACAAACCCAGATTGCATGACAATCTCCAATCCTAATCTCAATTTCTCGCGATGCTAAATCCAATTTCTCGCGATCATTCTAATCCAAAATCATATTGCATGTCAATTTCAAATTCCATGCAAATTCCTCGTGATCCTTCTATTTCAGTCGTAGATTGCAAGACAACTACGCTATTCCAGGGCTCAAAAGTGGCCAATCCAAAAAATCCGACAGAAAAAGTCGAATCAAAACTCCGGTGCAGCTCCGATGAGGGCAATGATCAGGGAAAAACAAATAAAAATTCTGGTAGCGAGGAAAAATCAAAAACAAAAAGGAAAATGAAAACAATAAAAAATCGAGAAAACATTCAAAATCAAAAACAAAAACAAAAACAAAAACAAAATCAAAAACAAAATCAAAATCAAAATAAAAATCAACATCAAAAACAAAGTCCAAATCAAAATGGAAATCAAAACCAAAATTTGAATGTAAAAACAATTTTTGAAAAAAGCCTTCCGACCTTATATTTATGGCAGAAGGTTCACTCTCGTTACAGATCACAAGCCATTAGTTTGGTTTAGAACCGCTAAAGACGCTAACGCACGTGTGCTCAAATGGCCAATAGAACTCTCAGAATACGACTACGACGTCGTGTACAAACCTGGTACTTTGAATTCAAACGCTGACGCATTGTCGCGTAATCCAATTCAAACATTAGAAGAAACCGAAATCGTTACTCATTGCAAACAAATACAAATAAGAAATCCAGTAAACGCGTTACTAGAAATAAACCGTCTATCAAAAGAATCCGGTAGTAGCGAAGAGGAAGGTGGAAGCCCCATAAGGTTCACAACTCAGGTAGATGTCCACCCCATCCCTCAGGAAAAAAAAAATAAATGTCGTCACTCGCTCTCAAGCGAAGAACGACATAATTCCAAATACAAAAGAAACTGCACGAGGAAAAAAATCGTTTGGTGACGATACACCGGCAAGAGCCGATGCACCCTCACCAAAAGGGACAGATATGCGTACCGAACCCCGGCACCTTATTCGCCGAAACCGTAAGGTCGTAAACTACGAGGAAAGTAGTGGCGATGAAACAGAAGCCGAGGTTATAAGACCCGCACGTGTTAGGCGCCCCAAGAAGGTTATCGACTGAAAAACAGCTGAGGGCCCTAGCCAGCGCAAAGCATCCCGTATTCCTAATTTCCAAATTCCCTCTGATTCTAATTCCAATGAACCGACAGATTCTAACTCCGATTCGGTTGACTCGCCGGAATCCTCCGAAGATGAGATATACCTCGGACTCACGGAACAAAGGTACGTGAATTTCAAATTGCTAATTGTGTCACGACGAAGGAATTGTTTCATTTCCGAAACGACCACTTAGTCTATTTTGTTGATTCAGCTGGTAAACCATGCGACTCTGGAGCACAAAAATTATTGGAATTAAACAAACTTCCCCTCTGGAAAGATTTAACAGTAGGCCAAGTCTACACTAAGAAGGTTGGAAAAAATATCACATTGCATTAGTTATCAAAGGCGAGAATTCTGGATCGTTATCTTTCATATTAGAGGACATTACAGAAAGCGTAAAAGAGTTGAGAGACCTTTTCGAAATTTCTGAAACTCGAATCGTGGAGAATTTGTCAGACAAATCACGTCGAACACATAGTATGGACCGACGTCATGAACATCATAAAAGAAATATTCACAGTCAAATAAAAATAATCATTTGCTTAGGAGCTATACGCTACGTGCCAATTGAAAAACAAGATTCGATCTTTTCCGAAATGCATAAGTCCCCAATTGGAGGACACAAGGGTGTCTCAAAAACCTACAATAGAATTAAACGCGAATATTTCTGGGAAGACTTGAAATCAGAAATCCAAAAAAGAATTCAACAATGCTTAGAGTGTCAACTAAAAAAATTAGTCAGAGTCAACACGAAACAACCAATGATAATAACGGACACTCCGGGAACAGTGTTTGAAAAAATTTCAATGGATATAGTAGGTCCAATGCAACGTACCTCGAATCAGAACGAGTATATTCTCAGTATCCAAGATCACCTCTCGAAGTATTGTGTCGCGATTCCACTCCCAAATACACTAGCGACAACGGTCGCCGATGCTTTTATAAAGAAATTTATATGCGTTTTTGATACACCCAAGGCGCTATTAACAGATCAATGAAGTAACTTTTTGAGCGGTCACATGAAACGGGTCGCAAAACGATTTCGTATCAAACGATGTCGAACGACCGCGTTTCATCCTCAATCCAACGGATCCCTCGAGAGATCTCATCATGTACTGGCCGAATTTTTGAAACAATATACGGATAAAGACAATGAATGGGATCAATGGTTAGAATTGGCAACACTCTCGTATAACACAAGTGTTCATAAAAGCACAAAATATACTCCGTACGAAATAGTCTTTGGCAAATTAGCGAGAGTTCCATCAAGCGAACCGCTTCGAGGATCGGATCAGCTACCCACTTATCGCGGGTATTTAATTGAATTAATCACGATAATAAACGGAATCAGAAACCTCGCCTATGAAAATCTAGTCTCGTCCAAACATCGTTCGAAGAAATATTACGATAAGAACGCTAATCTCAAGAGTTTCAAGGTAGGAGATTTCGTCTACCTCCAAAAGGGCCCCAAACCAGGTAAACTTGGAGACCATTATACCGGACCACATAAGGTTCTAGAAAAACTGAACAAGGGTAACGTAAAAATCCATTATAATAACAAAACACGAATAGTGCATGAAAACCGATTGCAATACTCACACATTAACACCGAAACCAGAAACAAAAAGAAAAAGCAACCACCAAGAGTCGACGAATCAGATTTTAATCCCAATTAAATAAATAACCACAACAATTACACTGTTTTTTCAAATGGCTGTTATCAAACTATTCAGAAACATCAACGGGTATGACTTTTATGAAATCCCAAAAACAAATTCGAAATTCCAAAAACTAATTCAAATTTCCAAAAACAACAACGCTGTCTATTAAGAATTATTTAACACTCATTTAAAAGATATTCGTCCAATGTTAACTCTACATTTATATCTGATGAACGACACATACAGAAACAAATTTAAACGCTATATTTATACGCTGTACGCTATATACATATTCAATAATGTAACCGAGAATGTTAAATTCTTCAAAATAGTTTATCTCCTGCGATACAAGCACTAGACGAATTTATATATAGTTTAATGAAAGCTCCAAGCCATATGGCGGTAGTAGCTAGCGAAGAAGTAGACGTTATTAAATATATACCAATACAAGTAAACCTGATCGGGTTAAAAGAATGTTAAAAGTATGTTAAAAGAAGGCTAAAAGAACATTAAAAGAATGTTAAATGAATATTACGATCAACCTGTCACTCGTGGGAACGAAAAATATCTCCTTACTCCTCGAACTCATAAATTCCCAAAAGAAAAACTCAAACAATCTGTAATTCCTTACTTCCTCCATATTACCTTTACGGAGACATCTGGTACAAGTTCATGGCTGCTCCTGTCGAAGCCGACGACGAAGTCTATTGGGCGATACACCAACCCAGAACTACCATGTGTGATCTATTCCGCAGAAGACATCGACAACGTACGAAAACACATGATGTTTCCTGTAGAACAGCCCGCTGCCATAAACAATATGGCACGGGGCATCAGTGGTCAAAACATTGTCAACCAAACGGATTCCATCTGGAATCGCACCTGGGAAATATACTTTGAATTCGGCACAGCAAACGCTGGTGTCACCCGAATGTTACCCATCGTTCGATCGAGTACGCTTCTCACAGATGCACCTGGCTAAACGACCTAAGAAGATAACGTCAACGGGGGAACTGGTCAAGAACTTCATAAACCCGTCACAGCTTCTTCAATCTAACCAAAGGATCAAGTCAAGACCAACGCTGCAACACATGATCTCTACATTAACATCTCCGATCGTTCAAGGTACGATCAACCTCCTAAAACACGTTCCTTTCCTTTGAGTTCGTACGAGAAGACATTCAAGTATCAAAACGACTATTTTAGTCATGCCTAACAACGTTTTTCTCTATCCTCATTATTATTGTTCTTTTAACCTTGTCAAGTAAGATAAGTTGAAATGAGTAAATGAGTATTCGTAAGGAAAAAGAAAGGAGAAAACGCGTAAATATACATCTTACAGTGAAGTAAAAAACATATATACATAATGTTTAAAAAAAAACAAAAAATCTCGTACGAAAATCTTTTTAAAAGATACACACACGCTTTCTTATACGGTGATAATGAAATTCATGTGTACCTCCTAAGCGCAAGATAACTATAAGTCACACCGTCATATTAGATACCAATCCTCGAATATATTTAAGTCAAATTGTAAGTCGATCAATGACAATGCCAATTCATACTATCGTGCCACTATTTTTTCGATTGCAACCCCAAACGAACCTGATCGAGCGAGACGCTCAATCCTAAAGGGGGGAGGTGTCACGTCGCGACCAAATGCGCACAATGTATTTCTTTTTCTTGCTTTCTCTTATCTTCTTGAACCCCGGCGAAGACGCAGGGCGCACGCGATTTCCCATGGAAATCGCAAGCGACCACATACGCGCGATAGAGGCATTCTCATTTTTCGACGGATATTTATATTTTTCTTTAAGCTTAGACCTACACGGCGGAAATGTAGGCTATTGATAATAAATAAACGTCTCACGTACTTTCCCACGTGAGAGCACAGCAGTCTTAACCGTATAAAGTACAAATACACACTCGCCAGAATGAAATCCTCGAACCTAGGAAACCACTCTGTCATAAAACACCACGTGCACTCGCGGGCCTTGGTCAACAAGCCCTATCTCGAGCCGTGCGTTCTCGTCGCCGACACGGCCCCTTTTTCCGCGCGGTATTTTTCCGCCCTCCAGATAAAGGAAACACTGCTCCAATTCCTGGAAATAGAGCGACGAATATGGCTCGCAGACTACGTCCTGCTCCCACTCTATATTTTCGACCAATCATCCGAAGAGACACATATTTGATGCCTTTTCCACCAATCCCTGTGGAAAATGCATCACGAAAATGCACTCCATCCCCCATTAACGAAACCTCTCCTATTTTCCACTTGGCGATGAATTATCCTACAGTAAGTCAGTGTTCCATCACCACTCGTTGAAGTTAGTCTCCCAACAGTTTCCATCACGATCGGACAAAGTCTCCAACATCTTCCATGAAATCTAGTTCAAAACGAAAAGCTGTCTCCGGACAGTATCGGCCAAGTCCAAACGTTAACTCTTAAAATTAGTATATCTCCGGTACAATTGTTACAAGTTCTGTCTATACTTTGTAAAGC
Source organism: Ophion slaviceki (assembly GCA_944452715.1). Taxonomy (NCBI): domain Eukaryota; kingdom Metazoa; phylum Arthropoda; class Insecta; order Hymenoptera; family Ichneumonidae; genus Ophion; species Ophion slaviceki. The sequence continues at coordinate 13,178,087 of OX101795.1, read as the reverse complement.
GCGACCACATTAATATCGATACATTGAATTGCGTAAATGCCCAATTAATTCGAAGACTCGGTTCGCGATAAATACTCGTATATTAAAAGATCGTGTCTACGTGAAGAACACCAGCTCCGCTAAACCCGTAACCGAGCGTATACAACCGAGTGGCCCGGCCTACCTGCGGAGGCCCGATTCGACCCTCCGTATCTTCAACCATTGTACCCACGGCGCATCGACAAATGTAAGCGAAATACTTCATGTACATTTTCTGTATTATTAATTTAATCGACTTAACCAGATTGGTTAATTCCAATAAACCCCGAGTCGATAGAATTTGAGTGTCCAATTATTCCTGAACCGGATAATTGCGTCATCCCATTTTTACCAAAGCTCTACCCCTTTTTACCCTCATCCCGAGCTATTGCGCTAGACGTAGACTACAAAGAGGGAAACGTAAAAATATATGCCCACGTCCCCTCAGGACGTGACATTAGAACGTTTCCGAACTTTCTGAAATCCATATTTTTCAAAAAATTGTAACTTCTGAAATACGTGCGATAAAAATTTAAAAATGTGTGAAAATACTCCTTGCATAGCATACTATTTTATTTTTAAAAATAAAAAAAATTGAAAATGTTTAGGGTCACGGCCGAGCGAAATGGCGTGGAATAACCTTATATATATTACCGGCGAAAAGTTTCCGGACAAAAGTTTAAAAGAGTGCCGGAACCGTTTCTATGCCATTTCGCCGGTAGTTGACCTAGGCTAATTTCAGAAACGGCATTTTAAAGAAGAAAAATTTACCTTCATTTTGGCTTTTTGCCAAAAAACTTTACGATTTTTTTTACAATTAGCACGCGCTTTTGAAAAGGACCATTATTTGTCGTTTTTTGTTCCTTTTTGAGTGGACCCAATTTGCAGTAAAAAAATGTTTGCGCATTTCTTTGACCAAAACCACAAAGAAAGCCTAAGCTTTAATCTGGTTAAAAAAAAAATCTACGATTTTTTTGTCCAACAATATTTCGTTTTTTGTGAAAAAATAGATAATTTGAAAATTGCTCCGGAGTACGAAAACGATGAGATTTACAACAAAATCTCAAGATAGCAAAAAAGTTGCATTGCTTCTTGTGAGTTCACGAGAGTTTTTTCAGATTTTTTCTCGATTTTTTTTTCATCTATTTCTGGTCAAAGCTCGATTGATCTGAATACCATAACAATAATATATTTACATTTTTGACTTACATATTAAACTTTGGTCTCGCCGAAGAAACCCCCTGTCGCCGGCAGCACGCTCTTCACCATACCTGGCATCCCGAGTCGAAATTTAGACCCTCCTTTGAATGCTCGAGAACCTATTTCCTTTGTAACGCACAGACCGCCGCCCTCCTTTGACTCCCCTTGAACCTATATGGAGAAATTTGCACCGTTGGCGACCCTCCTTTAGCCCTACTGAACCTTCTATTCACCCTCCTGAGCCTCCTTTAGGCCTATGGGCTCGGCTTGCGTGAACCTACACAACCTCGTTTTGGCCTAAAGTCCTATCTGTACCCTACAGAACCTCCTTTGAATCCAAAGGAGGTTCTGTAGGGTCAAGCTATATCTGAAAAATAAATTATATGTGTCATTTAAAAATATGATGTTTGATTATTTATTATAAGATTGATTTATTAATTCGAAACATATACATACATTGTCACAACTATAAATTATTTCGTGTAACTTAAAAAAAACGTTATATTAAACCTACTCAAGTTCCATAGAATTTATAGGGTATCCTATGTACGATTAATTGTCGATAGAAATGAAGACGCATATTGATTGTAAGGTCGCTACAGGTATAAATAACTTGTCCTCAGTTCTATGGCACTTGTACAGATGTGGAAGCTCACAACGAACTCCGATATCTCCTGTTACTGGCAATAGATTTGTTATTATAATCGGAATAATTACTACATAATGATGTCCTTCGCACAAACATGGTTTCGTACAGTCGCATGGTGAAATTTTTATAAAATGATGCACTACTCCTAACAGTTTTTGATTCTGTGGTCCATTGTAAATTACGTGTGATGATACAGTTTTTAAAGATTTCGTATACGATTCGCTAATGAATAATTTTCCATCTTTTAGAAGTCGCGTGTACTTTTGAATATTTCCGTACGGAAAATGACGATTAAACATTACATGTTCCAGAAAATCGGGAAGTATATCATATTTTTTGTATGTGCCAACACTGTAACAATCTTCCCGAATTTTCTCACAAATTTTCACCTGACGTTTGTGGTCGAACACAAAATCACGAATAGGACTCTGTTGCAGTTAATCTAATTTGTTTTTCATTTCTAATAAATATGTGTATGCAGATGCCACTTGCGTTTCAAGATTGGAAGTGCCATGAATAAGGTTTAACAGTTTGCCATTTAAATTCTCGTATGGAAAACACGAATACACCCATAACGGGCCAAGTCGCTCTACACGCACAGGCAAATGCAACAGTTGATGTATGTTTATGCTGCAGAATTGCAGTCCATACAAAGTTTCGAACTCTCGGACAAATTTATGTAAAAAATTGTTTGCAGTATCGAGCTGCTGTCGTGTAATTTTATTTGAGTTGAGAAGAGCTATTGCAGCTACGATAAGAAGATAATGATCGAAATAATCAACCCTCATAATTCCTTCGAGCACTGGCAAAGAATAGTAAAAAAAAACCACATCTTCAATTCAGAAGCTTTCCAATGACAAAGATCTACTATCGAACGTGGCATACGGTGTACAAATTTCGGGCGTTTGATTTGTAGCAATCTGTTATTGATAATAGCTGTTACCGTAACGAGTGAGAATGGTGAAGTACGGAAAGAAGAATCAATGCCACGATCCAGTACCGAATAACCAGCAACCACAGTGCTACGAGCCATATCCTCCTTCGTACTTTCAAAATCCTTCCATCAATCATAATGTGCATCCATTTCAACCCCACGTAAATCCACAGGAACTTCAATATTATCAATATCCTCAATATTCTCAGTATTCCCCAGCATTTTCCGCAAATCCACACTCTTCCCAAACGGGGCAATACTTCGAGTATGGCCAAACAGGTGAAAATGGACGAACGGAATATGAAAAACTATAGTTTTAATACGTTTGTACTATAGTTATAGTACAAATATAGTATACGTTAATATAATCTAGTAAAGTACGCTGGTACTACATTTGTTTGCGTGTTATTCAAGTTTACCATATTTCTATATTTGCACTATAGTATAGTACAAATATAGTATACGTTAGTAGTCCAGTAAAGTACGCTGGTACTACATTTGTTTGTGTGTTTTCAAGTTTATTTCATTATTATAAATAAATGATATATAGTTTATCTGAAAATATTTTTTAATTATAATTATCCCTTCTTTGGAATATCGGTGAACTGCGGTTGGGAGAGAAGGGGGGGAGCGGAGGGCAGCATATTGAAGTAGGCTTAAAGGAGGGTTAGTAGGGTCAGAAGAGGTTTAAAGGAGGGCTAGGAGGCTCTGCGAGCCACCGGTGAAAGGAGTCAAAGGAGAGTTAGTAGGGCGAAAGGAGGTTGAAAAGAGGGTCTGTAGGTTTGCGTAAGCATTAAATCAGACTCACTAGGGTTTAAAGGAGGTTCAGATGAACCTACTAAACCTCCTTTGAGTGAAAAAGTCCAATTTCTGGCACTTTTGGAGGTTCAGTAGGTTCTGATATACATGTTTTTGAGATTTCCATTTGAACCTCTTGAACCTCCATTGAATGACAAATTGGGATCGAAAGGAGGTTTAAAGGAGGGTCTAAATTTGGACTCGGGATCCTCTACACAAGTTTTTGCAAAATCTCTCGGGGTGTTTCTTTCCAAGATTTTTCTAGTAAATCCCATAGATTTTCGGCGGATGAATGAGTTACTTTGCGCACTTGCCGATTCATATCATCCCACATCAGTTCTATGGGATTGAGGAGGCCATTGAAAACGAATCCCTCTCTGATCCGTCGCATTCCAGAAGGCAGAGCGTGGTTGTTTAAAATGGCGTGATTTCCCTTTTGGTCCAGGATTCCCTTCATTCGGTAGAGGTCCCCTGCACCAGCATACGAAAAACACCGCCACCCCATTACAGAGACGCTGCCATGTTTAACGGCTGTGTCACGTCCTGAGGGGACGTGGGCATATACCTATCGCGGTTCCCTCTTTTTAACCTACGCCTAGCGCACTAGCTCGGGATGAGGGTGTAAAAGGGAAAGGTGCATGCAAATGTGGGAATAACGCAGTGACTCGATTGATAAATGATTTGATTTACGCAAATGATTGAGAATTCGGGGTTTATTATAATTAACCAATTTGGTTAATTCTATTAAATTAATAATACAAAGATATACATAAAATATTTTGCTTACATTTGCCGATGCGTCGTGGATACGCTAATCTGTTTATAGCCGTAGGGTTCGGGCCTCCGCAGGTAGGTCGGACCCCTCGGTTGCGCACGCTTGGTAACAATCATGGCTCACGTCGACACAAAGATTTAACACGTGGGTATTTATCGCGAGACGAGATTGGAATTAAATTACGATTTACGCAAAACAATACGATGTACACATTCAACTTGGACACTTAATAAAATTCTTGTAGTTCGCGTTATTATAAAATATAATTTGGACGCTAAAGTTCGCGTTCGCTTTATGGAGACAGTTTTTGCAATTATTCCGGTGAACGTTGTTGGTTAATTTTTGTTCATACGCGATAGTGTTTGAAGGGAGACCTTTTCTCAGCGAGTGATGATGGGACACTCTGTTGGGAGACTAGATCTGAACGAGTGGCGATGGAACACTTTTGGGAGACTAGGCCTGAACGAGTGGTGATGGAACACTTTTGGGAGACTAGGCCTGAACGACTGGTGATGGAACACTGACTCCAAGATTTTTCTATCCTAGCTTGTAGGATATTTTGGATGTTGGGATGGTGGGAGAAGAAGTTTCTCGAAAAGTGCATTTTCGTCCTGCGTTAATTTTTTGATTGGTGGTAACGATGTAGGAAATTGACGAGTACATATGATTGGTCGAGTTGGAAGGGGAAATATTTTTTGAGACTATGATTGGGTGCAGGCTATGATGTGTGTGGTCTCCATCTCGATTCTCGGAAACTAGTCCGCGTCTCGTTATCTGGAGCGTTGGAAAAATATAGGGAGGAAAAAGGGCCTTGGTCGCGTTGCCGCGCTTGCCTCAAGATATGCTTTGTTGACCCAGGGTGAGAGTGCATGGGAAATACCAAAGTAGTTTTATTGCCTGGTCAACTTTTCGGCATGAAGGATTTTCTTTTGGAGAATGTATATTTTTGTGGAGTAAGGATTTGGATATTTTCGTGTGTCTTCGTGTGTCGTACGTTCTTATGGCTAAGGGTTTTATCATCAACTGCGTTTGCCGGTTGCGTGTAGATATGGTCAAGACCGACTGTGCTCTCGCGTGGGATATTTTGCGCGACGCTCGCTTCTTATCGATATATTTCGTTTCGGCTGTGGTACGCCTAATTCTAAAGAAAATATAAGGACCCGTCGAAAAATGAGAATGCCGTTATCGTGTGTATTGGTTTTCGTAGTTTTCCACGATTTCCATGTGGCATCGGGTAAGCCCGCGTTTTCGCCGGAGTTGAAAAAAATAGGAGAGGAAAAAGAAATAGATAGTGATTTTTCTCGCGACGTTACACCTCCCCCCTTTAGGATTGAGCGTCTCGCTCGATCGTAGTCGTTGGGAGTGGTGATCAAACATATAATGGCACGATAGTATGAATTGGCATTGTCATTGATCGACTTACAATGTGACAAATACATTGGAAGGTAGGTATTACTTATCATTGTATATATATATATATATATATATATATATATATATATAGACAGATCTTCAATGCGGTTTCTTTTTTTAAATTATAGTTATATGTGGATTTTTTTTGTTGTTGCTTAAAATGTATCATGTTTTTCGTTTCCTGTATGCATCGATACTTATTTACTTGTTTAATCCTATTTTACCTGACAAGGTTAGAAGAACAAAATAATGAGAATAAAGGTAATTTAAAACATGATTAATCATGATGATCTTTTTGTACCTGAATATGTCTTCTCGCGTGAACTCAACGGAAGGAACGCGATTTGGAGGATTCGTCGTATTTTGGACTAGTGGAGATGTTAAGGTAGACATCATGTGTTGCAGCGTTGGTCTTGGCATGACTCCTTGGTTCGGCTGAAGGGACCGTCACGAGTTTATGAAGTTCTTGACCAGTCTCTGCATTCGTTGAGGTTTTCTTCTTGCGCCTGCATCGACGACGTAGATCGGCCAGCCATACACAGTGTGTTCGCTGTATATATGGATTACCGTATCTATGAGGAGGTTGATTGGTCGCATGATGGGTAACATTCGGGTGAGACCAGCGCTTGCTGTACCGAATTGAATGAATTTTTGCCAGGTGCGATTCCAGATGGAGTCCGCTTGGTGTTATATATCGTTGTTATCCAGGAGATATAACAACTTCTCCTCTTGATTGACAGTGTATTGACCACTGATGCCCCATGCCATATTGTTTAGGGCAGCGGGTTGCTCCACAGGAAACATGATATGTTTTCGTACGTTGTCGATGTTCTGCGGAATAGATCCCACAGGGTGATTCTGGGTTGGTGTATCGCCAAGTAGACTTCGTCGTCGGCTTCATGCAGGTAGTATAGCTTCGACAGGAGCAACCATAAACTTGTACCAGATGTCTCCGTAAAGGTAATATGGAGGGAGTAAGGAATTACAGGTTGTTTGAGTTCTTCTTTTGGTAATATATGAGTTCCAGGAGTAAGGAGATATTTTTCGTTCGCACGAGTAACAGGTTGATCGTAATATTCTTTTAACCTGATCAGATTTACTTCTATTACTATCTAATGAATAACGTGTACTATTTCGCCAGAAAGTACCACTATATAAATAGACTTCTTCAACGAATTGTATACAATTCGTCCGAGGCTTATACCACTAACAACAGCTATTTTGGAATATTTGGCGCTCTTTGCTACAATGTTACGTATGCATATAGTAATGTAATGATTTTCTAATATAATATAATAACTACGTATATAAATTTGAATTGACATAAGCGATTATATCTAGGTTCGCGACAGGAAATCTCTCTCAAATTGTGAAACAGTTATTTCGGCGTGGTTTGAATATAAGTAGTTTCCGGTGATCTGTACTGAGGATACTGTAACTAAAAAGTCAATATTTTTCTCTGGTTGCAAGTACAAAGGAGATAGTGTTGATACTGAATAGGTTGATAACGTCCACCTGAAAAACACGGTAATTATTATTATTATTTGTTTAATTAGGGTTAAAATCGGATTCGTCGACTCTGGTCGACTTGGTTTTTCTTTTCGGCTTTGTTTCGACGTTAATGTCGAACGTGGAATACCGTAATCTATTCTCGTGAACGATGCGTGCTTTGTTGTATTATTGGATTTTCACTGAATTGGATTACCCTTATCCAATTTCTCTCGGATCTTGTGTGGACCGGAATAATGGTCTCCCAGTTTACCTGGTTTGGGACCCTTTTGGAGGTATACAAAGTCTCCTACTTTAAAACTTTTTGGATTGGCATTTTTATCGTAGTATTTTTTTGAGCGATGTTTTGAAGAACCTTGATTTTCATAGGCGAGATTCCTGATTCCATTTATCCTCGTAATTAATTCGATTAAATACCCGCGATAAGTGGGTAACTGATCGGATTCTCTAAGTGGTTCGCTTGATGGAACTCTCACTAGTTTGCCAAAAACTACTTCAAATGGAGTATACTTTGTACTCTCATGAACGCTGGTATTATACGAAAGGGTTGCTAATTCTAGCCATTGATCCCACTCATTGTCTTTATCTGTGTATTGCTTCAAAAATTCAGCCAGTACGTGATGAGATCTCTCAAGGGATCCGTTAGACTGGGGATGAAATGCTGTTGTTCGACATCGCTTGATTCGAAATCGTTTAGCGATTTGTTTCATGAGGCCACTTAAAAAATTACTGCCTTGATCTGTAAGGAGTGCCTTGGGTGCTCCGAAGACACATATAAATCTTTTAATGAATGCATCGGCGACCGTTGTTGCCTGTGCATTTGGCAATGGGATCGCGACACAAAATTTTGAAAGGCTGTCTTGGATAGTCAGAATGTATTCGTTCTGATTGGACGTACGTCGCATTGGACCTACTATGTCCATTGATATTTTTTCGAAAACCGTACCTGGAGTATCCGTTATAATCATTGGCTGTTTTGTCTTTACTCTAACCAGTTTCTTTAATTGACAATCTAAGCATTGCTGAATTCTTCTCTGAATATACGATTTCAAATCTTCCCAAAAATACTCTCTTTTAATTCTGTTATATGTCTTGGAGACGCCTTTGTGTCCTCCTATCGGGGACTTGTGCATCTCATAAAAAATGGAATCTCGTTCTTCAATTGGCACGTAGCGTAAGGTTCCTAAGCAGATTATCACCTTGGTTTGACTGGATTTGAACGTTTCTTTAATTATGTTGAGGACGTCGGCCCATATTAGATGCTCGACGTGGTTACTGTGGCAAATACTTAGCGATTGGAGCTTGAGATTTTCGCAAAGGTCTTTTAATTCCCTTACGCTTTCTTTAACATTTTCTGATACAAAGGATAATGATCCAGAATATTCGCCTTTGATGACTAGGGCAATGTGATATTTTTTTCCAACCTTTTTACTGTAGGCATGACCTTCTGTTAAATCCTTCCAGAGGGGAAGTTTGTTTGCTTCGAGTAATTTTTGCGATCCAGAGTCGCAGGGTTTTCCAGTTGAATCGACAAAATATACTAGGTTATCGTTGCGAAAATGGAACAATTCTTTGCTTGTTATGCAATTCGCGATTTTAAATTCCGAGGTTTTGTCTTTCTGGATCGGAAGTCCTTCATCCTCAGAGGATATTGAGTCAACTGCGTTAGTGGAGTCGGAATCTAGGCCAGTGGAACTTTTGGGACTAGGAATTTGAGGTGCTTTGCGCAGGTTAGGCCTCTCAGCTGATTCGGGGTCAGTGCCCTTTCGGGGCCGCCTAACACGCGCGGACCTTGTTATCTCGGCTTCTGTTTCCTCGCTGCTACTTTCCTCGTAGTTTATGGCCCTACGGTTTCGGAGTGCAAGGCGCCGGGACTTGGAGCGCGCATCTGTCTCCTTGGAGGCAGGTACGTCAACCATTTCTGATACATCGTCACCGAGTTTTTCTTTAACCTGTTGTTTTGTTTTCTTAGCTACCTGAGATACGTAGTTCTTCGCTTGCAAGCGAGTGACGACATTTATTTCTTCAATTTTTGTGGTGTCATGAATTTCTGCTTGAATTGTAAAACGTATAGGGCCTTCGTTTTCGCTAACGCTGTTTTCTGCTAATTCGCGGAGTATATCCTGTGCTATCTCATCTAGATTCTCGTCGTTTTTTTGTTCGTAATGAGGTATGGCTTTGACATCCTCAAGTTTTTCGATAGGGTTACGTGATAAAGCATCGGCGTTTGAATTTAATGTCCCTGGCTTGTAGACGACGTCGTAATCGTACTCTGAAAGTTTGAGTCGCCATTTTAGGACGCGTGTGTTCGCGTCTTTGGCAGTTTTAAACCAGACCAGGGGCTTATGATCAGTCACGAGCGTGAATTTCCTACCGTAAATATACGGCCTGAAAGCTTTGACGCTGTGAATAATTGCCATTGCCTCTTTTTCATATGTGTCGTACCGAAGGGCTGCCCCGCGTAGTACGCACAATGTATACGCGATCGGTTTGTCTTTCCCGATTTCACCCTGTGATAAGACTCCGCCTAAGGCGTAGCCGGAAGCATCTGTTGTTATTATGAACAGTTTTTCAAAGTCTGGATATTGCAAGATGGGAGCTTCACAGAGTTTATTTTTGAGTACTTCGAAGGCTTTTTGTGTTTCCTCCGTCCATTCGAAATCGACATTATCTTCTAAGAGTCGTGTTAATGGTTTTGCGATCTTCGAGAAATCTTTAATAAACCTACGGTAGTAACCTGTTAGGCCTAAAAATTGCCGAATATTTTCAACAGTTTTGGGAACTGGGAATTCCTTTACCGCTGACAATTTATTGGGATCCGGTCTTAAACCGTCCTTCCCGATTATATGCCCTAGGTAATTAACTTCTGGCCTGAGAAATTCACATTTGTCCGGTTGCAACTGTAGATTGGCTTTACGCAACCTTTCCATCAGTTTCTCGATTTTCTTGCCGTGCCCCTCTAAATCCTTAGCGTAAATGACGATGTCGTCGAGATAAACGAAGGGGGACACTCCCTGCAGTCCACTCAACACGACGTCCATCAAGCGCTGGAAAGTCGCCGGGGCATTTTTCAGCCCAAAAGGCATTCTCGAGAATTCATAGTGCCCATACGGAGTGGAGAAAGCAGTTTTCGGGTTATCTTCGGGATTCATTTCTATCTGATGGAATCCGGACGCTAGATCGAATACGGAGAAATAATTCGCGTTGCCTAATTGATCCAGTATGTCTGTGATGTTAGGCAACGGATAAGAATCACCGATTGTCTTTTCGTTAAGGGCCCGAAAATCAATTACCATTCTCCAACGTTTATTGCCATTGGAGTCGGGTTTCTTTGGTACGATCCAAACAGGACTGTGGTTTGGGGATTGAGAATGGTTGATAATCCTCGAGTCCAGTAGCTCGTCTACCTGACGCTGGACTTCGCCCTTAAGAGCCTGAGGAAACCTGTATTGTTTTGTATTGATCGGGAGGTCATCGACCGTGGGGATCTTATGCCGCAGCACAGATGTAGACTCCAGAGGTTCGCCTTTTATGTGAAACCTATCTGGGTATTTTTCGATCATTTTTTCTACATGGTCTAGCTCATCTTTGGCTAGGTGATCGAGTCGCCGGAGCCCTCTTATTGTCTCCGTGCGCTCCGAGAGATTTTTGATATTTCCCGATGTTGGGTCAGAGAGGGAAACACAATTTACGTTTTGAATTTCTTTCCGATTTGAATTTTGATTTGCTTTTGATTTTGAATTTTTTTTGCTCATTGGTTTTTCTTTTAGTTTTACTTTCGATTTTTCAATTTTATTCTATCTTGATTCGTGGCTCGAGATTTTATTATTATTTTTATTTGATTGATTGATCTCAGTTGAAGTTCTTTCCTCGCTACCGTAATTTTTTCTAAATTTTCCTTGATCATCGCTCTCTTTGGAGCGATGCCAGGTTTTTAATTCGACATTTTTCGTCGATTTTTTAAAATTGGCCTCTTTTGGACCCTGAATATACGCGATTGTCTTGCAATCGTCGCTTGAAATAGAAGAGTCACGAGGGATCGAACTGGAGTTTAAAATTGTCATGCAATGTTGATTTGTTTTCTTTTCTGCTAAGTCTCCGATCGTGTCGAATTCTTGCAGTTTTACGACTGGCACGATCAGTCGTATGGCATCATTCGTGGTATTGTAAACCTTCAAATGAGCCTTACCGCGGATGTTTGTTACCAGACAGTCGCCGGCATATACACCATTGCGGATTTTTAAAGGGGAGAGATAACCCTCCTTTATCGTGCTATCCTCCACTTTTACGTGAAAGGAAGTTTCCGAACGCGCGGGGATTTCTATCACCTCGTCGGGTTCGCCTGATTTTTCAAATGGCCGAGATCTTGTTCCGAATTCAAAACGTTCTGTTTCATAATTAATTTTTGCTTTAGTTTCAAAAAAGAAATTCGACCCTAATAATCCAGGATAGGGGAGCGGTATCGAATCTGGAATTATGTGAAATAGGGCATTAAACCCGAATACTTGAATTATTACGCTCCCTAACGCGTACACTGGTAGCTCTGATATACCTTTTAATTTTATAATGTCTGATTCATCGATACCGACCATATTTCTTGTGTATTCTTTCTTTATGAGGTTGGGAATAGCTCCGGTGTCTAATAGCATTATCGTGCGACCCTTTTCCGGTAGTATTCCGATACACACCGAGGGTAGCTTATTGAAGTTTTCTGCGTTTACTGTGTAGGTCGGGTATCGTCGGCTTGAGCCTCTTGCGTGGCCAAATTTGCTGGACGCGTGGGGATCGGGGTACCGCTCGGTGCGTCCGTCCGAAGGGTATTCCTCCCGTTTCCCGACAGGTTTTGCGATTTATTATATTCAAGTGTGCGGCAATTTTCTAATGTGCGACCTATCTTTTTGCAGTATCGGCAGGTAGGTGTATCGTTTTGCCGCGAATTTTTCGGAATTCTAAAACATCTGTCCGCAGTGTGCCCATGATTGTCGCAGTATTGGCACTGACCCGAGTAGAAATATTGTCAGGCTGGCCTGATATTTGATCTGCGCCTGATCAGCTTGTAGTACGAAGGCCTTACTTAAGTTTGCCTTAATTTGCCTGATCAAGCTGGGGTCAGGCGGTGGTCGAGCAACCGGACTTACGGCTTACTTCAATTCGCCTGACCCGGCTAGGTTCAGGCGATGTCAAGCAACTGGACTTACGGCTTACTTCAATTCGCCTGATCCAGCTAACTTCAAGCAATCATCATGTAACTGGACTTCTACAGTTTGGCGCTAAAAACGTGCCTAACCTCATCTTGTCAAGTGATACACAGACACGAGAGAAGCACGAGACATATTATTAATTACTTTATACATTTTTACAAATAACGTGTACGTTGTGAATAAGATGGACGAACACAATCGGAAGAAGATTGCGCAACGACTATGTCTGCGTGAATAGCGGGCTCTAAATAAGGGAAAAAACGAAGAAATAATACAGCAGCAGGTTAGTATAACAATTAATTTTTTTCAAAGTCTTATAATTCTTAAATCTATAAATATAAATTGGATTAAATCTGACTGTAAATTAATCATACGCCAAATTATATATGCATTGGTTTAAATATTTATTATGATACATTTGACAGATCCGGAACAGATCCTCTCAGCGAGGAACAACTCGAAATTCCTGAGGATTGGCATGTGTTGGCGCTACCACTATGTAAGTAGATTTATATTTGTTTTGTGTATCGCTTTTATTTTTCTTTACTTGCTGATTAGCCCGGACAGCGTAGGCTAACCGAATAATGATAAGTTAACTGCGCAGTTCAGTTAAGTGAAAGTAAGTCCATCGGTGCAAGTTAGCCCATTGGAAATGCACTTCGGTTGGACATTACATTCACTGAACTGACTACGCTGTCAACTTACCATTATTTGGTTGGCCTTCGCTGTACGGCCCGGACAGCGTAGGCTAACCGACTAATGACAAGTTGACTGCGTAGTTCAGTTAAGTGAAAGTAAGTCCATCGGTGCAAGTTAGCCCATTAGAAATGCACTTCGGATGGACATTACATTCACTGAACTGCACTACGCTTTCAACTTACCATTATTTGGTTAGCCTTCGCTACGGGCCCGGACAGCGTAGGCTAACTGAATAATGATAACTTGACTGCGTAGTTCAGTTAAGCGAAAGTATTTCCATCGGTGCAAGTTAGCCCATAAGAAATGCACTTCAGATGGACGTTACATTCACTGAACTGCACTACGCTGTCAACTCACCATTATTTGGTTGGTCTTCGCTGTACAGGCTCTCCTGCTTCGATTCTAATTTTCGTTAAAAAATGACCGCTCGCAACTTTTGCAACAATTTTTTTTCTTCTTTAAAGTAGATAATTGGATGGTGAGAAAAAGGAAAAAAATAAAGCTCAAATTTGTGCCACCCTAATAAAATAATGTGCATACCTTATATAGATATATATGTAGACATTGAATTCTAAGTGGGATACACATTTTCGTATTTTTCAGTGGCTGTCATTTCGAAATATAGGGAACACGGAATAGAAGTTCTTTCGAAGCAAATTGGACAAGCTGTTGGAGCGGTATCAAGGCCTGATTAATTCAGCAAAAGACTGGGACAAGTTTCGAGCGTCGCGTAAAAAAACGAACAGAACGCCCAATGTAACGTTTCCTAGAAACGTCTGGTCATAAAAACGTTGAGCTCTGTTTACTTTATTCACGAAGTTTCTTAAGTTTTTGTTTAGAAAATATATTAGTTTATTTCGGGATGATAAGTGGAATATAATACAGTGATATAAGTTAGTTTATTTCGAGTTTTTGTTCTATTACAAATACAAGAAAAATGATGTTTGTTTTCCACATAGATATATGTGAAAAATATATGTGATAAATTTTATATTTAGATTAAAAAATAAACGATCAGCGTTATTTATAAAGTGGTACCTTTTTCTCTTTTGTGTATGCGTTGTATTTTTTATTTCAGGAAAAAATCGGTCATCCTGAGCCGTGAAAAATCATATGATTTTTCATTTTGATCAAGCCGTGAAAAACTAAGCTCTTATCAGGCCTTAATTTTTTACGCTGATCAGGCCTTGATCTTTTACACTGACCAGGCCTTAATTTTTTACCCTGATCAGGCGTTGATAGTTTACCCTGATCAGGCCTTGATTTTTTACCCTGATCAGACGGAAGTCAGGGATGGTGTTTCAAAAATGATCAGGGCTTGATAAAAAATTCTGATCAAGGCTGGAAAAAGAAGTCAGGATGCCTGATCAGGTGTTTATTGTAGCTGGAGCAAGATTTCTACTCGGGGAGGAACAGATGAGGGGCGAGGACGATCATTCGGAAAATACTGTGGCTCTTTACGCGAGGTACACTCGCTAGCCGAGTGCCCTGATTTTTTACACAATTGGCAAGTAATTGTGTAGGACCTTTGACTGTGGAAACATTTGTCCGCGGAGTGACCTATTTTTTTTCAAAATTTCGCACGTGATGGGCCCGTGATCGTTAGCAGATTTTCGACATTCGTTGGCACTGTGGCCATGGATTTTACAAATTTGGCAAATTACCGTCGCAAATCGACAAGCTTCGGTCGGGTGATTATCCCTTTTGCAAATGTTGCATATCCTCACAGGTCTAGTCGGAATAGCTCTTTCAGATTTGGTGGAACGCAATTCCAATTCCCTACGAGCCTTGAGATCGCGTTCGATTCTAATCGCGTGATCGATGGCGGTGGGCATGTCTACGCACGGTGGGAGTCGGTGTTCGATCTCCTCTTTTAATCGGCGTTTAAAACTTGTGAGAAAATATTCATCCATTTGTCTCCTAAAGAGTTGGTTCTCTTCCCCATTGTTGGCTAATTTTTTTGCCTCTAATATTTCTCTTGCCTTTTTCCTAATTCTCGCGGCAAATTCCATAACGCTGTCGCCGCTTGCCTGGTAGATATTGCTGAGTTCTCCCAAAAGCTGAATCTCGGATTTATTTGGCGCGTATATTTTTTTTAGAAAATCCACGAGCTCTTTTACTGTCTCGAATTTAATTCCATGTATACTATCTATGGCTAGATCTTTCAATTTATTTCTTATTAATTTCGCTAGGTATTTTTCGGCTTCGGGCGGAAGCCAATCTTTTGCATCTTCGCACCCGGCCACAAATTCTGAAAATGGGATATTTTTTCCATCGAATTCTGGGACAAAGCTAACGGCATCTTTCAGAGAAATTAATTGGTTTGTTCCTAGCGCCATATTGTTCAAGTTATCTGGATTTCCCTTAGGTGGCAATGCTAATTTTTTGACGGATCTTTTAGGAGCTTCGAGACCAGATAATAAATTAGCGTTTGATCCTCTCAAAGCGTACCCTGTACTACGAGATTGGCCTGGTTCGTTTGTTTCTGAATCCGGTAAATCGTCAGTGATATTCAAATCTAGCGACTCGCATGTGGATTCCTTATCCATTAAGGCAATTTGCAAAAGCACATACCCCTTTTACGATCCCGGACGAGCCCCCAAAAATTATATGTCACGTCCTGAGGGGACGTGGGCCTATCGCGGTTCCCTCTTTTTAGCCTACGCCTAGCGCACTAGCTCGGGATGAGGGTGTAAAAGGGAAAGGTGCATGCAAATGTGGGAATGACGCAGTGACTCGATTGATAAATGAATTGATTTACGCAAATGATTGAGAATTCTGGGTTTATTATAATTAACCAATTTGGTTAATTCTATTAATTAATAATACAAAGATATACATAAAATATTTTGCTTACATTTGCCGATGCGTCGTGGATATGCTAATCTGTTTATAGCCGTAGGGTTCGGGCCTCCGCAGGTAGGTCGGACCCCTCGGTTGCGCACGCTTGGTAACAATGATGGCTCACGTCGACACAAAGATTTAACACGTGGGTATTTATCGCGAGACGAGATTGGAATTAAATTACGATTTACGCAAAACAATACGATGTACACATTCAACTTGGACACTTAATAAAATTCTTGTAGTTCGCGTTATTATAAAATATAATTTGGACGCTAAAGTTCGCGTTCGCTTTATGGAGACAGTTTTTGCAATTATTCCGGTGAACGTTGTTGGTTGATTTTTGTTCATACGCGATAGAGTTTGAAGGGAGACCTTTTCCCATGTAGGTTTCGCCAATCGACCCGTAACGGCCAATACTTGGACCAATGTTAGCGGGGCGATAATCGATTACCCAATTGTACGCCAATGCTCGGCTGAGTATTGACTAGCGAACATTGGTTTGCCGATACGAGGCCAATGTTCGGCCAAATATAGACTCGCTAATCATTGGCTTGTTGATACGAGGCCGATGTTTGGCGAAGTATAGACTCGCCAATCATTGGTTTGCCGATACTCGGCCAATGTTCGGCGAAGTATAGACTCGTTCATTATTGGTTTATCGATATGAGGCCGATGTTTGATGAAGTATAGACTCGCCAATCATTGGTTTGCCGATACGAGACCAATGTTCGGCAAAATATAGACTCGCTAATGATTGGCTTGTCGATACGAGGACGATGTTTGGTGAAGTATAGACTCGCCAACGTTGGTTCGCCGATACAAGGCCATTGTTCGGCCGAGTAACGCATAATCAAACCGCAATTCGTATATTGACGATTCATTGTTTCGCGTCGAAGTCATTGAGATACGAGATAAATAGTTTTTACGAGTCCATTGGACATTACTCTTAACAAATATACTACCAAATCAATGCACTCATTGTTGGCCGATTCTCGAACGAGCTCATACGCGATACTCTGCCGATTTTTATGAACCATCCTACACTGACAGAAAAATTCTATTGATATTAACTAACCGCATCTATTTATTTATTTTTTATTTGAATCAACTAGATTTTTCGTGAAATCAAATTTTTCCTATTGCATTGCATTATTGGAATTATTAATTTTAAATATATTTATTTATTCAAATTACACTTGAACTACTGAACCAATGGCCTGTCTTTATTGCAACACACATATCAAAGGGTTGTGGTGGTAGAGAGGGTGGAGAGAGAGAGGAGTTATACATACATCCACATATATATATATATATATATATATATATATATATATATATATATATATATATATATATATATATATATATAGGTTATGTTTGAAAATTCTATAACATGTCATTCGATAAAACTCTCTAATTATCACAATGATATTAACTAATTGATATAGTTTATGTGATACAATTAATGATGAGAATCCATTTGGTCTCTTATGCCATATCTGCGATTCAGATGTTACAAGCACTCGGTAGCATAGGGGCAGCGTGCGTAGCTATGAGTAGGAAGGTTCAAGGTTCGAGTCCCACATAGGTGAAATATTTTCTTCGAACTAATCGTTTCAAAGGACCAAGTAATGACGAATTACAATACAAAATATATATATATTTTTGTTGGCAGTGCAGGACCAATTTTGGTGCTCTATATAGGGTCACAATTATCCGCCAAGACTCGGTTGATAATCGGGCCAAGCTCGAGTGCCAATGATGGCAATCTTGACGGGGACTTATTGTTGGCCGCTTTTCGAATGAACTCCTGAACGCGATGCTCGGCCGATTCTCATAAGCCATTCTAGGGCCAATATTGATTGCGAATATCGGGCCGCTCTTATCATCCGAGGCTCGGTCGATGATCGGGCCAAGCTCGAGTGCCAATGTTGGCAAGCTCGACGTCGACCATCGGCCAATCGTTGGCCACTACCGATCACCCTACATGGGTTCTCAGCGAGTGATGATGGGACACTCTGTTGGGAGACTAGATCTGAACGAGTGGTGATGGAACACTTTTGGGAGACTCGGCCTGAACGAGTGGTGATGGAACACTTTTGGGAGACTAGGCCTGAACGAGTGGTGATGGAACACTGACTCCAAGATTTTTCTATCCTAGCTTGTAGGATATTTTGGATGCTGGGATGGTGGGAGAAGAAGTTTCTCGAAAAGTGCATTTTCGTCCTGCGTTAATTTTTTGATTGGTGGAAACGATGTAGGAAATTGACGAGTGCATATGATTGGTCGAGTTGGAAGGGGAAATATTTTTTGAGACTATAATTGGGTGCAGGCTATGATGTGTGTGGTCTCCATCTCGATTCTCGGAAACTAGTCCGCGTCTCGTTATCTGGAGCGTTGGAAAAATATAGGGAGGAAAAAGGGCCTTGGTCGCGTTGCCGCGCTTGCCTCAAGATAGGCTTTGTTGACCCAGGTGTGAGAGTGCATGGGAAATACCAAAGTAGTTTTATTGCCGGGTCAACTTTTCGGCATGAAGGATTTTCTTTTGGAGAATGTATATTTTTGTGGAGTAAGGATTTGGATATTTTCGTGTGTCTTCGTGTGTCGTACGTTCTTATGGCTAAGGATTTTATCACCAACTGCGTTTGCCGGTTGCGTGTAGATATGGTCAAGACCGACGGTGCTCTCGCGTGGGATATTTTGCGCGACGCTCGCTTTTTATCGATATATTTCGTTTCGGCTGTGGTATGCCTAATTCTAAAGAAAATATAAGGACCCGTCGAAAAATGAGAATGCCGTTATCGTGTGTATTGGTTTTCGTAGTTTTCCACGACTTCCATGTGGCATCGGGTAAGCCCGCGTTTTCGCCGGAGATGAAAAAAATAGGAGAGGAAAAAGAAATAGATAGTGCTTTTTCTCGCGACATTACAGTTGGAATTACGAAATCAGGATGCATCTTCTCGTGAGCTGCGTGACGAACGAATACTCGACGTTTTCTCCGAATATTTCGAACTTGGATCCGTCGGTCCATAATACCCGTTTCCAATATTCGATCGTCCAATTCTTATACTTGCGTGCCCAACTTAATCGTTTCTTTTTGTATCCACGGCGCAAGAGTGGTTTTTTGTTGCGACCCTACCATTTAATTGGGCGCTGCGCAAGCGTTGTTTAATCGTCGTCATTGAAACATTTTTTTCATGACCTTTGATAAACTGCGATTGGATGTTTGCGGCCGTAAGTTTTCGATTCATTTTGGACATCACAATTATCGACTGATCTTCCGCTTTAGAAGTAACACGAGGTCTCCCAGAACGCTTTTTGTCTTTGTTGGATTGTGTCTCTCCAAAGCGTTTTATAGCATCTCCGACGGATGATTTTGCTATTTTCAATCGCTTTGCAATGTAGCGAATTTTGAACCCTTTATTGCAAAGTACAAGGAATGATGCACGCTTTTCGACGCTGAAAATTGGGTCGACGACCCATTTTCTTCTTCAAAAAATAAATAAAATGAACTCTAATGGAGTCGAAAATTTCAATAAATTAACGGTTAATTAATTAATCGTTAAACACATGTTAAATTCGATCATATTATTCGGATATTAGTCGGATGTCTGCCGACAAAGTGCTGAGTTGAAATAAGCAGAGTAGTCCGAAAAATAACATATCGTTCACGTATGCGACAAAGCGAGTCTCGCGAAAAAACGAACGTGGAACAAGAACGCAAGGTCGCGTAGGTGAGCAATATGTTATTGTATGTTTTCTGTACCTCGTACGAATGGATATTATATTTCGACATTGTCATGTCATTATTACGAACCGTTATTAAGGAAACCATTATTTTCGGTGATCCATAAAACTCGTTTGAATTAATCCGATTATTTTAGTGAATTTTCGTGGTTTGAGGATATTCATGGTGGATATAAGAATTATTAAAATTGCTGAAAGTTGTAAAAAATGAAAATTCGTCAAGAAGGTTCTGACATGACGAACGTTAACTAAAGGGATAAAAGAAATGATCGGAATCCCAACGAAGGTGTCCAACGCGCGGGGTCCGCTTCCTATGACAGTTGGACGGGGTGTCACGAAAAAGGAAGGCCCTTCGGGGGAGTCCGCAATGGCGCCTACCACCGAGAGTGAGAGTGAGACAGTGGGGTTTCCCATCACTCGAAGTACGGACACGGCCGTTCTCTGCAAACCTTCCACCGGGACTACCCTTGCGTCTGTACAAGGGAATTTACTGGGAAGGGGAAGGGGGTCACGGGGAGATACACCGATCCTTGGAGATAACTTACGCGGTTCAGATGTAGAAGTAACAAATTACGACGAACGGATCGACTCGAAACGAGAAAACGGATATTAAGACCCACGGGAGCACAACGGATCGGAATGGTAAAAGAATTCTAAAATTATTGGAAGAAAACTGGAAGTCAAACCCCGCGGCGACTCAGTGATACGTCTGCGAGCGGGAATGCGACGAGTGTCTCGTCGACGGTGCTTGGTCTGATACCCTAATGGTGAAAGGAGTACCAGACCAGTAACCTCGTGAGCACCGAATACAAAAATGAAAAATAAGAGAAACGGAAACTCGTTAGACGAGTCCAACGTTTTCTTAAATTGTAGAATTTCCTCTCGAGCTTGTACGTCTTATAGAAAGGGCCGGGGGGGGGGAAATATTCATAGAATAGCCCAAGGGGCACATATTCATAGAATTCATAGCCCAAGGGGCACATATTCATAGAATTAGGAAACCAACACGCTGTGAGAAGCAATGCATCGCGTAATAGGAATATCGAATAATAATTGAACAATCGAAACAGATATCTGACAGTGAGGGTGAGGAAAATAATGCGCATGATTTGAATGTCATTTGGCAGAAAAACCCACGAGACATTAAGAAACTGAGTAATTCGTCGGGTAATTTGAAACTCTAGTCAAACAACGACTGGAGCAGAACCTCAAGCATTTCGGAAAGGAAAAGAAGACCTCACCACCGGCTCCCTCGGAGGAATCGCCGAAAACGTGACCAAGCCAGCTGTCGACCTGAGTAAAATACTTTGCTTTAATTGTGGCGAGAAGGGCATTCTGCACGCTTTTTTACTGCTGAGGCACGGGCAGTATGCTTCTTCTGTAGAGAGAAGGGCCATAAAAGACAGAGTGCATGAATCTTTCGGGAAACGACAGGGCCCCGCAGTAACAGGCCTCAGATTACAGCCGCAGAGGGCGCAGTCGCACGAACTATAGTGCGAACCAAAACTTTCGCGGAGGGCGACACTCAACCGGAATTAAAAGTTCCAGTCGGTTCGGACGACGGGAAATCCAAAGAGGTGGAAAATCTGGTCGAGTTCAATTTGCTCGCCGAATTAATCACAGATTCGGAATTTTCAGATGACGAATTAGAGTTGATAGGAACTCGACACTGAGACAAATTATACCACGAGTCTTTACGAGGACAAGCAACACTAACATCTCGTCAACGACACAAAATTGATAGCTCCAACGGCGCACCTTATCATCCGAGACAACAGAAGCACAACACAGTTCTTCCGCGGATGCAGCAGTAACGTCCGCAGCGTCATCAGCAGCCGATCCTCACAGGCAGCACCGCAGGTTCCCCGTCAACAGGCTTACGTAGCTGGCAAAAGCCCAAAGCGCTACTCGAGTCTCCGTCAATCGCCCCTCATTTCGTGCCCTAGTATTTCTCTCCTCGCCATCTCACATCTCTATGGTTGGAAAATCGACCCACCTACCATCGCCTTGTCTCCAAACGCCAGCCTGCAAATATGCGAAAAGCGTTGTGATACTTAGAAAAAAAAACCCAAAAAGGTACCGTTGACAATATAGATTGTTCATGCAAAATCTTTGCGAACCCTGCAACTTACCGCCCTCTTCCGTCCATATAAAATTGCAGACTTGTGGGACTGGTTAAGGGATGCTCCAGTGGATTCATAGGTTTAAGGTTTCGGGCCCGCATAGTTCCCTTCGACCAGCGACAAATGTCTCGTTGGGATGTCGCAATCCGGGAGGGGCAATGTGACAGGAAAATGTCATGGTATTCTCTCTTCGACGTCTAAACGTTCAAATTCATCGTATGGGCGCGATCTATCGGCTATTTAGGCCCTGCGAAAAATTATTATAGGACCCGTTGGGAAAGCGAATTATTTCGCCGTTCTCATTGTGAGGGAACGGGTGGTCAGCTCCCGCGGGTCCGTTCCGACTTATTGTAATTCGCGTTTATAATCGGCATTGTCCCGATTTATTGTAACTCGCGTCATCGTCCTTATAATTATATTCAGTCGTTATTGTAATCAAAAAGTGCGATCTGTTAATTGGCCGTTTCGAGAGATTGTCAGAGGTACCCGGTCAAGGAAGTTGTGTCTCAGCCAGAATACCCGGAACTGAGTTATTCCCAAAATAAAGTAAGTCATGTTAATTAAACTTGTTTTCTATTGGAGCGATTTCGGTCTGTCCGGACAGTTTCTAATTTTCCCATCCTGAGAATTGTCCTTGGGTCATCCAATCGAACCATCGAGCAAACCGAGCTAACTTGTATTATACAATTTCTTAGTTTGTAATACTAATTGGCGCCCAAATTGTAAATAGAATTGTAACCAAGAGCCCTGCCAGCCACTGATCCCGTCCGCGGTAGGTGAAGGCTTCCGAATAAGCAAAGAAGGCCTAATAAAAAGCAGTCCGGTCTCAATGTACGTTCGGAATCGGGCATGGAAAATTATGCAACATTCTGCTTATTGTAGCAGGATATCTCGGTGAACAGGCTACAATGATCCTTGTAGGAACTTGTCTCTTACAACTTGATTATATGTTAGCATACCTTTGGAGCTTTGTAGACCGAACCAATTGTCATAAAGACTACTAGTATACAGACGAATATACAATTCCGGGCATCGAGCGAGAGCGAAGCGAGTTATGACTGATTGTTCTTTATTTAGGGGGTATTACCGTCTAAAAAGTTCAAAAATTCGATTTTTTTGCATTTTCTTATAGTTTGGGGTTCTGAGAATGTGTGTCGAAAATGTTAATTTGAAATTCGTAGAACTCCCATAGTTACAGAGGCTGCGGTGCGTTGCGACGAGGCAGATAGTCATCCCCTCGACCGTTGTGTGCATTGTATACCGGCTTGGGGAAATCCCCTATCCCTTGCAGTCCAATACCCAAGGTAGCCTCACAAATAGTCAGTAAATTTTTGAACTCTGAACGAAGTAGACGTGTGTATTTCAAAAATGGATCGAAAAGGCAAGCGATGTGGTCGTGCACGTAATCGATACAAAAAAAAAGAAAATTCGAAGGAAATCGATACAGTTTCGAAGTTGATACTGAGCAAATCCCACTGAAATCTTGTCCAGTAAATGAAACTTAGGAAATTCCAAGATCACGGCCGAGCTAATATTCTGAACGGGCATTTGTTTTGATTGCGGGTCTAAGTAATCCTCCGATAACTTCACTTTTGTAGAAACCGGTTCAGGCAAGTGCCGTGACAAAAAATGATTCCCTAGGAAGTTCTATAAAAATATCGAGTTCTGCAGGCTTACTGGGCTAGCGTAATTTCGTAATCTACATAAGAGTTTGTCGTTATTTTCGGGTTATTTTTGCGTTTCCAAGTTTCTTATAGCTCGATACCTTTATATGAAAAATATCAGGTCTTTCAACCGTATATTTGAGAAGGAAACATTTCAAACTATTGATTCGGGCGCTATATTGCCTCGATAGATGCAGTTTCCGAACGATAGCGTCTACACCGTCCTTAGCAAGCCCATGATAATTTCGGAAGCTGGTATTTGGGCCTGTAACTTTTTTCTTATAATCAATACGAAAAATATTAAGAGAGCGATGTGCCAGTGTCCCATTAAAGCTGTCTCTACTTCGGTTTCATGTTACGCATTTGTTGTCATTGAGTTTGAACTATGAAAAAATTATAAGATTTCGTTATACCTTAAGTTCCCTGCTCAAATCGAAATAAAAGTTATCTCGCGCCGCGGCGATGTGAATTGGCCATCCAGAGCGTGCGATTTGACGCCGTTGGACTTATTTCTTTGGGGTATTCTAAAAGGAAAAGTGGATGCCAATGATCCACAGACCATTCCAGAGCTCAAGGAAGCAATTGGACGCGCCATTAATGAAATTAGTCCGCAATTATTCCAAAATATTATTGAAAATTTCGTCAAAAGAGTGAACGTTTTCAAACAGGAACGAGGCGGCCATTAATCGGATATTGTGTTCCACACATCCCTTCGTTTTGTACTTTATATTACAATCAAAATATTCGAACTTTTCAAATAAAAATACGTTTTGTTAATAAATTCAAATGTCCGGTCATTTTGAGACACCCTATATTTTTTAATTAATCAAATGTACAAAAATGTGAGATAAAATTTTTCAAACAAGCCAAGCCAGTTTACTGTAAATGTTGTACATAAAATTGTTGAACCTTAAGACCAATATTTTATTTTCATTGCAAAAAATCATATCAAGACACGCGTCAAAGTTTTGACGCCAAGTAATAAAAAAAATATAACCGTTAACCCAACCGACAGAGATGAGCGCGCGGTCGGTGTGCGGGCTCGGCGGTCACTGAAGTTAAGCAGCATTGCAGGCTACCAATACTTGGAGCGGTGACCGCTTGCCCGTACACTGGTTTGAGCGTCAACCTCTGAGTGGGTGGCAGTTTGTCTTAGTTTCTGATGGTAATACAACTGAAACTCAGCCAAATATAGCCGCCTGTATCGGCCCAGGTTTTCCGCAGTTTCCCTGGGCCCTCGTGCAAATGCGATACAGTAGTGCATTAGGAAAGAGTGGCTGCGGTCAACACTCTTGAGGGGAACTCTGGAAGGATTGTTTCCGTCGGAAGGAATAAAGGAGGGGTGGTAGAAGGGGAAGGACCCCGTACCTCTGAGGAATAAACATAAAAAAAACGATAACCGTTTACCCCACTGACGAACACGCCGCGTACTCTTTATACATTAATTATGAGATGGGATTTTATTTGTCACTTTGGAACTTTAAATCGACGCTACGTGAAAATGCGTTGACGAATCGAAAATCTGATGACGTTTGATAAGTGTAATGTGATTTTTCCCTGTCGCTTGATTCACGTTATTTTTCGATCCGTCCACTCAATCTCAAGATCTCATAATTTTAGTTGAATCGAATAAAGTCAATTCGTCATGCCGTGAACATAGTACATACAGAGATTAGTAGGGAGATGTACAACGCTTCCCTTTTCGGCGTGCCTCGGAAATGGCGCTAAATCGCGGCGGCGAGTTCGGGAATATGATTTTGTGTGCATCGCCTCTATCGAGGCTGCAGATCAGTGCAGCTAGATCGCGCGTAAAAGTTACCCCCTCTCTAGGCTCTTACGCGCCCATCACACAATCATAGTAGCGCGTGTCCGTGAGCGAGCGACGCTCGGACATCTTCGGCAAGAGCCGAGCGGGGTCGAAGTTTCCCGACCGCGCCTTCGGCAGCTACACCAACACATGGACGCTGAGCACGTTCATGTGCGGCCAAGCCGAAACGAAGGCTTCGAGGGAAAAAGCAATCTGAGCACGACTTGCGCGTGACGTCACCCGACGACACGCGCGAGGCTTTTAGATGATTTCAATGCTTATTTAGCTCTTGATTCTCTGCGTTATTAATGTATACAATAAAATGTATCGCGCACTCTGATCGCTTATTTTGTTAGTTTATACGTTAATTTAAATATAATAATAAATCTAAATTACAACTTATTCATCTTCTGAAAAATTGTTTACGCTTTACTCACACCCGTCCTTATACCAAATAAATTATAATTCATAAAAGTAAGCGGAAATATATTTATATTCGTATTATTATATTAATTCTCATACTTTCATCAAGCGACAAAGCATTATCCCCAAACACAAGCCAATCATCCATCCGGCCGCGAATCGTAAGTACCAGAAAGTGCACATATTCTACAAGCGATGAAATGGTCCCGTTGGTAGCATTCCTGGCTTCGGTCCGCAGGGGCCCCTAGGGCAAATTTTTCTCTAAATTTTTCATAATTTCTCATATTTTAGTCACATTTGAGATTTTCGGAGAAAAAATGATTTAAAACAGATTCAAGTACTGGTCTATTTCCCAAAAACACATTTTTTTTACTGGAAATTCATGATTTCTCATTTTTTTCTCCGGAAATTTCTCTTTTTCCTATGACCTGAGGCTGCGGAGATATTCGGAGAAAAGTTATAGATGAAAAAAATGAGATTTTCGTAAAAAAAAACTTAATACATTTTTTGATCCCTCATAATTCTGAGAAATAATGAATTTCCGAAATTTTTGCAAAAGTCATTTTCCTTAAGGGGTAACACCACTGCAACCGCCTGCCACGAAGCGTTTTAGACAAATAATACTTGGGGTAATTATTAAGCATATATTGAAGTATATTGCAAAAAAATGTTATGGGAAAATATTACAAAATGACAACACTGCAGCAAATTCTTCCGAGGCATGTTGAACTTAAGGTGCTCTGCGGCACGCAGTATAACTTGTGCCAATTTTAATCTGGACAAAATAATTTTTAAAAAATTAAATCTCGATAAGTGTAGCTAGTGAACCACATAGGGGATTTTAGAAATATTGATTTTTGAGTAATTGCCGAGTATGTGACTAAAAATGTTCAATTTTTTTTAAGACAGTTATTTGTTAATAAATATTGTTTAAATTAACGTATCGAAAATCTCCTACGTGGTTCAGTAGCTACACTCATGTAGACTTAATAAAACGAAATTCTTTTTTTTAGATTAAAATTGGCACAGTTATACTGCGTGCTGCAGAGGTTCGACATGCTTCGGAAGAATTGCTGCAGTGTCGCCATTTTGTAATATTTTCGGATAAAAATTGTTTATCACATTTTCTTCCGCCAAAAAAATATCAAAAAATACGCTTCATGTAAGGCCGTTACAGTGGTGTTACCCCTTAAAGTCCTCATTTAATTTCCGAGATTTTCCCGTGATCGTAATTAAAATGATGAAGTATTCGGAAAAATTCGGAAAAATTCGAAAATATTCGGAGAAATTCGGAGAAACTCGGATGTTTGCGTAAAAGTAATTGTCCGCAAAACTCCGAATCCTTCATATTTTCCAATTCATAGAAAATTCACAGTTCCAATTCATAGAAAAATTTGGAAAAATTTTGCGGAAAAAATCGGAGTTTTTGAGAAAAAAAATTGCACTACGGGCGCGGGATTGTTCCCTGCGCTCAGTGCTTTTTTAAAATTATTATTACTATTAATTCTTATTTGATTAGTTATTTTAATTAGTTATCATTATTATTTTAATTAGTTATCTTTTAGTGTCGAAAAATTTATCGCGCACTCTGACCGCTTATTTAATTAGTTTGTACGTTAATTTCAATATAATAATAAATCTAAATTACAACATACCCAGGTAGGAAATCAAAAGGCTGACAATGGAAACAAGCTTGTGCGAGCCTTGTTTCACCGAGCCTGAGTGAGACAGACCTGGCCCAGGTTTCATTGCATCGTTTGGAGCAGCCTGGAACCAAGACTGGCTGCTTAGTTTAAACTCAGGGTTATTTCAAGCTTTATTCAGCCGGTGAATTTTGAGGCTGAAAAATCAAGGCTAGATGCAGGCTTATTTCAGGTTGTGATAAAATAAAATAAGTTTATAATAATATTTTTTCTGTACTTTTATGAAAAAAAAATTTAGCAATAAATTTGTCGGGTCCGAAGGCACGAAAAACGAAAGCGAAGGAGGCAGCTCAGAACATTTAAACATATGCTCTTATCGATATTTATGAGGTACACAAAAAAGTGTATACGAAAATAAAAGTACGCAATAAAATAAAGTATTGTTTTTAAAAATATTTTTTATATATATTTTGTAACAAATAATATAACAAATAATAAATATATATAATAAATCAAATGAATTCTTTACAAATTTATTAAATTTACCCCAATGTAGAATATAGAAAATTAAAAACAGGCCTCATATAGCCTCGCGAAGAGTTTGGGAAAAGCCTGGTCATAAATGCTCGTGAAGGCTTCATTAAGGCTCGTCTTGAGCCTTGTTGTTTCGTCGTTTCAGGCTTAGTACAGGCTTTTCTACCAGCCTTTGGTCAAGCCTGTGTACAAGAGCCTGAAACCGCGTTATCATTCAGAGGTTCAGCTAGGTCTGAAATCAGGCTGGTGCTCAGCCTGAATTAAAAAATGTGAGCCTTGTTTCAGAGCTTGGCGAGCCCTTTTTTCATCGTCAATTCCTACCTGGGTATTTATCTTCTAAAAAATTGTTTGCGTTTTACTCACACCCAAAATTGTTTGCGCTTACCTCACATGCCAAATAAATTGTAATTCATAAAAGTAAGCGGAAATGTATTTATATTCGTATTATTATATTCATTCTCATATACTTTCATCGAGCGATAAAGCATTATGATAATTCTTTATCGCTTGATGAAAATATATGAGCGGAAATATATTTATATTCGTATTATTATATTTATTCTCATATACTTTCATCAAGCGATAAAGCATTATGATAATGCTTTATCGCTTGATGCATATGAGAATGAATATAATAATACGAATATAAATATATGTCCACTTACTTTTATGAATTACAATTTATTTGGCATAGGGCCGGGTGTAAGTAAAGCGCAAACAATTTTTTAGAAGATAAATCAGTTGTAATTTAGTTTTATTATTATATTTAAATTAACGTACACACTAATAAAATAAGCGGTCAGAGTGCGCGATACATTTTTCGACACTAAAAGATAACTAATTAAAATAATAATGATAACTAATAAAAATAACGAATCAAATAAGAATTAATAGTATTAATAATTTTAAAAAAGCACTGAGCGCGGTGAACGATCCCGCGCCTCTGCGGACCGAAGCCAGAAACGCTACCAACGGGACCATCTCATCGCTTGGAGAAAATGTGCACCTTTTGGGACTTACGATTGGCGGCCGGATACATTATGATAATGCTTTATAGCTTGATGGAAGTATATGAGAATGAATATAATAATACGAATATAAATATATTTCCGCTTACTTTTATGAATTACAATTTATTTAGCATAGGGACAGGTGTAAGTAAAGGGCAAACAATTTTTAGAAGATAAATAAGTTGTAATTTAGATTTATTATTATATTTAAATTAACGTACAAACTAATAAAATAAGCGGTCAGAGTGTGCAATAAATTTTTCGACACTATAAGATAACTAATTAAAATAATAATGATAACTAATAAAAATAACGCTGTGCGCAGGGAACGATCCCGCGCCCCTAGTGCAAATTTTTTTCTGAAAAACTCCGATTTTTTCCGGAAAATTTTTCCGAATTTTTCCGAATATTTCATCATTTTAATTATGATCACGGGAAAATCTCGGAAATTAAATGAAGACTTTAAGGGGTAACACCACTGTTACGGCCTTACAGGAAGCGTATTTTTTGATATTTTTTTTGGCGAAAGAAAATGTGATAAACAAATAATCCTTGCGGTCTTTATTGAGCATATATTTAAGTATATTGCTATAAATTTTTATCCGAAAATATTACAAACTGGCGACACTGTAGCAATTCTTCCGAAGCATGTCGAACCTCTGCGGCACGCAGTAAAACTGTGCCCATTTTAATCTAAAAAAAAGAATTTCGCTTTATCAAGTCTACATGAGTGTAGCTACTGAACCACGTAGAGAATTTTCGATAAGTTAATTTAAACAATATTTATTAACAAATAGCTGTCTTAAAAAAAATTGAACATTTTCAGTCACATACTCGGCAATTACTCAAAAATCAATATTTCTAAAATCCCCTACGTGGTTTAGTAGCTACACTCATCTAGATTTAATTAAAAAAAATTATTTTGTCCAGATTAAAATTGGCACAAGTTATACTGCGTGCCGCAGAGCACCTTAAGTTCAACATGCCTCGGAAGAATTTGCTGCAGTGTCGTCATTTTGTAATATTTTCCCATAACATTTTTTTGCAATATACTTCAATATATGCTTAATAATTACCCCAAGTATTATTTGTCTAAAACGCTTCGTGGCAGGCCGTTACAGTGGTGTTACCCCTTAAGGAAAATGACGTTTGCAAAAATTTCAGAAATTCATTATTTCTCAGAATTGTGAGGGATCAAAAAATGTAATAAGTTTTTTTTACGAAAATCTCATTTTTTTCATCTATAACTTTTCTCCGAATATCTCCACAGCCGTTCACTGAATAGGAAAAAGAAAAAATTCCGGAAAAAAAATAATAAGTTTTCTAAAAAGAAAATCTCATTTTTTTTAATCTTTAAATTTTCTCCGAATATCTCCGCATCCGTTCACTCAGGTAATAGGGAAAAGGGAAATTTCCGAAAAAAAATAATAATAATACGTTTTTTTACGAAAATTTCATTTCTTTTCAACTTTAACTTTTCTCCGAATATCTCCGCAGCCTCAGGTCATAGGAAAAAAGAGAAATTTCCGGAAAAAAAATGAGAAATCATGAATTTTCAGTAAAAAAAATGTGTTTTTGGGAAATGGACCAGTACTTGAATCTGTTTGAAATCATTTTTTCTCCGAAAATCTCAAATATGACTAAAATATGAGAAATTATGAAAAATTTAGAGAAAAATTTGCCCTAGGGGCCCCTGCGAACCGAAGCCAGGAATGCTATCAACGGGACCATCTCATCGCTTGTAGAATATGTGCACTTTCTGGTACTTACGATTCGCGGCCGGATGGATGATTGGCTTGTTTTTGGGGATAATGCTTTGTCGCTTGATGAAAGTATGAGAATTAATATAATAATACGAATATAAATATATTTCCGCTTACTTTTATGAATTATAATTTATTTGGCATAAGGACGGGTGTGAGTAAAGCGTAAACAATTTTTCAGAA
Organism: Ophion slaviceki; assembly: GCA_944452715.1. NCBI lineage: Eukaryota > Metazoa > Arthropoda > Insecta > Hymenoptera > Ichneumonidae > Ophion > Ophion slaviceki. The sequence goes on along the minus strand of OX101795.1, from coordinate 13,147,147 downwards.
GATGAATAAGTTGTAATTTAGATTTATTATTATATTTAAATTAACGTATAAACTAACACAATAAGCGATCAGAGTGCGCGATACATTTTATTGTATACATTAATAACGCAGAGAATCAAGAGCTAAATAAGCAATGAAATCATCTAAAAGCCTCGCGCGTGTCGTCGGGTGACGTCATGCGCAAGTCGTACTCAGATTGCTTTTTCCCTCGAAGCCTTCGTTTCGGCTTGGCCGCACATGAACGTGCTCAGCATCCATGTATTGGTGTAGCTGCCGAAGGCGCGGTCGGGAAACTTCGACCCCGCTCGGCTCTTGCCGAAGATGTCCGAGCGTCACTCGCTCACGGACACGCACTACTATGATTGTGTGATGGGTGCGTAAGAGCCTAGAGAGGGGGTAACTTTTACGCGCGATCTGGCTGCACTGCTGCAGATTCCCTTGTAGCCGCGCGAGTCGTGATCACCGCTCAAGTCGATATCGCAGTCAGCGTGAACACGAATGGGTAGCTTGGTGGGGGGAAAGTCTCTGCCCCTCGCTCACTCGACAGGCGAACGGAGCGAGGTTTTCCGTCTGATCGAGCTCCACATATATGTGTGGCCGTACTGTGGATTGGAATATGCATTAAATGAATTTCAAAGAGAAAAACATGTATCGAGATCATTGTTTTCGCTCGGTTGGCCGTTTATGCCGAGAATGCGGGTTAAAAAAAATTAACGACGAACCGCGTTGAAAAATAAAACGCTGAAACGACCGTGGAAGGTTCAAAAATATATCTTAAGCCTTTGCCGCGGTCGTTACGTTTTTTTTTTCAACAGTAAACATTATGGATAAGCGTGTATTATAAATTTTTCTCTATCCTCAATGAGCGTCGTGGCTGAGTTGGCAGCGTGACGGATTAACGATGCTTGCGGTCCGGGTTCAATTCCGGGTTTTTTCTTCATTTTATATTCAAAAAATGTCGAACTTACTCTCGCTTTAGCTATTTTCGCCTGTGCAGGCATTATTTATGATATTTAATTCATATATGTTCAATTAAAAAAAAACATTGGCTCCCAGGGATCGAACCCGCGTCGTCTGCACTCGCGAGGCTCTTGTGACTGCAAACCTGCCTTACGTATACACACTTATCCAACCTTTAAAAAAAATTGACTGCAGGACCAATTGCATATTGTTTTTATGACCCCAAAGTATTATTGAAGACAAAAGAAAACGATTTTTCCAAATTCCTAGAGTGGCGTTATCCCTTAAAGAAATGAAATAGATTTTTTGATGGTTGTAAATGTATATCCCCTCTTAAAGACTTTAAAAGAATCTCGTACGTGTTAGCGAAAACCGGCAGAAAATTATGAAGCAACTCGTCCACTTCTTTGATGTTCGCTATTTCGGTGTTCGCTATTTTGGGCCATCGCTCGTTTACCTATCTGAGATCTACACTTTCGAAGTTTGTATCCTCGATATATATGTCTTTTTGCTGTAGATGGTATTACCAATATTAGATACTCACTTCTTTCTATTTCGGAGATATGGATGTTCTAGATTGTTTGAATCTGTATTTGTATGACTCAAACTGCAGACAATCTGAATACACGTTCTCGAATAAATGAGCTCTCGAATAAATAATCCTTTTGTGTAATAGTTATTCAATTTCGTCATCGGTCGAATGATAAAATTTTGAATTATTTACAGTTCGTTACTTTGAGTTTATAATTCTGTCATTTCGAAATCTTTGTCGTTCTATATTTGGCCTTTCAAAGTTTTGATCCCCATCCCAATGTGAAATGTGTTTTGAAAAAAATGCCGATCGAGAAAGACTCAAAGTTCTCGTCGAGCCTTTCTCGATCGTTTCGGTACTTTTATTCAACAATTTTTTAAATTAATTTTCTAAGGAGAAAAGTAAAAACTCATTTACGTATTGGGGGAAACATTAATTTTTTTGTCATTATCCATAATGTTTACTGTTGAAAAAAAACACCGTAACGACCGCGGCAAAGGGTCAAGATTTATTTTTGAACCTTCCACGGTCGTTTCGGCCCTTTATTTTTCAACGCGGTTCGTCTTTATTTTTTTTTAACCCGCATTCTCGGCATAAACGGCCAACCGAGAGAAACCAATGATCTCGATACATGTTTTTCTCTTTGAAATTCATTTAATGCATTTTCCAATCCGCAGTACGGCCACACCCATTCGTGTTCACGCTGATTGCGATATCGACTTGAGCGGTGATCACGACTCGCGCGGCTACAAGGGAATCTGCAGCCTCGATAGAGGCGATTTACACAAAATCATGTGCCCGAACTCGCCGCCGCGATTTACCGCCATTTCCGAGGCACGCCGAAAACAGAGATTAGTAGGGAGATGCACAACGCTCCCCTTTTCGGCGTGCCTCGTAAATGGCGCTAAATCACGGCGGCGAGTTCGGAAGTATGATTTCGTGATCATCGCCTCTGTCGAGGTTGCAGATTCCCTTGTAGCCGCGCGAATCTGTGATCACCGCTCAAGTCGGTATCGCAGTCAGCGAGAACACGAATGGGTAGCTCGGTGGGGGAAAGTCTCTGCCCCTCGCAAATCGCGCTCGCTCGACAGGCGAACGAAGCGAGGTTTTCCTTCCGATCGAGCTCGACATATATGTGTGGCCGTACTGCGGATTGGAATATGCATTAAATGAATTTCAAAGTGAAAAACATGTATCGAGATCATTGTTTTCTCTCGGTTGCCCGTTTATGCCGAAAATGCGGGTTAAAAAAATTAACGACGAACCGCGTTGAAAAGTCAGATGCCGAAACGACCGTAGAAGGTTCAAAAAGAAATCTTGAGCCTTTGCCGCGATCGTTTCGACAGTTTTTTTGAACAGTAAAGATTATGGATAAGGGTGTATCATAAATGTTTCTTTATCTGCAATGAGCGTCGTGGCTGAGTTGGCAGCGTGACGGATTAACGATGCTTACGGTTCGGGTTCAATCCCCGGTGACCCAACTTTTTTTTCTTTTTATATTCAGAAAATTTCGATCTTACTCTCGCTTTAGCTATTCTCGCCTGTTCAGGTATTATTTATGATATTTAATTCGTATATGCTTAATAAAAAAAAAAACAAGACATTGCTACCGGGGAAGTGCAGCCAGATCGCGCGTAAAAGTTACTCCCTCGCTAGTCTCTTACGCGCCCATCACACAATCATAGTAGCGCATGTCCGTGAGCGATCGACGCTTGGACATCTTCGGAAAGTAAAGAGCCGAGCACGGTCGAAGTTTCCCGCCCGCGCCTTCGGCAGCTACACCAATGCATGGACGCTGAGCACGTTCATGTGCGGCCAAGCCACGGTCGTATATACAGGTCTGGGCACTCCGTTAAAAAATGCGGGACTCTAAGTGACGCCTCTATTTGCGCATTCCACCGCGGCGCTAGTGAAGGGGAGGCACTTTTGTTTATACCGCGTTTACGGGGCATGACATGCACGTGTGTGGTGACGGTCGTATGTACGTGTGGTCTAACCTCGTTTTGGCGGGGTGATTTCGAGTGTATCGTAGCCACGGTTTTTATTCAGTACGGAATAACAAAAGATGAAGGGTCTATATATTGCGATGCCGAAACAGTGCATGATTCCGGGATGCAGAAGTGGATACATAATTAACCCGGAGCACGTCTCATTATTTAAAATTCCCAATGATGACTACTGATATTTTCTACACTTTTCTACTACTACTACTAATGAAAGGAATGCGTCCTACACGTAAATTTCGAATGTTCTTCTTTTCCGTAAACGAAAAAAAAGGTAATTGGATTGAGCGATGGTTAAATCAGCATATCCATGTCAAAGACGATGAGTATCATTAACTAATGGCTCATCGCTCATATTTTCGGTTTATGCTTTTAGTTTTTGTCTTCGACTAAATATTTAGGACGTGTTAATTTTTCATCACAGCCACGTGAAGGGAAAGACAATTCGCATACGCGCATACATCGCGCTCTGTCGCACATGCCTCCGAGATAGTAGCGCTCCACGCTTTTGCGGCCAGTTCCGCAAAGAGAGGCGTCAGATAGAGGCACGCTTTGAGGTATACGGAATATACGGGAGTGCCCAGACCTGTATATACGACCGTGGGCCAAGCCGAAACAAAGGCTTCGAGGGAAAAAGCAATCTGAGCACGACTCGCGCGTGATATCACCCGACGTCACGCGCGAGGCTTTTAGATGATTTCAACGCTTATTTAGCTCTTGATTCTCTGCGTTATTAATGTATACAAAAAAATGTATCGCGCACTCTGTTCGCTTATTTTTTTAGTTTATACGTTAATTTAAATATCATAATAAATCTAAATTACAACTTATTTTTCTTATATGAAATTGTTTACCCTTTACTCACACCCGTCCTTATGCCAAATCAATTATAATTCATAAAAGTAAGCGGAAATATATTTATATATTCGTATTATTATATTAATTCTCATACTTTCATCAAGCGATAAAGCATTATCCCCTAAAACAAGCCAATCATCAATCCGGCCGTGAATCGTAAGTACCAGAAAGTGCACATATTCTACAAGGGAAGAGATGGTCCCGTTGGTAGCATTCCTGGCATCGGTCCGCAGGGGCCCCTAGTGCAAATTGTCCTCCAAATTTTTCATATTTTCTCATATTTTAGTCATATTTGAGATTGTCGGAGAAAAAATGATTTAAAACAGATTCAAGTTCTGGTCTATTTCCCAAAAACACATTTTTTCACTGAAAATTCATGATTTCTCATTTTTTTCCCGGAAATTTCTCTTTTTCCTATGACCTGAGTAAACGGCGGCGGAGATATTCGGAGAAAAGTTAAAGATGAAAAGAAATGAGATTTTCGTAAGAAAAACTGATTAGTATTTCTTTTTTCCGAAAATCTTCCGTTTTCCTATTACCTGAGTGAACGGCTGCGAAGATATTCGGTGAAAATTTAAAGATGAAAAAAAAATGAAATTTTCCTAAAAAAAGCTTATTACATTTTTTTATCCCTCATAATTCTGAGAAATAATGAATTTCCAAAATTTTTGCAAACATTATTTTCCTTAAGGGGTAACACCACTGTAACGGCCTGCCACAAAGCGTTTTAGACAAATAATACTCGGGGTAATTATTAAGCATATATTGAAGTATATTGCAAAAAAAATGTACGGGAAAATATTACAAAATGGCGACACTGCAGCAAATTCTTCCGAGGCATGTTGAACTTAAGGTGCTCTGCGGCACGTAGTATAACTTGTGCTAATTTTAATCTGGACAAAATAATTTTTTTTATTAAATTTAGATGAGTGTAGCTAGTGAAACACTTAGGGGATTTTAGAAATATTGATTTTTGAGTAATTGCCGAGTATTTGACTAAAAATGTTCATTTAGACTTAATAAAACAAAATTCGTTTTTTTAGATTAAAATTGGCACAGTTATACTGCGTGCCGCAGAGGTTCGACATGCTTCGGAAGAATTGTTGCAGTGTTGCCATTTTGTAATATTTTCGGATAAAAATTTCTAGCAATATACTTAAGTATATGCTCAATAAATACCGCAAGTATTATTTGTTTATCACATTTTCTTCGGCCAAAAAAATATTAAAAAATACGCTTCCTGTAAGGCCGTTACAGTGGTGTTACCCCTTACAGTCTTCATATAATTTCCGAGATTTTCCCGTGATCGTAATTAAAATGATGAAATATTCGGAAAAATTCGGAGAAATTCGGAGAAACTCGGATGTTTGCGTAAAAATAATTGTCCGCAAAACTCAGAATTCTTCATATTTGTTCCAATTCATAGAAAAATTCGGAAACGTTTTTCGGAAAAAATCGCAGTTCTTCGGAAAAAATTGCACTAGGGGCGCGGGATCGTTCCCCGCGCTCAGTGCTTTTTTTAAAATTATTATTACTATTAATTCTTATTTGATTAGTTATTTTTATTAGTTATCATCATTATTTTAATTAGTTATCTTTTAGTGTCGAAAAATGTATCGCGCACTCTAACCGCTTATTTTAAGAGTTTGTACGTTTATTTAAATATAATAATAAATCTAAATTACAACTTATTTATCTTCTAAAAATTGTTTGCGCTTTACTCACACCCGTCCCTAAGCCAAATAAATTGTATTTTATAAAAGTAAGCGGAAATTTATTTATATTCGTATTATTATATTCATTCTCATATATACTTTCATCAAGCGATAAAGCATTATGATAATGCTTTATCGCTTGATGAAAGTACATGAGAATGAATATAATAATATGAATATATTTCCGCTTACTTTTATGAATTACAATGTATTTGGCAATGGGGACGGGTGTGAGTAAAGCGGAAAATTTTTTTCAGAAGTAAAATAAGTTGTAATTTAGATTTGTTATTATATTTAAATTAACATATAAACTAATAAAATAAGCATTCAGAGTGCGCGATAAATTTTTCGACACTAAAAGATAACTAATTTGAATAATAATGATAACTAATAAAAATAACCAATCAAATAAGAATTAATAGTAATAATAATTTTAAAAAAAGCACTGAGCGCGGGGAACGATCCCACTCCCCTAGTGCAAATTTTTTTCCGAAAAACTCCGATTTTTTCCGGAAAATATTTCCGAATTTTTCTATGAATTGGAGCAAATATGAAGAATTCGGAGTTTTGCGAACAATTATTTTTACGCAAACATCCAAGTTTCTCCTTATTTTTCCAAATTTCTTCGAATTTTTCCGAATATTTCATCATTTTAATTACAATCACGGGAAAATGTCGGAAGTTATATGAAGACTTTAAGGGGTAACACCACTGTAACGGCGTTACAGGAAGCGTATTTTTTGATATTTTTTTTGGCGGAAGAAAATGTGATACACAAATAATACTTGCGGTATTTGACCGGTGCGATGGTCTAGTGGTTAGCGTGCTCGCCACTAAGCCAGCGGACCGGGCGGTCGCGGGTTCGAATCCCAGTCGCGTACATTTCGTCGTGAAATGTTTTTCTTCGGCATTTCGCGGCGAAATAAGACTAGTTCCACGACTGGGGGGCGAACTCGATGACCGGCTGTATTGGTATAGGTTTTCCGCAGTTTCCCTATACCCATGACAGAAATGTCATGATGAATATGATACAGAGGGGGAAGTCGGCTGCGGCCGCAAGAGGGGGGAACAGGGGAGCACGCTAACCACTAGACCATCGCACCGGTCACATATTTAAGTATATTGCTATAAATTTTTCATCCGAAAATATTACAACATGGCGACACTGCACCAATTCTTCCGAAGCATGTCGAACCTCTGCGGCACGCAGTACAACTGTGCCAATTTTAATATAAAAAAAAGAGTTTTGTTTTATTAAGTCTACATGAGTGTAGCTACTAAACCACGTAGGGGATTTTCGACAAATTAATTAAAACAATATTTATTAACAAATAACTGTCTTAAAAAAAATTCAACATTTTTAGTCAAATACCCGGCAATTACTCAAAAATCAATATTTCTAAAACCCTCTACGTGGTTCACTAGCTACACTAGATTTAATTTTAAAACAATGATTTTATCCAGATTAAAATTGGCACAAGTTATACTGCGTGCCGCGGAGCACCTTAAGTTTAACATGCCTCGGAAGAATTTGCTGCAGTGTCGCCATTTTGTAATATTTTCCCATACATTTTTTTTGCAATGTACTTCAATATATGCTTAATAATTACCCCAAGTATTATTTATCTAAAACGCTTCGTGGCAGGCCGTTACAGTGGTGTTACCCCTTAAGGAAAATAACGTTTGCAAAAATTTCGGAAATTCATTATTTCTCAGAATTATGAGGGATAAAAAAATGTAATAAGTTTTTTTTACAAAAATCTCATTTTTTTCATCTATAACTTTTCTCCGAATATCTCCGCAGCCGTCTCAATAGGAAAAAGAAAAAGTTCCGGAAAAAAATAAGAACAAGTTTTTTTTACGAAAATCTGATTTTTTTCATCTTTAAATTTTCTCCAAATATCTTCGCAGCCGTTTACTCAGGTAATAGGAAAAAGGAAAATTTCCGGAAAAAAAATAATAATAATCAGTTTTTTTTACGAAAATCTCATTTCTTTTCATCTTTAACTTTTCTCCGAATATCTCCGCAGCCGTTCACTCAGGTCATAGGAAAAAGAGAAATTTCCGGGAAAAAAAATGAGAAATCATAAATTTTCAGTGAAAAAAATGTGTTTTTGGGAAATAGACCAGAACTTAAATCTGTTTTAAATAATTTTTTCTCCGAAAATCTCAAATATGACTAAAATATGAGAAATTATGAAAAATTTGGAGAAACATTTTCACTACGGGCCCCTGCGGACCGAAGCCAGGATCGCTACCAACTGTGCACTTTCTGGTATAACACTTTCTGGAATATGTGCACTTTCTGGTACTTACTTTTACTTCTTCTGGGCTTCTGGGCTTACTTTTATGAATTATAATTTATTTGGCATAAGGACGGGTGTGAGTAAAGCGTAAACAATTTCATATAAGAAAAATAAGTTGTAATTTAGATTTATTATTATATTTAAATTAACGTATAAACTAAAAAATAAGCGAACAGAGTGCGCGATACATTTTTTTGTATACATTAATAACGCAGAGAATCAAGAGCTAAATAAGCGTTGAAATCATCTAAAAGCCTCGCGCGAGTCGTGCTCAGATTGCTTTTTCCCTCGAAGCCTTCGTTGCGGCTTGGCCGCACATGAACGTGCTCAGCGTCCATGTATTGGTGTAGCTGCCGAAGGCGCGGTCGGGAAATTTCGACCGTGTTCGGCTCTTTCCGAAGTGTCCAAGCGTCGCTCGCTCACGGACACGCGCTACTATGATTGTGTGATGGGCGCGTAAGATACTAGAGAGGGGGTAACTTTTACGCGCGATCTGGCTGCAGTGATCCCCGGTAGCAATGTCTTGTTTTTTTATTACGCATATACGAATTAAATATCATAAATAATACCTGAACAGGCGAGAATAGCTAAAGCGAGAGTAAGATCGAAATTTTCTGAATATAAAAAGAAAAAAAAGTTGGGTCACCGGGGATTGAACCCGAACCGTAAGCATCGTTAATCCGTTACGCTGCCAACTCAGCCACGACGCTCATTGCAGATAGAGGAACATGTATGATACACGCTTATCCATAATGTTTACTGTTGAAAAAAATGCCGAAAAGATCGCGGCAAAGGCTTAAGATTTCTTGTTGAACCTTCGACGGTCGTTTCAGCATTTTATTTTTCAACGCGGTTCGTCGTTAATTTTTTAACCCGCATTTTCGGCATAAACGGGCAACCGAGAGAAAACAATGATCTCTATACATGTTTTTCACTTTGAAAGTCATTTAATGCATATTCCAATCCGCAGTACGGCCACACATCTATGTCGAGCTCGATCGGACGGAAAACCTCGCTCCGTTCGCCTGTCGAGCGAGCGCTATTTGCGAGGGGCAGAGACTTTTCCCCCACCCATTCGTGTTCTCGCTGACTGCGATACCGACTTGAGCGGTGATCACAGACTCGCGCGGCTACAAGGGAATCTGCAACTTCGACAGAGGCGATGATCACGAAATCATACTCCCGAACTCGCCGCCGCGATTTAGCGCCATTTACGAGGCACGCCGAAAAGGGGAGCGTTGTGCATCTCCCTACTAATCTCTGCCGAAAAGGGGAGCGTTGTACATCTCCCTACTAATCTCTGATACATACGCACTTTCGAGAGTTGATTAACAAAAAGCTTCACAGTCCGAAGAGCGACACGCTTCAGGCTCTTCTCGCGCAGCTCGACAGCTGACTGCTATCTTGTCTGCTATATGTACATATAATATAATATGTTACTGATTGAGGCGTTTTGAAAGCTCTCATCTTCTTACGGTTGTGTAGGGCCAAAAATAAATTTGACCAAGGTTCTTCGTGTCTAATATTCAAGCCTCAAAAAATTCGCCGCAATTGGGAATTAGACGGTAAGCAGTACTTTTACTCTAGCCTGGAAAGAATAAAGCGGCAAAGCATGGAATCTCATTTAACATAGGTACGAAATAAAATAAAGAATCCTCGACATTTTCTAAAACTCGACATTTTGGCACGAAAAAGATTACATAATGCTGATACAAAATCGCTAATATTTCAAGGTTATGGTCTTGCCAGATATCCAACCTTATGACATGGCGTTTTACATCTGACAATTTTAACCATAACCTCCTGCTGGGGCTATCTTTTGTCAAACGGCGGAGACTTATTTGTATTCCCAATAACTAAATATATTTCAAGCATTGTGTAATAGTTATGCGGTCGGTTTATATTTTACCATAACTTTTAAAATTATGTAAATAAAATCAGACTTCAATCATCGTAGGATCTAGGAGCACATCACTGATTTGATCTCCACTTTTGTTTGCAAAATCATGAATTGGGTATCCACTTGCATAATAAATTGAGGGTAACAAAGGGTTATCTGAGGAAATTGTAGATAATATTAATTCTTTGAAACCCAATTGTGCAAAATAAACTTCTGCAAAATTAATTTTCTAGTACGATCAAATTGCGACAATGTATAATATATACTATATAGATTGACTACTCTCCGATCAACTTGTATTCCTAAGATCGAGACATGGGGTAATTCAATATTTTTTTATCTCGAGATCTGAGTAGTGGAAAGGACAAGATGCTTCGCCGAACTTTTTTTCTCACCCGTACACGCTAAGTCCTTGCACAACATTTTGAGTGTGTTGTGTGGTACATACGTTGTGTTGTTATATAATGGTGATATCAATTTTATGTTATGACGGTTATATGATTTTTTCAATAAAAATAAAATATTTGGAAAGATATTATTCTTAAGGTTTAAAAATGTTGTGTACGACATTTCTAGTAAACTGGTGTCACGCTGCGACCAAATGCGCACAATGTATTTATCTTTAATACGCGCGATAGCAGGATTCTCATTTATCAACATATCTTTATATTTTCCTTAGACTTTGGCATACCACAGCCGAAATGTAATCTTCGATAATAAGCAAGCGCCCCGCGTTCTTTCCCACGTGAGGAGAAGGAAATGTATAACGAAAAACTTCGTATTACGAGCTTGGCCAACAGAAGCAATCGTATCCCAAAACTCCTAGCGTAGTTTATTTTAAGGCTTTTCGTCACGTAAATAAGACCAGCGAATACTAAAAGAAAATCCGACCCTCGATAAATGGAACATTCAAATCCTCTGCATGCCAAAATTTATACACTCGCCAGAAGTTAATCCTCGGATCTAGGAAACGACCCTGTCATAAAACACCACGTGCACTCGTGGGCCTTGGTCAACAAGCTCTATCTCGAGCGGTGCGTTCTCGCCGTCGACAAGACCCCTTTATCCTCTCTATTTTTCCATCTTCTGAGATAAATAAACGGAGCTCCAATGCCTGGAAATGGAGCGACGATTGTGATAATCGCAACCTACGTCTTCCTCCCACTCTCTATTTCTACTGTAACGTGTTTTTTTTTGGGTAACACTCCGCTGGCCCGCCGGGCCCCTTGGTGCCCGGCGAGGGCGTCCTCCGGCTCGGGGCCACCATCGCCGCCACGACACGATTCCGTAGGGTCCTGAATAGCTGTATATTATTTACTAATTCCGTCTGTATTTCTCTTTATTTTTATTATGTAATGTAAACCCGATGCCGAGGTTTTTCCCGCGGAAGGAAGTACGCGTCGATAAGGAAGAAAACATCCGAGGCAGCGGTGACGGCGAAGTAGAACGTTCGCCCTGGGCTGAAGATCGGGAAAACGCAGGAGGCCCTTAAGCGGCTGAACGATCGGAGAGGCCAAGGTTCATGCGAAAAATCCAACGTTCGCGACTTCCACATTATCCGGAGGGAATAATTTATCGGGGCCGGACCCACGCGCAGACTTTTCATTCCCCCTCCCCCGCTGCGAGGTCTCTCTCTCAACCCGTGTAACCCGGAGGATCAAAAGGGTTGCGGTTATCGGTCCCGCCAAGACCCGAGTTTCGTAAGAGCCAGCGCGCTGATTTTATTCTTTCGTTCCGGGAGTTACGGAATTCGAAATTCGCGCTAGAATCGTAGGCGAACTCCCGAAACAATCGGCACGAGCATGGAGGCTAGAGTGGGAGGAGGCCGATCTGTGTATTTCAAAGTGGCTACAAAAATGTGGTCCGACCAGGATGGCGCCACTATCTCTAAAATCTCGAGCAGGAAACAGTGCAGCCAGACAGTGCAGCCAGATCGCGCGTAAAAGTTACCCCTTCTCTAGTCTCTTACGCGCCCATCACACAATCATAGTAGCGCGTGTCCGTGAGCGAGCGACGCTCGGACGTCTTCGGAAAGAGTCGAGCACGGTCGAAGTTTTCCGACTGCGCCTTCGGCAGCTACACCAACACATGGACGCTGAGCACGTTCATGTGCGGCCAAGCCGAAACGAAGGCTTCGAGGGAAAAAGCAATCTGAGCACGACTCGCGCGTGACTTCACCCGACGGCACGCGGGAGGCTTTTAGATGATTTCAATGCTTATTTAGCTCTTGATTCCCTGCGGTATTAATGTATAAAAGAATGTATCGCGCACTCTGATCGCTTATTTTTTTAGTTTAAACGTTAATTTAAATATAATAATAAATCTAAATTACAACTTATTTATCTTATATAAAATTGTTTACGCTTTACTCACACCCGTCCTTATGTCAAATAAATTATAATTCATAAAAGTAAGAGGAAATATATTTATATTCGTATTTATATTAATTCTCATACTTTCATCAAGCGATAAAGCATTATCCCCCAAAAAAAGCTAATCATCCATGCGGCCGCGAATCCTAAGTACCAGAAAGTACTTGAAAGTTTATAGTAAAGTACTTGAAAGTTTATAGTAAAGTCTCGATATAATTTCCAAGATTTTCCCGTGATCGTTTTTTCGGAAAATTTTTCCGAATTTTTCTATGAATTGGAACAAATATGAAGAATTCTGAGTTTTGCGGATTTTTACGCAAACATCCGAGTTTCGCCGAATTTCTCCGAATTTTTGCAAATTTTTCCGAATATTTCATCATTTTAATTACGATCACGGGAAAATCTTGGAAATTATATCGAGACTTTATGGGGTAACACCACTGTAACGGCCTTACAGGAAGCGTATTTTTTGATATTTTTTTTGGCGGAAGGAAATGTGATAAACAAATAATACTTGCGGTATTTATTGAGCATATATTTAAGTATATTGCTAGAAATTTTTATCTGAAAATATTACAAAATGGCGACACTGCAGCAATTCTTCCGAAGCATGTCGAAACTCTGCGGCACGCAGTATAACTGTGCCAATTTTAATATGAAAAAAGAATTTTGTTTTATTAGGTCTAGATGAACATTTTTAGTCAAATACTCGGCAATTACTCAAAAATCAATATTTCTAAAATCCCCTACGTAGTTCACTAGCTACACTCATCTAGATTAAAAAAAAATATATTTCGTCCATACTAAAATTGGCACGGGTTATACAAGTTCAACATGCCTCGGAAAAATTTGCTGCAGTGTCGTCATTTTGTAATATTTTCCCATAATTTTTTTTTGCAATATACTTCATATATGCTTAATAATTACCCCAAGTATTATTTGTCTAAAACACTTCGTGGCAGGCCGTTACAGTGGTGTTACCCCTTAAGGAAAATAATGTTTGCAAACATTTCGGAAATTCATTATTTCTCAGAATTATGAGGGATAAAAAAATGTAAGTTTTTTTTGCGAAAATTTCATTTTTTTCATCTATAACTTTTCTCTGAATATCTCCGCAGCCGTTCACTCAATACGAAAAAGAAAAAGTTCCGAAAAAAAAATGATAAGTTTTTTTTACGAAAATCTAATTTTTTTCATCTCTAAATTTTCTCCGAATATTTTCGCAGCCATTCACTCAGGCAATAGGAAAAAGAGAAATTTCCGGGAAAAAATGAGGAATCATGAATTTTCAGTAAAAAAAAATGTGTTTTTGGGAAATAGACCAGAACTTGAATCTGTTTTAAATCATTTTTTCTCCGAAAATCTCAAATACGACTAAAATATGAGAAATTATGAAAAATTTGGAGAAAAATTTGCACTAGGGGCCCCTGCGGACCGAAGCCAGGAACGCTACCAACGGACCATCTCATCGCTTGTAGAATATGTGCACTTTCTGGTACTTACGATTCGCGGCTGGATGGATGATTGGCTTCTTTTTGGGGATAATTATTTATCGCTTGATGAAAGTATGAGAATTAATATAATAATACGAATATAAATATATTTCCGCTTACTTTTTTGAATTATAATTTATTTGGCATAAGGACGGGTATGAGTAAAGCGTGAACAATTTTATATAAGCATCATTTATTTCCATCGCTGACCTTGGAAAACCTCTATTGGCCGGACTGAAGCCGAATCTTCAACTAGCAACTTGTCATCAACACGGCCGCACACATCTTTGACTCATTAATTCTCATACTTTCATCAAGCGATAAAGCATTATCCCCAAAAAGAACCAATCATCCATCCGGCCGCGAATCGTCAGTACCAGAAAGTGCACATATTCTACAAGCGATTTTCCAGACAATTTGTTTGAAGATCAATCATAACGATGTTAGATAGTATTGGAGCCAGAGGTGAGCCCATTGGTAACCCTGAGATTTGTTGGTAAATTTTATTTTGAAATATAAAGAAAGTTGAGAACATGATGTATTCTATGGTTTTAATTATTTCGTTTAAAGGAGATGTTTTTGAAAATAGATTTGATCTTCTTTGAAGGCTTTGAATAACAAGTTGTAATGGGATGTTGGTATAGAGAGAAACAACATCAAACGAGACCAATTTGTAGTTGAGTGGAATTGAGATGTTATTATGTGAATGTTTTAGGTCCAAACTATCTTTGACGTGTGAATTAGTCGTATTGATTAATTTAGAAAGTTTAGATTGTATAAATTGAGCTGGTTTATGTGTTGGACTATTTATTGATGATACTATTGGACAAAGTGGATAATTATTTTTATGAATTTTTGGCAGACAATAAAGACGAGATAGGTTGCAATTTTTAGCTTTTGGATTAGCGGGGGTCCGGTTTTGAAATATTAGTGTGGCCGGTAGGCGAGAGAGAGGAGAGGCCAAGACGAGCTCGACGTGTATTGTGAGTGTGCGTAGGCCCCGGTCGGAATTGGTGTGTGTGCGCGCGAGAGTACTGGCTCGCGAGATTTCGCGCGTATTGTACATATTTTGTGTTCCGATTTTTGTCCCGTGTTCCTTGCGAAGGAGGGGAATTATTAACGACAGGTAAAATAAATTTCCTGACTATAAACTTCTCTTGCCGCGCGTGATTGACACCTGACCCATCCCCTCTACCTTATCCACGAGGCTGCAGTTTGGCCGGACACTGCGTTCCCTTTTCTTATCCCGACAAGCCGATTTTCGGCTGGCGCCCTATATAAATTGTCGGGACGGGAGGAGGGGAGTTTTGTGACTCTCTCGGTCCTTTTTCCCCAGCTCCCTCGATTTAGCGGTCACACTACCAATCACCAGAGGAGACCTATATTTTATGCCTTTTCCACCAATCTTAAAAAAGATCATTACCCCAAAACGCACTCCTACTCCCACTATCGCAGCATCCGACATTTCCTACATGCTGGAAGAAGAAAATCTTCAAGTCAATGTTCCATCACCACTTGTTGAAGTCAGTCTCCCAACAGTTTCCATCGCGTTCGAATAAAGTCTAGCGACAGTATCCATCGAGTTCAGACTTCGAATTCTGACAATAGCCTACGGGTTCTCGTAAAGTCGACATAAAAAATCGTCTCAGTACAAAAAATGTTGTAAAGTCTCAACGCGACTTGTAAGAAAGTTCGGAAGTCGCAGAAGAAAAATTACTAATATTCGAATTGTATCATCGCGTCCTGTACTTGCAAATTACTATCTTAATCAGAACTTCGGTTCGACGTAAACATACTCAGCCATAAAAATCGTGTCACATCGACGAATTATACCTGTGCCATCACCACTGTAACCGAGCGTACCTGACCGAGCGTTCTGGCCCACTTGCCCCACACTTGCGATTTACTACAAACCTCCAACGATCAATGTAAGCGAATTTGTCATCTTTTTTGTATATTTTCTGTATCATTAATTTAAGGGGGGATTGTCTTTTTTTTTCGCAAAATTTACCGCTTTTTGGGAATTTTTTTGTGAAGAAAGTATACAACGGAAAACTTGTGAAACTTGGCATATAGTTTTATTGATCTGTTTACTACATACAAAAATTTTTTTAAACAATTTCATAAAAAAATCCGCCTCCCACCCCCCTCGACGCGCGATGGTCCTTTTTTGATGGTGTGCACGATTACAGCCTTCACGTTCATCCTGCAACAAAAACCCAAAAAGCATTTTACTTTAGACACATATAGCTATCTTTCGATGAAGGGAAAAAAAAATTGACGATTTGGTGACGTTTTGAACTTGAAGTATCGATTTTTCGAAAAAAATTGATCGACTTTTTGTTATAAATAAAAAACTATTAAGGGTATTGCTTTTTTGCTTCATCAAACGATGAAAGGATGTCAGCTGAGCATTCTGTCCAAATTTGAAGGCAATCGGTTGAATAGTTTTTGAGAAATCGTGCACACCATCAAAAAAGGACCATCGCGCGTCGAGGGGGGTGGGAGGCGGATTTTTTGATGAAATTGTTTAAAAAATTTTTTGTATGTAGTAAACAGATCAATAAAACTATATGCCAAGTTTCACAAGTTTTCCGTTGTATACTTTCTTCCCAAAAAGCGGTAAATTTTGCGAAAAAAAAAGACAATCCCCCCTTAATCGAATTGACTCAATTGGTTAGTTTCAATAAACCCCGACTCGATAGAATTCGAGTCTGTTCATTTATTCCTTAAGCGGATAATCGCGTCATCCCATTATTCCCACGCACTACCTCTTTTTACTCTCATCCCGAGCTATTGCGCTAGGCCCTAAGGACTATTATAAGGTAAACCAGAATGTTTTCATAAGGTAAAACAAGCGATCATGTTTTTTAGGGGATTTTTTTTATTACTTGGCGTTCATTTTTTACCTTTAAAAAGGGATTTCAGATCTTTTGGAAGGGTAAACATCTTTATTTCCTTTAGCTTCAGTCCAATGAAAAGTGAATTTCAAATTCACTTCTGATTGTTTTTAGTTACTGTGAGACAAATACATATCGTTGCTTTTCGACTACACATAATCAACATTTTATATCTTTAGAGACTGCGGAGCCAAAAACATAGATTCTGTCGCAGCAATCGGAAACATAGAAAAATTTATATTTCTCGGTATATAGGAGCCAATTCATGAACTTTTCTCACATCAACTGAAGGCAATGAAAAAATGTATATCCGTAAAGATATACATTTTTACATTTTAATTGCCTTTGATTGATGTGAGAAAAATCAGAGACTGGCTTCTCGATATTTGGAAATGTGAGGTTTTCAGTGTCTTCGACCGCTGCAAGTAAATCCATAATGTCGGTGTCACAGTCTCTAAAGACATAAAATGTTGACTGTTTTTAGTCACTTTGTTTGTTAATGTTGTAAGACACGTTGTAAGATGTTTGTTAGATTTGGTGTAAGACAACAAATCAAAACAAGGATTGTTTGCAGTGATCGGAATCATTGGAAATTTTATATTTCTCGGTATACAGAAGCCAATCCATGAATTTTTCTCACATCAATGGAAGGCACTGAAAAATGTATATCTTTACGGGTAAACATTTTTCATTGCCTTCAGTTGATGTGAGAACAGTTCATAGGCTGGCTCCTCTATATCTCGAAACTTAAGGTTTTCGATACCTTCGATTGTTGCTAAGAATCCATTTTTTTGGCTTCGCAGTCGCTAGAGATATAAGATATTGACTGTTTTCAATTGATACAAGACAAACACATATTTTTGGCTTCTCTCTTACATTAACTCTCTCTCTCTTACATTAACTCTTCCTTGACACACTGGGTCATTTGGACACGGATGAATTTCAAATAAAATGCTCACTCTTCCAAAATTGGAAGTTTTAACAACCGTCCTTAACAACCGAAGGATTGTTAAGGACAGGTGAATGAAGTACTATCCGGGTCAAATTGACCCAGTGTGTCAAAGCCGTGGCCAAATATAAGTGTGTCAAGGAAGGGTGAACTAACAACATCCTGTATATTTTTAGAGTCCGCGAAGCAAAAACCTATGGGTATACGTTTTTCGTTGTGTTTTGACAATGAACAGTTTATTACTCACACTTTTTATTACCAACTATTACGTATTATTATATATAATGACAAGTTTATTACTCACACTTTTTATTACCTGAAAATTAGTTTCAGTTTCTGAATCAGTACCTGATAGAGACTTTTCATCCCTGAAAATATAAATTTTTTTCTTACCTATATTCAATGCAAGACGATTCCTTGTGTTTGCCGTATTATACTTTCCAGTGTAAAGTATGAGCTCAATATACTGCTTACCGTCCTATTCCCAATTGCGAAACATTGTTTGAGGTTTGAATATGAGGCACGACGAAACTTTGTCAAATTTATTTCTGGCCCTAAGAAGGCCAGAAAAAGGCCATTTGTTCTTCGTATTCAATTAATTCTTTGAATCGTGAATTTTCGACACGGGGAGCCTCCGTTAAATGTTTTATTCGCCTCAAATAGGGCTGTTTGTTTCACGCTTAGAAACGCTCTAACCATGACTAGAGATTAAAGCTGTCAGAACACCTCACTCTGTAAAATATATTATATGTATATGAGGTATTCCACGTGAATCCGGTGGACTTTTTCCCTGACCCCCGACAATTCGATTAATTTTTTTTCATCTGATTCTATTGACTCTAAAAGATACCCTGAATATTTTGTACATTTTTCGAAATAACCCTCAGTAAAAAAAAAAATCTCCGAAAAAACGCTCCGATTTAAAAATCTGAAAAAATTCCGAAATTGCGAGATTATATTTAAAAATTTTCAAGCAATCACCCGCTGTGGAAGTATGCTCAGAAAAAAGCATCCTTCCGCAAAGCAAAATAAATCGAATTGGCGGGGTCCAGGGAAAAAGTCCTATGAGAAAACACCCTTCCGCCCAACGGAAGCTATTTTTTAAATTCACATGTTATAACCTTACACTTTCTAAAATTCAAATTTTCATCCAAAAATTAGAAAAATTGCGATTTTTTCAAGACGGAATGTACGTTGGTTATTATACCTTACATTTCGTTTCTTGAGCGTGATGATGCAGAGCCATGTGGTGTCGATATGATGTAAACAATTAAGAGTACTTAGGTACCACTACGGTTTGGTTGTCATCGTACAGCAATGGTTACTTCAATGTTTCGTCCATTTGTCGAAAATACAGATTAATCACGAGTAAAAATGTAACTTAAAAAAAAAGATTGGACAACTTAACGCGGAAAAGAAGAGTTACAGCGGGAATATCGGATATGAAAAATTAAATGACTTGATTGAAAAATTGAATGATCCAATTAAAAAATTAAACGCCTCAATAAAAATGATAGCCCAATTGTTCTATCATTCCTAACTAGCAGTGGAAGCCTTCATGTCTCGGACTGTTCAAGGTCCGAGAGATGTATATCGTCCGACGATATGTATATCATCGTATGTCGTCCGACAATATGTATATCGTCATTAAACAGTCGAAGCCTGATACCTTTTCTGTGGTGATGAGTTAACGGAAAAAAAATCATGAATATGAAAAAGCGATTGCGAAGATCGGAGAAATGTCGAAAACGAAAAGACAATAACGTTTAGGACGAGAGAATCATGTTCAACTGAAAGAGCCTATTTGTGAAATGATGAAAGAAATCACAGGGGGCCTAAAAACAATGAAATCTTCGAGACTACTTCGAGTGAACAGCGTAACAAATGAGTAGCCAGTAATAATACCGAGTTCCAATGATCGAAACCAAGGTTATTTAGGAACGTAAACAGTCTCCGAAATGCTTAAATGATTATCCAACGTCGAATGCGCGGCAATAGAGAGTGATTCGGAATAGGTGTGATACATTCGATTCCCAACAAGAACGCTCCAATCCACCATGATGAACGATTAGAAAAGGCGAAGGAGTATGCGAAGGGCCACGTAGCCGTAGCTGACGGCAGGGTGGTTCTGCGAAAACGCAGCGATTGACAGATGCCGCGGCGCATGATCGGATGTTTTACGAATCATTCGCTGCAGTTGCCTGTCAACCAATTCGGTTCGAGACTTTCGAGTCGTTTAATGACGCGGTCGAAATCAACAAAACGGCCAAGTGAAATCTTCGGTCTAACCTGCCGAACCCGAGATATCCCGCTATCACACCTATTTTGGATCACCCTGCAGAAATAAGGGGAGGCTACCTGAAAACTTATGTACGCGTATGGAAAGTTATTTCGATCAATCTGATCATCCTTTAATTTACTTGTATTTATGATGTACAATACTGTTATAAATTGACAATACTACCGCTATTTCGTATGTCAATAAATATATCGCGAGACTTGTATAGCAAAGTTTAACACCTACCGTAAAGCGGGGTTAAATTGACATTCCACTGGAACCTGTTTGATCGGTACATCGGCGGGATCGGCTCCGCTTCGCACTTGCAAAAACAGAGGTTGCGCGCCATCGACTCAAGCGGACTCTGTGCAGTTGGACTAGTTGATTGCAGTACCCCTCAAAGCCCTCTCTTATTGTTTAGCATGCTAGGGTCTCACGCCAGGGCCTGGCGCTTCTCCCACCGTGCGTTAGACCAATCGATATTCGGCACATAGTGGGAGGCGATTGGATCTGTGGAGGTTCCGTTTACGGAGGTTCCAGTGTAAGGGTAACTTTGACAGCTTATGGGGTTACTTTAACAGAGCGCCAAAATACGGTCCTTTTTAACTTAAAAAATTATTTTCCAACGTTTTTTTCTATGGTTCCTCAAATTTGTTCTTCAAGGTTAATATATAATGTTGCTAAAGTTGATGGTAATGGTGCTCAAGTTGATTTTGATCTCAATGATGATTATAGGACTGATTAAGTGTCTGTAAAAGTACCCTAGGTACTTGATATTTTGATGTAAAATGTTTCTTTAATAAAGATGATAATTTGATTAGAAAAAACCGGTGATTTTCATTTAATTCCAGGGATATTACATAAAATATTGAATTTTGTTATCAAAATAATGTCGAGGTAACTCTTAATCTTTGACATGAGTTACATTTCAATGCCTTGTCAAAGAAATCCTACACTCAAGGTTACTTTGACACTTTAAAAATGGCCAGGAGTGTGGGGGGGGGGGGGTAGCGGGGCTTGACTTTCTTATACCTTTGATAGCCAAAAGACACATTGGAGCAAAAAAGTTACCTACAAAACACTTCCAATACCTGTTCAAAGTAAACCCCATTTTATGGTACCTCAACAGATCGGGAAATGGTGTAAAGAGAAACAGATACTTTTTTACATATAAGAATGTATATCTATGTTGTTGTGCCCCGGCTTCTGACGATACGCGGAGAGCACGGAATTTCGCTCTCGAGTAAATTGACAACGTGGGTGGTCGGATGCTCGAAGGCGAGTGTATGTATGGACTTATCCTGTTCCGAGTAAATCTCCAGTTCGGTATATTGCAATTTGAACAACTTATATTTTATTGAAAATTAGGCAACAATATTACAATTCTTTTTTATGCCTTGAGACCGACCTCCTCGGCTTCTGGCCGAAGACTGCCTTTCGATTGAATCTTTCCGCTAATTGTTAACTCGGGTTTTTGCAACCAATCGTTCGAGAACGTTCGAATTGTTCGATTGCGATTTGGCGTTTTTCCGGCTGAGTCGAGCGGAATATGAGGCTTGTGAAATTTCGGGCCCAATATCGTCGCATAGGTTCTTTGAAATTCATGCGTTAGCAACGTGAAAATTCCTGACTATTCAGGACCCAACAATGTCAAAAGAGATAATACTAAAGCAGATCGTTAATTAAGACCGAACAATTTAGATACAGAGAAATTGATTCATTCGTGTCTAGAGTGAAAGACATATTCAAATTTCGCAATTACGTTGACTATTGGAAAGACAAATATATTAGTTTTTCTGGCCGACGCGGAACCGAAACAATACTAGAAAATTGACATTTACTACCAAGTAATAGATAGTATCATTGTCAATGTTAAACGTCGATTTGAGATTTTACCATTAGCTCATGCAGGTGACGCATTTTTTAATTTGAATATGAAGAACGAAGAGGATTTCATCAATGATTATTTTAAAATCTTAATAATTCATACGTCAGCCTTTAGAAGCCGAATCAATGTACATGAAAAACATACGTTCATACAAAAGAAAAGAATAAATGCTGGAAATTCATGAAAGAACATTAAAAAGGAGTACTGCCCTAATTAATGTAAACTTTTCAAAGTAACAGTAGTACTCCCAGTAAACTTCTAAAGATAAAAACTAGGCATTGAAGCACAATGCTTCAGGAATGATGCTCTCATCTGTCACCTGCTGAACGGAAGATACTGACATCGTGAGAAAAAAAATATGACTACAAAAGTGTTGAGTCGGTTTGCCGGAAAAAATGGAATGCTAGAATTTCTTTAATTGAGTATCCACGGAAGTAAAGGTTAAAGACCGGTAACTGCATTGAAAAATGATAAAATATTAGTTGATTATTTTGTAAGGTATTCCAAGAGTTTAAAATGAATGTTAACCTGAATATGTGATTAAAGTTTCATATTTGATGTGTTAGGCGATCATCGATTATTATGTAAATTTTATTTTAAAAATAAGATGATTGTGAACGAAAACCTTTTTTATCTAAAGAAGAAAAAATTCCAGAATGAGGCTCTTTTTTCGTTTCTTAACAACTGCGTAAGATAGTAAAGAGAAGCTTGACGAACATAAGGCGGGATATACATTTACAACGATCAAAAAGTCGATTTCTTTTTCTTTTTCTTTAAGGGGTTAGGCCACACTAACGGATACAAAATATGTGCGAATTTAACAATTTTTTTCGTATGAAAAAGTGATTCACTCATAAAATTAATTACACATCTATTTAGTATGAATATCCAGCTGTTAGAAAAAAAATATATATATATATTTTTTTTTCGATGTACAAAATGGCCGACTACTCGAAACTTCTCGAAACAGCTTCTCTGCAATTGGCGTGACAAATAACTTCAACAATTTTCACTCGATTTACTTCAAATTTAAAAATTATGTTCCTAACTGCATTTCGCAGAGAAGTACGTACGGAATTTCTGATTAATCGAAAACTTGTCATTTTATGAGCAATTTATGAGCATTTATAACGAAATTTTTCACTGAAAATTCATTTCTTAAGTTCAAATACCTACACCTTTTGAATAATACAATATTTTTTAAATTCCGTACGTTCTTCTCAAGGTACTCTAATGTAGATTGACGAGATTTTTTGTTTTTGTTCTAGGAAAAAACTTGTAGATGCTAAATGTCACGCCGCGGAGCGCCTAACAAAAAGATAACAATAGAAAATATTAGTTGTCGGCAATTTGGTACACCGAAAAAAAAAAATCTAACCGCTTGATATTCATACCAAATAGATGTGTAATTAATTTTATAAGTGAATCAATTTTTTATACGAAAAAATTGTTAAATTCGCATATGATTTTATATCCGTTACTATGGCCTAACCCCTTGAACCATATATGTAGAATATTTTCCTAAAGTTTCAAAGCGAAATTTGAAAAACTTCAAACGTTACAGCCCGTAACCGCCGGAATTGGCGTGCAGGATTACTCAAAAACTATTAAGCCAATTGAGTTGAAACTTAGTAGAAGTAGTGATAATATTGGTACCGTCTATTTGACGAGAATTGTTTTTGAAAAATAAACAAAAAAAAACTACTTTTTTAAACCACATTTTACAGAAATGTTGATTTTTTTTTGTAAATGCGGGCCTTTTTCAAAATTTGCATTTTCTTCATTTTAATTACCGTCACATAAAAACTATACATGTTCTGACTGAAAAAATGTTTGAACTTTTTTGCAAATCAAAGTCTACGGGAAGCTAGACTGCACGCTGATTTGCGACTCCCGCGGCGACCTTGCTGTAACACTCTGCCACAGCTCCGTCATTTTGATGATGAATTAATTAAAAAAAATAGTTTTGTATACTTAAATATACTATTAAAGTAGACCTAAAGTTTGATAATTGTAGAATAATTATTTCTTTGTTTAAAAAATCCCTCAGTATTGCTAATATTTTTCCTATCTAAATGTATGTCCCGCCTTAATAGCAAGTGAAAGAGGTCTCATGAAATGACAATGTCGCTAGAGATGATTACATCTAACCTCCATTTTCCTCAGTCGGTTCATTATTTGTTCTTATTTCCAATAAGATTAATAAAAACATCTTAAGATTCATATCTTAAAGAGTAAAGTGATCGTTGCGATGTGATGCTACCTGAAGTCTTTTTTAAGCACTCTAAAATATATTAATTATATCGACTCCAGATTGCTTTACATAACGTACCTATCTGTTGAAGTAAACTTCGCCATGAATTCCGTACGAAGTTCGAAAATAGATAAAGTTGTTTGATAGAATTATCGCACAATTAATGCATTCGCAACTGCGACGCCTATTGCGAAAATATGAAGAATCTTATACGTGCGGCACGCGAATACTCACTTGTTTCTAAACAATATAAGATAAACATTAGTAATTAATTTTACACACTATTTTATGTATAGTCTCGTATCGAAGATGTAGATCTATTTAACGATAAAACCTTCTTGTTTGTAAGTTGATCAACGAAAAAACGGTTTCATAGCCTATTATCATCTGCTGATTGAGTTTCACACTTAACTCTCTCCCCACCAATTAAACGAATAGGATAAGAAGACCATCTGCCCTCTTTGCCAAGGTCATCGCATGAGGATGGTTATAAAGCATTTATTACGTGAAGCGAGGTACGGGCCGCGCTGTTACACATGCATTTAATTTGTATGCATACAGTGTATCAATATACGTTTGTATGTATGTAAGTGTGACACACATGTCCATACATATGTTCGCCCTATAATCTATACGAAGGCAATCATTGCTGGTAGTTATTCACTTGACCGAACGTAATCGTTTTGCCTTGGTTATAATATGTTGCGCACTTGACATTGTTTAGGTCCGGCCGTAAATTGACTTCACTTGCTGTAGTGGCGTTTATTTATAAACGAATGAACTAGATGTAATGCTGTCTTTTGCAAGGGTCAACCCGCAACTACACAAATGAAATTGTATTTTCTATGCAGATAAATGGAAAAGCCAGTGTAGAAATGTAACCTGCATTATATTGGGGCGGAGCCAAACTTGCTTCGTCTGATTCATCTGACCGGGCCCTTTTATGAAACAGACCGCATAGATCATAAAATTGTTTTTTGAGGCTTTAAGGTTTGAGAATTTTGTTCTGGCCAGGATTCATTGCAAGCAAGTACACTTTTACGTAATGAATACCCAGCCAGAACATCGACATTTCCTGGAAAGTTGAGCGTGACTTTAAGAACTGTGTAAAGCGGCTTCACTTTTTTACCCCGTCAAATATATATATATATATATATATATATATATATATATATATATATATATATATATGTATACAGGGTGGGGCAGAATGCCGTCCCATATTTAAAGGGTGAATTGAAAAAAAAAACGCTTCAAGATGCGAAAAAAAGGTTTTTATTGCTCAAAAGTACACATCACACCGTTTTTTCATGATTTTTTGAAAATTATATCGTCCAAGTGGCGAGCAATACACATACAGCATGACTTTTATAAGGTGGGCATGGGTTTTTTAAGGGTCTTGCGCGGTGATTTTGCGACTGACAAAAACATGCTTTTTGATGGTTTTTCAAGCTCGCTTTGAAAAAAAAAATATATCGTATTTTTGTCATGAACAGTATTTGCCAGAGAAAATAGCGTATTCTGGAAAAAAATGAAAATTCTATTCTGCGTGCAGGAGAATGAAGTCTGGAAAATTCCGAATACGGAACACTTCCGAAAAACGTTATTCGAGCTGTCATGCAGACGTCATGCAGAAAAAATTATGAAACATACGATTTAAAATCGATAGATCGGAATTTTATCAGTGGAACAAATAAGCTAAATCAGACACGGGCGCGCTATAGGAAGTGCTAGTCTGCTGACGTCGAAGCTGCAACTTTCGAGTATTTGGCTGTCACAGGAAGTTGGTTGAGACTCCTATGACACGCGGTCGAACAGAG
Source organism: Ophion slaviceki (assembly GCA_944452715.1). Classification (NCBI taxonomy): domain Eukaryota; kingdom Metazoa; phylum Arthropoda; class Insecta; order Hymenoptera; family Ichneumonidae; genus Ophion; species Ophion slaviceki. The sequence continues at coordinate 13,120,919 of OX101795.1, read as the reverse complement.
GGATCTGAATGTGTACCTATCCGAGAACGTTATTGAAAAGCATGTCAATTTCGAAAATGTTCGAGGATTTGCTAATAAATTTGAGAATAAATAATTCTAGCAATACATTTTTAAGTAATTTGGCGTGAAATTATTATTTTTTACCAAATACTACGAGTATTTTTGTTTTTGAATATTGCATAAATAATCTGAACATTCTGTAGTTACATAATTTTTAAATCGTGAATTCTAAATATAAAAATATTCTACATAATTCTAAATATAAAAATAAATATCTTAAAATTCTGTAACTACGGGATTTTAAGATAATTTATGACAGTAAAAAAAACAAAAATACTCGTAGGATTTGGTAAAAATTAATAATTTCACGCGAAATTACTTTAAAATGTAGTGTTAGGATTATTTATTCCAAAAGTTGTTCGCGCATCGCATATGATTTAAAATATTATTTGCGGAGCATGAAATCCTCGAACATTTTCGAAATAGACATTATTTTCAATAAAGTTCACAATCGATCGATTAAGTTCAATCGGATATCTTAACCCTCAATCCGTGAAGGTATTTGAGGCACCTTAATCCCGTGATCCTGGGTCGTTTTCGTTTTTGCACTATCAAACCAACAATTGTCAATAAAAAAACATCTGAAGAAATGCATGGTCAATCTTTAGGCCGTACTTCTCAAGGGAAAATAGGGTTATTTCCTTTCGTATGTTTAATATTTTTTAAAATTAAATATTAAGCAACCTGTGAAGAAAATGATCTTGGGCAGGACGAAAACGATCCAGGTTCGCGAAATGCGGGTTAAAATTCTCTACACAATCGGTCAGATTGGATCGAGAAGTCTGACGATTGTGCGAGAACCACGGTAGGAGCATTGATTATTTAACAAAGATAAAATCAGTGCTCGGAATGGTTCTCGGAGCCTCGAGCGGACATTCCCGATATAACTGCCCCGAATTCGGCTCCGATTTTATCTTACTTCCGGCCAGATTGGGTCGAGAAGTCTGACGACACCGCGAGAACGACGGTAGGAGCTTTGTGTATTTAACAAAGATAAAATCGGTGCTCAGTACGGTTCTCGGAGGCTCGATCGGACATTCCCGATATTACTGCCCAGAATTCGTCTCCGATTTTATCTTACTTCCGGTCAGATTGGGTCGAGAAGTCTGACGATGGTGCTTCGAAATAGACATTATTTTCAATAAAGTTCACAATCGATCGATTAAGTACAATCGGTTATCTTAACCCTCAATCCGTGAAGGTATTTGAGGCACCTTAATCCCATGAACCTGGGTCGTTTTCGTTTTTGCACTACCAAACCAACAATTGTTAATAAAAAAACATCTGTAGAAATGCATGGTCAATCTTTAGGCCGTACTTCTCAAGGGAAAATAGGTTTATTTGCTTTCGTATGTTTAATATTTTAAAAAATTAAACATTAAGCAACCTGTGAAGAAAATGATCTTGGGCAGGACGAAAACCATCCAGGTTCGCGAAATGCGGGTTAAAATTCTCTACACAATCGGTCAGATTGGATCGAGAAGTTTGACGATTGAGCGAGAACCACGGTAGGAGCATTGATTATTTAACAAAGATAAAATCGGTGCTCGGAATGGTTCTCGGAGCCTCGATCGGACATTCCCGATATAACTGCCCCGAATTGGGCTGCGATTTTATCTTACTTCCGGCCAGATTGGGTCAAGAAGTCTGACGATACCGCGAGAACGACGGTAGGAGCTTTGTTTATTTCACAAAGATAAAATCGGTGCTCAGTATGGTTCTCGGAGGCTCGATCGGACATTCCCGACATGACTGCCCCGAATTCGTCTCCGATGTTATGTTATTTCCGGTCAGATTGGGTCGAGAAGTCTGACGATGCTGCGAAAACGCCGGTAGGAGCATTGTTTATTTAACAAAGATAAAATCGGTGGTCAAAATGGTTCCCAGGGCCTCGATCGGACATTCGCGATATTAAAGCCCCGAATTCGTCTCCGATTTTATCTTACTTCCGGTCAGATTAGGTCGAGAAGTCTGACGATGCCGCGAGAACGACGGTAGGAGCTTTGTTTATTTAATAAAGATAAAATCGGTGCTCAGAATGGTTCTCGGAGCCTCGATCGGACATTCCCGATATTACTGCCCCGAATTCATCTCCGCTTTTATCTTACTGCCTGTCAGATTGGGTCGAGAAGTCTGAGGATGCCGCAAGAACGGCGGTAGGAGATTTGTTTATTTAACAAAGATAAAATCGGTGCTCGGAATGGTTCTCGGAGCCTCAATCGGACATTCCCGATACTACTGCCACGAATTCATCGCCAATTTTATCTTACTTCCGGTCAGATTGGATAAGGAAGTCTGACGATGCCGCGAGAACGACGGAAGGAGCAGTAGGGGCAGTAATATCGGGAATATCCGATCGATGCCCCAAGAACCATTGCGAGCACCGATTTTTTCTTTGTCAAATAAACAATGCTCCTTCCGTCAATTTCGCAGCATGGTCAGACTTCTAGACCGAATCTGACCGGAAGTAAAATAAAATCGGAGACGAATTCGGGGCAGAAATATCGGGAATGTCCGATCGAGGCCCCGGGAACAATTCTGACCACCGATTTTATCTTCGTTAAATAAACAATGCACCGACCGTCGTTTTCGCGGCATCGTCAGACTTCCTTATCCAATCTGACAGGAATTAAGATAAAATCGGAAACGAATTCGGGGCAGTACTATGGGGAATGTCCGATCGAGGCTCCGAGAACCATTCCGAGCGCCGATTTTATCTTTGTTAAATGAACAATGCTCCTACCGTCGTTTTCGCAACATCGTCAGACTTCTCTACCGAATCTTACTGGAAGTGAGATAAAATCGGGGACGAATTCGGAGCAGTAATATCGGGAATGTCCGATCGAGGCCCGAGAACCATTCCGAGCACCGATTTTATCTTTGTTAAATAAACAATGCTCCTACCGTCGTTTTCGCAGCATTGTCAGACTTCCTTATGCAATCTGACCGGAAGTAAGACAAAATCGGAGACGAATTCGGGGCAGTAATATCGAGCATGTCCGATCGATGCCCCAAGACCCATTGCGAGCACCGATTTTATCTTTTTTAAATAAACAATGCTCCTACCTTCGTTTTCGCAGCATCGTCAGACTTTTCGACCCAATCTGACGGGAAGTAAGAAAAAATCGGAGACGAATTCGGGGCAGTAATTTCGGGAATGTCCGATCGAGGCCCCGAGAACAACTCCGAGCATCGATTTTATCGTTGTTAAACAAACAATGCTCCTACCGTCGTTTTCGCAGTATCGTCAGACTTCTTGACCCAATCTGACCGGAAATAACATAAAATCGGAGACGAAATCGGGGCAGTAATATCGGCCATGTCCGATCGATGCCCGAAGAACCATTGCGAGCGCCGATTTTATCTTTGTTAAATAAACAATGCTCCCACCGACGGTTTCGCAGCATCTTTAGACTTATCGACCCAATCTGACCGGAAGTAAGATAAAATCGTAGACGAATTCGGGGTAATAATATCGGGAATGTCCGATCGAAGCTCCGAGAACCATTCCGAGCACCGATTTAATCTTTGTTAAATAAACAATGCTCCTACCGTCGCTTTCGTGGCATCGTCAGACATCCTCATCCATTCTGACCGGAAGTAAGACTAAATCGGAGATGAATTCGGGGCAGTAATATTGGGAACGTCGGATCGAGGCTCCGAAAACCGTTCCGAGCACCGATTTTATCTTTGTTAAATAAACAAAGCTCCTACCGTTGTTCTGGCGGCATCGTCTGACTTCTCGACCCATTCTGACCAGAAGTAAGATAAAATCGGAGACGAATTCAGGGCAGTTGTATCAGGAATGTCCGATCGAGGCCCCGGGAACCATTCCGAGCACCGATTTTATCTTTGTTAAATAAACAATGATCCTACCGTCGTTTTCGCAACATCGTCAGACTTCTCGACCCATTATGACCAGAAGAAACATAAAATCGTAGACGAATTCAGGGCAGTTATATCAGGAATGTCCGATCGAGGCCCCGGGAACCATTCCGAGCACCGATTTTATCTTTGTTAAATAAACAATGCTCCTACCGTCGTTTTCGCAACATCGTCAGGCTTCTCGACCGAATCTGAACGGAAGTAGATAAAATCGGAGACGAATTCGGGGCAGTAATATCGGGAATGTCCGATCGAGGCCCGGAGAACCATTCCGAGCACGGAATTTATCTGTGTTGAATAAACAATGCTCCTACCGTCGTTTTCGCAGCATCGTCAGACTACTCGAACCAATTTGACCGGAAGTAAGATAAAATCGGAGAAGAATTTAGGGCAGTAATATCGGGCATGTGCGATCGATGCACCAAGAAACATTGCGAGCACCGATTTTATCTTTGTTAAACAAACAATGCTCCTACCGTCGTTTTCGCAGCATCGTCAGACTTCTCGACCCAATCTGACCGGAAGTAAGATAAAATCGGAGGCGAATTCGGGGCAGTAATGTCGGGAATGTCCGATCGAGGCCCCGAGAACCATTCCGAGGACCGATTTTAACTATGTTGAAAAAACAAGGCTCCTACCGTCGTTTTCGCAGCATTGTCAGATTTCCTTATGCAATCTGACCGGAAGTAAGATAAAATCGGAGACGAATTCGGGGCAGTAATATCGGGAATGTCCGATCGAGGCCCCGAGAACCATTCCAAGCACCGATTTTATCTTCGTTCAATAAACAAAGCTCCTTCCGTCGTTTTCGAAGTAAGATAAAATCGTAGACGAATTCGGGGCAGTAATATCGGAAATGTCCGATCGATGCCCCAAGAACCACTGCGAGCACCGATTTAATCTTTGTTAAATAAATATTGCTCCTACCGTCGTTCTCGCAGCATCGTCAGACTTACTTACCTAATCTGATCGGAAGTAAGATACAATTGGAGAAGAATTCGGGGCAGTAATATCGGGAATGTACGATCGAGGCTCCGAGAACCATTCCGAGCACCGATTTTATTTTTGTTAAATAAACAATTCTACTACCGTCGTTTTCGCAGCATCTTCAGACTTATCGACCCAATCTGATCGGAAGTAAGATAAAATCGGAGAAGAATTCGGGGCAGTAATATCGGGAATGTCCGATCGAGGCTCCGAGAACCATTCCGAGCACCGATTTTATTTTTGTTAAATAAACAATTCTACTACCATCGTTTTCGCAGCATCTTCAGACTTATCGACCCAATCTGACCGGAAGTAAGATAAAATCGGGGATGAATTCGGGGCAGTAATATCGGGAATGTCCAATCGAGGCACCGAGAACCACTCCGAGGACCGATTTTATCTTTGTTAAATAAACAATGCTCCTACCGTCGTTTTCGCGGCATCGTCAGACTTCCTAATCTATTCTGACCGGAAGTGAGATAAAATAGGAGATGAATTCGGGGCAGTAATATCGGGGATGTCCGATCGAGGCTCCGAGAACCGTTCCGAGCACCGATTTTATCTTTGTTAAATAAACAAAGCTCCTACCGTCGCTCTCGCGGCATCGTCAGACTTCTCGACCCAATCTGACCGGAAGTAAGACAAAATCGGAGACGAATTCGGGGCAGTAATATCAGGAATGTCCGATCGAGGCCCCGAGAAGCATTCCGAGCACCGATTTTATCTTTGTTAAATAAACAATGCTCCTACCGTCGTTTTCGCAGCACCGTCAAACTTTTCGACCCAATCTGACCGGAAGTAATATAAAATCGGAGACGAATTCGGGGCAGTAATATCGGGAATTTCCGATCGAGAACCCGAGAACTATTCCGAGCACCGATTTTATCTGTGTTAAATAAACAATGCTCATGCCGTCGTTCTCGCAGCATCGTCAAACTTCTCACCCCAATCTGACCGGAAGTAACATAAAATCGGAGACAAATTCGGGGCAGTAAAATCGGGAATGTCCAATCGAGAACCCGAGCATCATTCCCAGCACCGATTTTATCTTTGTTAAATAAACAATGCTCCTACCGTCGTTTTCGCAACATCGTCAGGCTTCTCGACCGAATCTGAACGGAAGTAGATAAAATCGGAGACGAATTCGGGGCAGTAATATCGGGAATGTCCGATCGAGGCCCGGAGAACCATTCCGAGCACGGAATTTATCTGTGTTGAATAAACAATGCTCCTACCGTCGTTTTCGCAGCATCGTCAGACTACTCGAACCAATTTGACCGGAAGTAAGATAAAATCGGAGAAGAATTTAGGGCAGTAATATCGGGCATGTGCGATCGATGCACCAAGAAACATTGCGAGCACCGATTTTATCTTTGTCGTTTTCGCAGCATCGTCAGACTTCTCGACCCAATCTGACCGGAAGTAAGATAAAATCGGAGGCGAATTCGGGGCAGTAATGTCGGGAATGTCCGATCGAGGCCCCGAGAACCATTCCGAGGACCGATTTTAACTATGTTGAAAAAACAAGGCTCCTACCGTCGTTTTCGCAGCATTGTCAGATTTCCTTATGCAATCTGACCGGAAGTAAGATAAAATCGGAGACGAATTCGGGGCAGTAATATCGGGAATGTCCGATCGAGGCCCCGAGAACCATTCCAAGCACCGATTTTATCTTCGTTCAATAAACAAAGCTCCTTCCGTCGTTTTCGAAGTAAGATAAAATCGTAGACGAATTCGGGGCAGTAATATCGGAAATGTCCGATCGATGCCCCAAGAACCACTGCGAGCACCGATTTAATCTTTGTTAAATAAATATTGCTCCTACCGTCGTTCTCGCAGCATCGTCAGACTTACTTACCTAATCTGATCGGAAGTAAGATACAATTGGAGAAGAATTCGGGGCAGTAATATCGGGAATGTCCGATCGAGGCTCCGAGAACCATTCCGAGCACCGATTTTATTTTTGTTAAATAAACAATTCTACTACCGTCGTTTTCGCAGCATCTTCAGACTTATCGACCCAATCTGATCGGAAGTAAGATAAAATCGGAGAAGAATTCGGGGCAGTAATATCGGGAATGTCCGATCGAGGCTCCGAGAACCATTCCGAGCACCGATTTTATTTTTGTTAAATAAACAATTCTACTACCATCGTTTTCGCAGCATCTTCAGACTTATCGACCCAATCTGACCGGAAGTAAGATAAAATCGGGGATGAATTCGGGGCAGTAATATCGGGAATGTCCAATCGAGGCACCGAGAACCACTCCGAGGACCGATTTTATCTTTGTTAAATAACCAATGCTCCTACCGTCGTTTTCGCGGCATCGTCAGACTTCCTAATCTATTCTGACCGGAAGTAAGATAAAATAGGAGATGAATTCGGGGCAGTAATATCGGGGATGTCCGATCGAGGCTCCGAGAACCGTTCTGAGCACCGATTTTATCTTTGTTAAATAAACAAAGCTCCTACCGTCGCTCTCGCGGCATCGTCAGACTTCTCGACCCAATCTGACCGGAAGTAAGACAAAATCGGAGACGAATTCGGGGCAGTAATATCAGGAATGTCCGATCGAGGCCCCGAGAAGCATTCCGAGCACCGATTTTATCTTTGTTAAATAAACAATGCTCCTACCGTCGTTTTCGCAGCACCGTGAAACTTTTCGACCCAATCTGACCGGAAGTAATATAAAATCGGAGACGAATTCGGGGCAGTAATATCGGGAATTTCCGATCGAGAACCCGAGAACTATTCCGAGCACCGATTTTATCTGTGTTAAATAAACAATGCTCATGCCGTCGTTCTCGCAGCATCGTCAGACTTCTCACCCCAATCTGACCGGAAGTAACATAAAATCGGAGACGAATTCGGGGCAGTAATATCGGGAATGTCCGATCGAGGCCCCGAGAACCATTCCAAGCACCGATTTTATCTTCGTTCAATAAACAAAGCTCCTTCCGTCGTTTTCGAAGATAAAATCGTAGACGAATTCGGGGCAGTAATATCGGAAATGTCCGATCGATGCCCCAAGAACCACTGCGAGCACCGATTTAATCTTTGTTAAATAAATATTGCTCCTACCGTCGTTCTCGCAGCATCGTCAGACTTACTTACCTAATCTGATCGGAAGTAAGATACAATTGGAGAAGAATTCGGGGCAGTAATATCGGGAATGTCCGATCGAGGCTCCGAGAACCATTCCGAGCACCAATTTTATTTTTGTTAAATAAACAATTCTACTACCGTCGTTTTCGCAGCATCTTCAGACTTATCGACCCAATCTGATCGGAAGTAAGATAAAATCGGAGAAGAATTCGGGGCAGTAATAACGGGAATGTCCGATCGAGGCTCCGAGAACCATTCCGAGCACCGATTTTATTTTTGTTAAATAAACAATTCTACTACCATCGTTTTCGCAGCATCTTCAGACTTATCGACCCAATCTGACCGGAAGTAAGATAAAATCGGGGATGAATTCGGGGCAGTAATATCGGGAATGTCCAATCGAGGCACCGAGAACCACTCCGAGGACCGATTTTATCTTTGTTAAATAAACAATGCTCCTACCGTCGTTTTCGCGGCATCGTCAGACTTCCTAATCTATTCTGACCGGAAGTAAGATAAAATAGGAGATGAATTCGGGGCAGTAATATCGGGGATGTCCGATCGAGGCTCCGAGAACCGTTCCGAGCACCGATTTTATCTTTGTTAAATAAACAAAGCTCCTACCGTCGCTCTCGCGGCATCGTCAGACTTCTCGACCCAATCTGACCGGAAGTAAGACAAAATCGGAGACGAATTCGGGGCAGTAATATCAGGAATGTCCGATCGAGGCCCCGAGAAGCATTCCGAGCACCGATTTTATCTTCGTTCAATAAACAAAGCTCCTTCCGTCCTTTTCGAAGTAAGATAAAATCGTAGACGAATTCGGGGCAGTAATATCGGAAATGTCCGATCGATGCCCCAAGAACCACTGCGAGCCTCGATTTTATCTTTGTTAAATATACAATGCTCCTACCGTCGTTCTCGCATCATCATCAAACTTCCTTCCCCAATTTGACCGGAAGTTACATAAAATCGGAGACGAATTCAGGGCAGTAATATCGGGAATGTCCGATCGAGGGCTGGGAACCATTCCGAGCACCGATTTTATCTTTGTTAAATAAATAATGCTCCTACCATCGTTCTCGCACCATCCTCAGACTTTCTTTCTCAATCTGACTGGAAGTAAGATAAAATCGGAGATGAATACAGGGCAGTTATATCGGAAATGTCCGATCGATGCCCCAAGAACAACTGCGAGCACTGATTTTATCTTTGTTAAAGAAACATTCCTCCTACCGTCGTTTTCGCAGCAGCGTCAGACTTCCTTACCTAATCTGACCGGAAGTAAGACACAATCGGAGACGAATTCGGGACAGTAATTTCGGGAATGTCCGATCGAGGCTCCGAGAACCATTCCGAGCACCGATTTTATTTTTGTTAAATAAACAATGCTCCTACCGTCGTTCTTGCACCATCGTCAGACTTCTCGACCCAATCTGACCGGAAGTAAGATAAAATCGGAGACGAATTCGGGGCAGAAACATCGGGAATGTCCGATCGAGGCTCCGGGAACCATTCCGAGCACCGATTTTATCTTTGTTAAATAAACAATGCTCCTACCGTCGTTGTCGCACCACCGTCACACTTCCTTACCCAATCTGACCGGAAGTAAGATAAAACCGGGGACGAACTCGGGGCGGTATTATCGGGAATGTCCGATCGAAGCCCCGAGAACCATTCCGAGCACCGAATTTATCTTTTTTAAATAAACAATGCTCCTACCTCCGTTTTCGCAGCATCGTCAGACTTTTCGACCCAATCTGACCGGAAGTAATATAAAATCGGAGACGAATTCGGGGCAGTATTATCGGGAATGTCCAATCGAGACCCCGAGCATCATTCCGAGCACCGATTTTATCTTTGTCCAATAAACAATGCTCCTACTGTCGTTTTCGCGGCATCGTCAGACTTCCTAATCTATTCTGACCGGAAGTAAGATAAAATAGGAGATGAATTCGGGGCAGTAATATCGGGGATGTCCGATCGAGGCTCCGAGAACCGTTCCGAGCACCGATTTTATCGTTGTTAAATAAACAAAGCTCCTACCGTCGCTCTCGCGGCATCGTCAGACTTCTCGACCCAATCTGACCGGAAGTAACACAAAATCGGAGACGAATTCGGGGCAGTAATATCAGGAATGTCCGATCGAGGCCCCGAGAAGCATTCCGAGCGCCGATTTTATCTTTGTTAAATAAACAATGCTCCTACCGTCGTTTTCGCAGCACCGTCAAACTTTTCGACTCAATCTGACCGGAAGTAATATAAAATCGGAGACGAATTCGGGGCAGTAATATCGGGAATTTCCGATCGAGAACCCGAGAACTATTCCGAGCACCGATTTTATCTGTGTTAAATAAACAATGCTCATGCCGTCGTTCTCGCAGCATCGTCAGACTTCTCGCCCCAATCTGACCGGAAGTAACATAAAATCGGAGACGAATTCGGGGCAGTAATATCGGGAATGTCCAATCGAGACCCCGAGCATCATTCCAAGCACCGATTTTATCTTTGTCCAATAAACAATGCTCCTGCCGTCATTTTCGCAGCATCGTCAGACTTCTCGACGGAATCTAACCGGAAGTAAGATAAAGTCGGAGACGAATTCAGGGCAGTAATATCGGGCATGTCCGATCGATGCCCGAAGAACCATTGCGAGCCTCGATTTTATCTTTGTTATATATACAATGCTCCTACCGTCGTTCTCGCATCATCATCAAACTTCCTTCCCCAATTTGACCGGAAGTTACAATCGGAGACGGATTCAGGGCAGTAATATCGGGAATGTCCGATCGAGGGCTGGGAACCATTCCGAGCACCGATTTTATCTTTGTTAAATAAATAATGCTCCTACCATCGTTCTCGCACCATCCTCAGACTTCCTTTCTCAATCTGACTGGAAGTAAGATAAAATCGGAGATGAATTCAGGGCAGTTATATCGGAAATGTCCGATCGATGCCCCAAGAACAACTGCGAGCACCGATTTTATCTTTGTTAAAGAAACATTCCTTCTACCGTCGTTTTCGCAGCAGCGTCAGACTTCCTTACCTAATCTGACCGGAAGTAAGACACAATCGGAGATGAATTCGGGACAGTAATTTCGGGAATGTCCGATCGAGGCTCCGAGAACCATTCCGAGCACCGATTTGATTTTTGTTAAATAAACAATGCTCCTACCGTCGTTCTTGCACCATCGTCAGACTTCTCGACCCAATCTGACCGGAAGTAAGATAAAATCGGAGACGAATTCGGGGCAGAAACATCGGGAATGTCCGATCGAGGCTCCGGGAACCATTCCGAGCACCGATTTTATCTTTGTTAAATAAACAATGCTCCTACCGTCGTTGTCGCACCACCGTCACACTTCCTTACCCAATCTGACCGGAAGTAAGATAAAACCGGGGACGAACTCGGGGCGGTATTATCGGGAATGTCCGATCGAAGCCCCGGGAACCATTCCGAGCACCGAATTTATCTTTTTTAAATAAACAATGCGCCTACCTCCGTTTTCGCAGCATCGTCAGACTTTTCGACCCAATCTGACCGGAAGTAATATAAAATCGGAGACGAATTCGGGGCAGTAATATCGGGAATGTCCAATCGAGACCCCGAGCATCATTCCGAGCACCGATTTTATCTTTGTCCAATAAACAATGCTCCTACTGTCGTTTTCGCGGCATCGTCAGACTTCCTAATCTATTCTGACAGGAAGTAAGATAAAATAGGAGATGAATTCGGGGCAGTAATATCGGGGATGTCCGATCGAGGCTCCGAGAACCGTTCCGAGCACCGACTTTATCTTTGTTAAATAAACAAAGCTCCTACCGTCGCTCTCGCGGCATCGTCAGACTTCTCGACTCAATCTGACCGGAAGTAAGACAAAATCGGAGACGAATTCGGGGCAGTAATATCAGGAATGTCCGATCGAGGCCCCGAGAAGCATTCCGAGCACCGATTTTATCTTTGTTAAATAAACAATGCTCCTACCGTCGTTTTCGCAGCACCGTCAAACTTTTCGACCCAATCTGACCGGAAGTAATATAAAATCGGAGACGAATTCGGGGCAGTAATATCGGGAATTTCCGATCGAGAACCCGAGAACTATTCCGAGCACCGATTTTATCTGTGTTAAATAAACAATGCTCATGCCGTCGTTCTCGCAGCATCGTCAGACTTCTCGCCCCAATCTGACCGGAAGTAACATAAAATCGGAGACGAATTCGGGGCAGTAATATCGGGAATGTCCAATCGAGACCCCGAGCATCATTCCAAGCACCGATTTTATCTTTGTCCAATAAACAATGCTCCTGCCGTCATTTTCGCAGCATCGTCAGACTTCTCGACGGAATCTGACCGGAAGTAAGATAAAGTCGGAGACGAATTCAGGGCAGTAATATCGGGCATGTCCGATCGATGCCCGAAGAACCATTGCGAGCCTCGATTTTATCTTTGTTATATATACAATGCTCCTACCGTCGTTCTCGCATCATCATCAAACTTCCTTCCCCAATTTGACCGGAAGTTACATAAAATCGGAGACGGATTCAGGGCAGTAATATCGGGAATGTCCGATCGAGGGCTGGGAACCATTCCGAGCACCGATTTTATCTTTGTTAAATAAATAATGCTCCTACCATCGTTCTCGCACCATCCTCAGACTTCCTTTCTCAATCTGACTGGAAGTAAGATAAAATCGGAGATGAATTCAGGGCAGTTATATCGGAAATGTCCGATCGATGCCCCAAGAACAACTGCGAGCACCGATTTTATCTTTGTTAAAGAAACATTCTTCCTACCGTCGTTTTCGCAGCAGCGTCAGACTTCCTTACCTAATCTGACCGGAAGTAAGACACAATCGGAGACGAATTCGGGACAGTAATTTCGGGAATGTCCGATCGAGGCTCCGAGAACCATTCCGAGCACCGATTTTATTTTTGTTAAATAAACAATGCTCCTACCGTCGTTCTTGCACCATCGTCAGACTTCTCGACCCAATCTGACCGGAAGTAAGATAAAATCGGAGACGAATTCGGGGCAGAAACATCGGGAATGTCCGATCGAGGCTCCGGGAACCATTCCGAGCACCGATTTTATCTTTGTTAAATAAACAATGCTCCTACCGTCGTTGTCGCACCACCGTCACACTTCCTTACCCAATCTGACCGGAAGTAAGATAAAACAGGGGACGAACTCGGGGCGGTATTATTGGGAATGTCCGATCGAAGCCCCGAGAACCATTCCGAGCACCGAATTTATCTTTTTTAAATAAACAATGCTCCTACCTCCGTTTTCGCAGCATCGTCAGACTTTTCGACCCAATCTGACCGGAAGTAATATAAAATCGGAGACGAATTCGGGGCAGTAATATCGGGAATGTCCAATCGAGACCCCGAGCATCATTCCGAGCACCGATTTTATCTTTGTCCAACAAACAATGCTCCTGCCGTCATTTTCCCAGCATCGTCAGACTTCTCCACGGGATCTGACCGGAAGTAAGATAAAATCGGCGACGAAATCGGGGCAGTAATATCGGGCATGCCCGATCGATGCCCGAAGAACCATTGGGAGCACCGATTTTATCTTTATTAAATAAACAATTCTCCTATCGTCGTTTTCGCATCTTCGTCAGACTTCTCGTCCCAATCAGACCGGAACAAAGATAAAATCGGAGACGAATTCGGGGTAGAAATATCGGGAATGTCCGATTGAGGCCCCGGGAACCATTCCGAGCACCAATTTTATCTTTGTTGAATAAGCAATGCTCGTCCCGTCGTTCTCGCACCACTTCCTTCCCCAATCTGACCGAAAGTAAGATAAAACCGGGGACGAATTCCGGGCAGTATTATCGGGAATGTCCGACGGAAGCCCCGAAAACCATTCCGAGCACCGAATTTATCTTTTTTAAATAAACAATGCTCCTACCTCCGCTTTTGCAGCATCGTCAGACTTTTCGACCCAATCTGACCGGAAGTAATATAAAATCGGAGACGAATTCGGTGCAGTAATATCGGGAATGTCCGATCGAAGCCCTGGGAACCATTCCGAGCACCGATTTTATCTTTGTTAAATATACAATGCTCCTACCGTCGTTCTCGCACCATCGTCAGACTTCTCGACCCAATCTGACCAGAAGTGAGATAAAATCGGAGACGAATTCGGGGTAGAAATATCGGGAATGTCCGATCGAGGCCCCGGGAACCCTTCCGAGCACCAATTTTATCTTTGTTGAATAAACAATGCTCCTAGCGTCGTTCTCGCACCACCTTTCGACTTCCTTACCCAATCTGACCGGAAGTAAGATAAAACCGGCGACGAACTCGGGGCAGTATTATCGGGAATGTCCGATCGAAGCCCGGAGAACCATTCCGAGCACCGAATTTAACTTTTTTAAATAAACAATTTTCCTACCTCCGTTTTTGTAGCATCGTCAGACTTTTCGAAGCAATCTGACCGGAAGTAATATAAAATCGGAGACGAATTCGGGGCAGTAATATCGGGCATGTCCGATCGATGCCCGAAGAACCATTGCGAGCACCGATTTTATCTTTGTTAAATATACAATGCTGATACCGTCGTTTTCGCAGCATCTTCAGACTTATCGACCCAATCTGACCGGAAGTAAGATAAAATCGGAGACAAATTCGAGGCAGTAATATCGGGAATGTCCAATCGAGGCCCCGAGAACCATTCCGAGGACCGATTTTATCTTTGTTAAATAAACAATGCTCCTACCGTCGTTTTCGTGGCATCGTCAGACTTCCTCATCCATTCTGACCGGAAGTAAGATAAAATCGGAGATGAATTCAGGGCAATAATATCGGGAATGTCCGATCGAGGCTCCGAGAACCGTTCCGAGCACCGATTTTATCTTTGTTAAACAAACAATGCTCCTACCGTCGTTTTCGCAGCATCGTCAGACTTCTCGACCCAATCTGACCGAAAGTAAGATAAAATCGGAGACGAATTCAGGGCAGTAATTTCAGGAATGTCGGATCGAGGCCCCGGGAACCATTACGAGCACGGATTTTATCTTTGTTAAATTAACAAGTAGATCGTGTGGATTCGGCTTCGGTCCGGCCAATGAAGGGTATTCCAAAGTCAATAATGGAATACAGAATGTTTTACGTTTCGGCCCTCGGTTCGGGTCCTCTTCAGAAGTCTTTTTATTCTGTATAAATTGTGATTCACTGTATAAATTGTGATATCTCTCTATTGTATAAATTGTGATATTCTGTATAAATTGTGATATCTCTCGAACCCTCGTTGACCACAAAACACAACATGTAGGGGAAAAAATTATTGTATATTTCGAGTGTCTGCTCATTTAAAAAGGAAAACATTTTCTCCAAAAAAATAATTCTCAATAGGTAACTATCACAGTCCTAGGATTTTTGCTTTTACTTATAAAACATATAAAACTCTCTTATAATTAATCATTGGTTACAGATAAAGGGAAAAAAAATCGCCGATAAACGGGGAAAAAAATCCTTATCAATTGAATATGTTTTTCACCAAACATTATTTATAAACATAAATAATGTTCCACATAACAACCTTCTTAATATGGGCAAAGACTTAAAATATCAACAATATCGAGGTTAGTTTAATCATACAATTTATCTTTTCTATCACATCACAATAGATTAACCCTCTTTCGCACTCTTCACACATCTCAAACATAAATACATACAATTAAACAACTCAATTTATCAACATAACTATAACCTAAACATAACCAACAATATTGTTATACAACACGACATAAAACTATATAACAGAATCAGGACCAAAAAACTCTCATTTATATAATTTTCGTCAAATATCATTGTATTTAAAAAAAAATGTGTATCACAATTTATACAGAATAAAAAGACTTCTGAAGAGGACCCGAACCGAGGGCCGAAACGTAAAACATTCCGTATTCCATCATTGACTTTGGAATACCCTTCATTGGCCGGACCGAAGCCGAATCCACACGATCTACTTGATCATCCACACGGCCGCACACATCTCCGACTCTTTTCAATTGATTGGCTATAAACTGACACAATGACCTTCTTCAGCGGGATACTACAACTCTTCGGATATTTCACCTTAGCAGCTTTCAAAAACTGGAAACGCGACACTGCCACGAAGACTCGCCTAAAACAACAACTCCGATTTTTACTTAAATGTAGAAAAGAAGGTTTAATACCGAAACACATTTTCTCAAAACACATGAATATTCTAATTGCCAGTAACAAAAACAAAATAAAACTTAATAAGATATCACACAAATTTCACAAATCACTATTAAACATTGAAATAGATGATCTCAACTTTCGAATAAAAATTCTGAACCAAAAAATTGAAAAAAACTCAGAAACAATCAACAAAACTTCAAACGATATTAAGGAAAAAATTTTCACTTTTGAACAAACAAAATTCAACAAACTTTCAAAACTCGCATATGAAAAACACCAAAGAAAACTCCAAAACCTTAGATTTCAACGTACCAACAACATATATCAACACATCTTCAACCACGAAGAATTTTTAAAAACAATATCTTCACAAACACATATAGACCGAAACAACACACATTACATAAATTATCAAAACACAAATCAAACAACACAAAATCACAACATCTTATGCTCAACACTAAATAATAGACAACAATACACCAATAATAACCTACCCACCGATCCTCTGAACAATATAAATTCAACAATCACATTAAACAAAACCAAAGACTGGCTCATAAACCTCTCCCACATTGACATTCCACTACACATTTCAACCTTCTTGTCTCTAGGCGAAAAATTTTGTTTTCCCTACCTCAAACCCTCAAACATAAAAGACCACATCCACAAATCAATCTCTGAATTAGAAACCAAACTCGATTTTTTACTCGACAAACCTAGACAAATAGAAATCAGAACCAGATTCAATAAAATACTAAACAAGATAAATATTCCAATATCATTCTCCTATACTAATCAAATCATAAAACAAACATCCTTATTTTTAAAAAACAATTCTCAACTTTTGGTTACAAGAGCAGACAAAGGAAACTCAACAGTCATCCTTAACAAATTTGACTACATTAATAAAACTCATGACTTACTCGCAGACTCTACTACTTACAGAGCAACGAATAAAAACCCTATTAACACACTACAAAAATGCATCAACAACATTCTCTCCAGATGGAAAACCCTTAAAATCATCGACGAGACAAAATACAAATATCTAAAAGCCGAAAATTGCAACCTCTCCCGTCTATACTGCTTACCCAGAATTCACAAAAAAAAACTATCCACTTCGTCCAATAGTATCATCTATAAATAGCCCAACACACAAACTAGCCGAATTCATACAATCAAAACTCACTAAATTAATCAACACGACCAACTCACACGTCAAAGATAGCTTTAACCTAAAACACTCACTCTCTAATATCGCAATCCCATTCAACTACAAATTAGTCTCATTTGACGTCGTTTCTCTCTACACTAACATCCCATTACAACTAGTTATCCAAAGTCTACAAAAACAATCAAACTTATTTTCAAAAACATTCCCTTTACAAGAAATAATCAAAGCTATTGAATATATCATGTTTTCAACATTCTTCACTTTCCAAAATAAAATTTATCAACAAATCTCAGGATTACCTATGGCTTCACCTCTAGCTCCAATATTATCCAACATCGTCATGATAGATCTCGAAACAAATTGTTTAGAAAAACTAAAATTCTCAGTACCATTATATAAAAGATACGTAGACGATATTATCATTTCTCTCCCAACGAACGAAATCGAATCCACCAAAACAATCTTCAACTCTTACAATCCAAAACTACAGTTCACATCCGAAATTGAAATAGACAACAAAATCTCTTTCCTAGATTTACTTTTAATCCACAAACAGAACGCTATTATAACAAACTGGTATAGGAAACCAACTTGGTCTGGCCGATTCATAAATTTTTTCTCACACCACCCACTCTCCCAAAAAAAAGCGATAATCTACATGCTAGTTGACCGAGCAATAAAACTATCTCACCCTTCATTTCACAATGATAATTTAAAACTCATTAGTAACACTATGACAAAAAATTGCTATCCAACCTCTTTCACAGAAAAAATAATAAAACAGCGTCTCTCTATAATCAACCTTAAAAAAAAACTAATAACAACAATTTTGACTCTTCCAGAATAATAAACTTCCCCTACACAAAAAACATACACCATCAACTAATTCGTCTCTTCCAACAATACAACATATCCTTAGTCACAAACAACAAACACAATATCTCATCAATCATTGGCTCCTCTAAAGACAAAATATCCAGCAACCGAAAATCTAACATAGTTTACCAAATAGACTGTAAAGATTGCAACGCCACATACATTGGCCAAACCAAAAGATATCTCGAAACTAGAGTAAAAGAACACAAAAATAGCCTAAAAAACACCACCACAATACACACAGCTCTAGCACAACATGCAATAGAACAAAAGGATGATTTTCAATTCGACAACGTAAAAATTCTAAACAATGAGAACTGGCTCAAAAAAAGACTAATTTTAGAAATGATTCAAATTAAGGCACAACCCAACGCTATAAATTTTAGAACTGACATCCAAAAACTAAGCTCAATTTACAATTGTACAATATAATTATGAAAACATTTTACAACATTCACCTTACATAATAAGAATTTTAAAATAAATGACATTATTAACTAACAAATAAACTAACATGACAAACTCACTTTTAATAACATCATCACCAATCTTAAACATCTCCAACCTGACACATCTATTTTATTTCCCTTGACACGGCACTGCCTAAATCATCTCTCTCCCCCAACTCACCGTACAGAGACTCGAACTTTCTTCAAAAACATTACACACCTCTCAGTATCTCTCGAACCCTCGTTGACCACAAAACGCAACATGTAGGGGAAAAAAATATTGTATATTTCGAGTGTCTGCTCATTTAAAAAGGAAAACATTTTCTCAAAAACTAATTCTCAATAGGTAACTATCACAGTCCTAGGATTTTTGCTTTTACTTATAAAACATATAAAACTCTCTTATAATTAATCATTGGTTACAGATAAAGGGAAAAAAAATCGCCGATAAACGGGGAAAAAAATCCTTATCAATTGAATATGTTTTTCACCAAACATTATTTACAAACATAAATAATGTTCCACATAACTACCTTCTTAATATGGGCAAAGACTTAAAATATCAACAATATCGAGGTTAGTTTAATCATACAATTTATCTTTTCTATCACATCACAATAGATTAACCCTCTTTCGCACTCTTCACACATCTCAAACATTAATACATAAAATTAAATAACTCAATTTATCAACATAACTATAACCTAAACATAACCAACAATATTGTTATACAACACGACATAAAAATATATAACAGAATCAGGACCAAAAAACTCTCATTTATATAATTTTCGTCAAATATCATTGTATTTAAAAAAAAAAATGTGTATCATAATTTATACAGAATAAAAAGACTTCTAAAGAGGACCCGAACCGAGGGCCGAAACGTAAAACATTCTGTATTCCATTATTGACTTTGGAATACCCTTCATTGGCCGGACTGAAGCCGAATCCACACGACCTACTTGTTCATCCACACGGCCGCACACATTTCCGACTCTTTTCTTTTTGTTAAATTAACAATGCTCCTACCGTCGTTCTCGCACCACCGTCAGACTTCCTTACCCAATCTGACCAGAAGTAAGATAAAACCGCGGACGAACTCGGGGCAGTATTATCGGGAATATCCGAGCGAGGCTCCGAGAACCGTTCCGAGCACCGATTTTATCTTAGTTAAATAAACAAAGCTCCTACCGTCGTTCTGGCGGCATGGTCAGACTTCTCGACCCAATCTGACCGAAAGTGAGATAAAATCGGAGACGAATTCCGGACAGTAATTTCAGGAATGTCGGATCGAGGCCCCGGGAACTATTACGAGCACCGATTTTATCTTTGTTAAATTAACAATGCTCCTACCGTCGTTCTCGCACCACCGTCAGACTTCCTTACCCAATCTGACCGGAAGTAAGATAAAACCGGGTCGAACTCGGGGCAGTATTATCGGGAATGTCCGATCGAAGCCCCGAGAACCATTCCGAGCACCGAATTTATCTTTTTTAAATAAACGATGCTCCTACCTCCGCTTTTGCAGCCTCGTCATACTTTTCGACCCAATCTGACCGGAAGTAATATAAAATCGGAGATGAATTCAGGGCAGTAATATCGGGAATGTCCGATCGAGGCCCCGGGAACCATTCCGAGCACCGATTTTATCTTTGTTAAATAAACAATGCTCCTACCGTCGTTCTCGCAGCATCGTCAGACTTCTCGACGGAATCTGACCGGAAGTAAGATAAAATCGGAGACGAATTCGGGGCAGTAATATCGGGCATGTCCGATCGATGCCCGAAGAACCATTGGGAACACAGATTTTATCTTTGTTAAATAAACAATTCTCCTACCGTCGTTTTCGCAGCATCTTCGTCAGAGTTATCAACCCAATCTGACCGGAAGTAAGATAAAATTGGAGACGAATTCGGGGCAGTAATATCGGGAATGTCCAATCGAGGCCCCGAGAACCATTCCGAGGACCGATTTTATCTTTGTTAAATTAACAATGCTCCTACCGTCTTTTTCGTGGCATCGTCAGACTTCCTCATCCATTCTGACCGGAAGTAAGATAAAATCGGAAATGAATTCGGCGCAGTAATATCGGGAGTGTCCGATCGAGGCTCCGAGAACCGTTCCGAACACGGATTTTATCTTCGTTAAATAAACAAAGCTCCTATCGTCGTTCTGGCGGCATCGTCAGACTTCTCGACCCAATCTGACCGGAAATAAGATCAAATCGGAGACGAATTCGGGACAGTAATATCGGGAATGTCCGATCGAGGCCCCGATAACTATTCCGAGCACCGATTTTATCTTTGTTAAATAAACAATGCTCCTACCGTCGTTTTCGCACCATTGTCAGATTTCCTTATGCAATCTGACCGGAAGTAAGATAAAATCGGAGACGAATTCGGGGCAGTAATATGGGGAATGTCCGATCGAGGCCCCGGGATCCATTCCGAGCACCGATTTTTTCTTTGTTAAATAAACAATGCTCCTACCGTCGTTTTCGCACCATCATCAGACTTCCTTCCCCAATTTGACCGGAAGTAAGATAAAATCGGAGACAAATTCGGGGCAGTAATATCGGGAATGTCCGATCGAGGCCCCGGGAACCATTCCGAGCACCGATTTTATCTTCGTTAAATAAACAATGCTCCTACCGTCGTTCTCGCACCATCGTCAGACTTCCTTTCTCAATCGGACCGGAAGTAAGATAAAATAGTAGACGAATTCGGGGCAGTAATATCGTAAATGTCCGATCGATGCCCCAAGACCCACTGCGAGCACCGATTTTATGTTTGTTAAAAAAACATTGCTCCTACCGTCGTTTTCGCAGCATCGTCAGAGTTTCTTACCTAACGTGATCGGAAGTAAGATAAAATAGGAGTCGAATTCGGGGCAGTAATATCGGGCATGTCCGATCGAGGCTCCGAGAACCATTCCGAGCACCGATTTTATCTTTGTTAAATAAACAATGCTCCTACCGTCGTTTTCGCAGCATCTTCAGACTTATCGACCCAATCTGACCGGAAGTAAGATAAAATCGGCGACGAATTCGGGGCAGTATTATCGGGAATGTCCAATCGAGACCCCGAGAATCATTCCGAGCACCGATTTTATATTTTTTAAATAAACAATGCTCCTACCGTCGTTCTCGCACCATCATCAGACTTCCTTCCCCAATTTGACCGGAAGTAAGATAAAATCGGAGACGAATTCGGGGCAGTAATATCTGGAATGTCCGATCGAGGCTCTGAGAATCGTTCCGAGCACCGATTTTATCTTTGTTAAATAAACAAAGCTCTTACCGTCGTTCTCGCGGCATCGTCAGGCTTCTCGACCCAATCTGACCGGAAGTATGATAAAATCGAAGACGAATTCGGGGCAGTAATATCAGGAATGTCCGATCGAGGCCCCCGGAACCATTCCAAGCACCGTTTCTATCTTTGTTAAATAAACAATGCTCCTACCGTCGTTTTCGCAACATCGTCAGACTTCTCGACCGAATCTGAGGAAGTAAGATAAAATCGCAGACGAATTCGGGGCAGTAATTTCGGGAATCTCCGATCGAGGCCCCGAGAACCATTCCGAGCACCAATTTTGTCTTTCTTAAATAAACAATGCTCTTACCGTCGTTTTCGCAGCATCGTCAGACTTCTGGACCCAATCTGACCGGAAGTAAGATAAAATCGGAGACGAATTTGGGGCAGTAATATCGGGCATGTCCGATCGATGCCCCAAGAACCATTGCGAGCACCGATTTTATCTTTGTTAAATAAACAAGGCTCCTACCGTCGTTTTCGCAGCATAATCAGACTTCCTTCCCCAATTTGTCCGGAAGTAAGATAAAATCGGAGACGACTTCGGGGCAGTAATATCGGGAATGTCCGATCGAGGCTCCGATAACCATTCCGAGCACCGATTTTATCTTTGTTAAATAAACAATGCTCCTACCGTCCTTTTCGCAGCATCTTCACACTTATCGACTCAATCTGACCGGAAGTAAGATAAAATCGGAGACGAATTCGGGGCAGTAATATCGGGAATGTCCGATCGAGGCCCCGGGAACCATTCCGAGCACCGATTTGATCTTTGTTAAATAAACAATGCTCCTACCGTCGTTCTCGCACCACCGTCAGACTTTCTTACCCGATCTGACCAGAAGTGAGATAAATCTGGGGATGAACTCGGGGCAGTATTATCGGGAATGTCCGATCGAAGCCCCGAGAACCATGCCGAGCACCGAATTTATCTTTTTTAAATTAACAATGCTCCTACCTCCGTTTTCGCAGCATCGTCAGACTTTTCGACCCAATCTGATCGATTGAGTAGAGAATTTCAACCCGCATTTCGCGAACCTGGGTCGTTTTCGTCCTGCCCAAGAATATTTTCTTCGCATGTTGCTTAATATTTATTTTTTAAAAATATTAAACATAAGAAAGAGAAAAACCCTATTTTCCCTTTAGAAATACGGCCTAAAGATTGACCATGCATTTTTTCATATGTTTTTCATTGATAATTGTTGGTTTGGTAGTGCAAAAACGAAAACGACCCAGGTTCACGGGATTAAGGTGCCTCAAATACCTTCACGGATTGAGGGTTGAGATAACCGATGAACTTAATCGATAGATTGTGAACTTTTTTGAAAATAATGTTAATTTCAAAAATGTTCGAGGATTTCATGCTCCGCAAATAATGTTTTCAACCATATGCGATTTGCCAACAACTTTTGGACTAAATAATCCTAACAATACATTTTAAAGTAATTTGGCATGACATTATTATTTTTAACCAAATACTACGAGTATTTTTGTTTTTTCACTGTTTCATAAATTATCTTAAAATTATGTCACTACAGAATGTTCAGATAATTTATGCAACATTAAAAAACCAAAATACTCGTAGCATTTGGTAAAAAATAATACTTCACGCCAAATTACTTGAAAATCTATTGTTAGAGTTATTTATTCCGAAAGTTATAGCGAATCTTCGACCCTTTTCGAAATTGAAATTCTTTTCAATAAAGTTCTCGGACAGGGACACATTCAGATCCCTCTGTTCGACCGCGTGTCATAGGAGTCTCAACCAACTTCCTGTGACAGCCAAATACTCGAAAGTTGCAGCTTCGACGTCAGCAGACTAGCACTTCCTATAGCGCGCCCGTGCCTGATTTACCTCATTTGATCCACTGATAAAATTCCGGTCTATCGCCTTTAAATTGTATGTTTGATAATTTTTTTCTGCATAACGGGGGGCACAAATAAAGTTTTTCGGGAGTGTTCCGTATTCGGAATTTTGTAAACTTCATTCTCCTGCACGCAACATGGAATTTTCATTTTTTCCCAGAATACGCTATTTTCTCTGGCAAATACTATTCGTGACAAAAATACGACATATTTTTTTTCGAAGGGAGCTTGAAAAACCATTGAAAATCAAGTTTTTTGCGGTCGCAAAATCACCGCGCAAGACCCTTTAAAAACCCACGCCCATATTATAAAAGTCACCCTGTATTGAGCCTGTCAAAGAAGTTTTCGGCCAAAGGGATCAGGCGACCGGAAAGAGCTCTTGCAAAATTTCGCGTGAACGACGGGCAGTATGGGCCGTGGCTCTATCTTGTTGAAACCAGAAGGCTTCTGTATCGTGTTCCTTGCCATACTCTTCCATTTTGGGGCGCATTCGGTTTTCTGTCCCACCGTGTATATATACAATTTATATATACACATATACATATATAAAATTGATTAGGATGAAACTAATACATCTGTTGTAATTCCATTCACGATTGTAAGCATTTCTTTCATTAATGATAATCTACGAGAATAAAAACGATTATCATAAATACCAGTATTACAATACGTATTAATTTTAACATCGCGAATAACCAAATTATTTAATGAGGCAAAAAGGTAAAGCAGGTCGTTCGTGGTTTTTAAAACCGACGTCGTTTCGTCAGGAAATATCAATTTTCGGGCCAGGAAAATATTGCCCGATTGTATTTCGCCAATAATCCGCCAAGTGGCTTCAAGGAAAGCGCTTCGCGTAACCAAGATACTATCATGCAACGATGAGACTGCATGACGATGTTGCACCACGTACAGAAGGAGTACTATGCTTACAGCGGGCACTTGCGCGATTATTTTATAATACTTGTGACATAAAAAGTATCAGTCCCACCTAATACTATGCATTTTTCTCGGGTATTTCGCCAAAAAGCCCTTCCAATACCCGATCATTTCCCTGTCCAGTCGCTGGTTCATTTTGCATGTAGAACCCCGTCAGTACACCGTTACCTTCCTTCTCGGTTCCCGGTTATTTCCCGATATATTCCCTATGACTTTCCTGATCATTTTCCGGAGATTCCCCGTCAGTGCCTGATCAGTTCTCAAAAAATATTCTCTTTCTCTTTTGTAGTACATTTTTCCGGTTGCCGTTTAACTGGCCGACTAGATCTGGCCAACCATTTAACTCGCCGATCAGATCTCGCCGACCATTAAACTCGCCGACCCGCAAAGAGAGAGAACAAACCCAAACAAACTCAACATTTTGCGAAAATTGCACAATTTCAGTTTTACAAAAAAATAGTCGGCGAGATCTTTGGTTGGCGAGTGTATTGGTCGGCCAGATCTCTGGTTGGCCAGTTCATGACGTCGACGAGTTCTTAGTCGGCCAGATCCGGTCGGCCAAATCCTGGTCGGCGAGTTAAATCATTGCACTTTTTTCCAACTCCAATTTCTACACGGGAGTATGCAAATTACAATGGGCACACTCATACTCCTTATTTTTCTTGCGAAATTAGGGGCGGTTTATTTAGGAAACGTTTTGAGCGAATCATCGTTCGCGTTTTGATAAATGGCATTTATATGATGTAAAGTAACTACTGTATAATTGTAAATTATTAGAAATCTCGTTATGAACTTTTCTTTAATAGCCAAGCCTTCTTGAAGTCAAAACACATTCATCTATATCATTACCTTTGGATCCCAAATGTCTTCCATCATGTTTTAGTCCAGGACAAAATGAATCCAAATCCAATGAAAGAATCGGAAGCTCCGACCTCGCCGAAAAACTTTGTTATATATTTAATATTTGTAGAACGCTCAATAGTTAAGAGACTTTATGAAAATTCAAACACTGAAAACAAAAAAATTGTATGATTTTATGAAATTTCAATCCTAACGATTCTCTTTTTTATATTGGTACCTAACATACAATGATGATTCATATTTGTACCTACATTTATGTGTTGTCTAAGAATTGATATCCTTTTGCAGCTTTCAACCACTAGCAAAACTAATGATCTTTACAAGATGCTGCATCCTCGACCCAAAAAAAAAACAAAAAAACCTAAGCTTATATGGAGTTAAACGAATGAAAACTGATAGTCAAATCGAAGAAGATAGGGAAGAATAAAGTAACCACACTTCGGTAGATCGAATATTAGTGAGAAGTGCTCTTAAAAATCAACGAAAACCGTCATCTGATTCGTACGCCGTACAAATTCAATTATGTACCTTGTCTCCTCTTGATTTTTTATTAAAACAACGGTGATTCCAAGTACCCTATTAACCAAAAATAGAATAGAAATTTTGGAAAAAAATCTTTAAAAAATGTAGTGATTCCAAAATAATAAAATACAACTTTTTACTCGTTAGACTCAATTTTCCAAATCTCATAGTTTTAAAGTTACAACACACGATCCCGGATTTTCGGAAACCTGTCGTTTTTTCAAGAAAAAACTAGATAACTCTGCGGAAAGAATTTTTTTTAACCGAAACTAATCCTAACCGTGTCCTTTTCAGAGATCTTATCACTAAATGGTGAGATTACTATTTTTCAAAGTCCAGCACGCGATTTTGCAAAGCGCGAAAACCGTGACCGGCACGGTTTAAAATGACGTACCCGGTACAAAAAATTTACAATAATAAGAATAAAAGAGCAAATTCATTTGGCTCTTTTATTCTTATTTTTGTGCAGGCGTTGTCCGCTTTAAAATTCCGTTTGGTTAATTAGTTTTTGTTTTTTTTTCGCCGAGAAATATTCAATTTTTTGTGCAGGTAGAAAATGTACAGGGTTCCTAATACTTTTGATCAAGGCTGTACATAAACGTTCGAACTCGACGAGATTTGCACTTTCTCATATTAGTTATCTCTAAAAAAGATCAATATATACTACTGCCAAAAATTAAGGGAGTAAAAAGAAAGGAAATCAATTTTTAAGTGATTTTCCAATTGCTCTATCTTCGCGGAAAATCATCGCAGGAGGAAATTTAAAAAAGCATTTTAAAGCTTGCAATCTCTAGTTTTCGAGTGTAAAAACTTTTTATTTATTAGTTATTTTCGGTAATTCCCTTTATTATTCATACATCGATATGAGAGAATAACTTCACCAGCGATCGTAGTTTTAGCAAGAATCCTATGTCGACATTATAAAATTCATTTGCAACATTTAATAATATTACAATATATAGGAGAGTACGCGGCATCCTGATTATTCGTCGTAACTTTTCGCGATTTGCTACTGGGGTAACGTAAACTTTCTATTCCTATTCATTATAGTCATCCTAATATTTATATGGATAATAATTTAAAGCTAACCGTAGCAATCATAAAATAAGGTACCAGAGAATAAGAATACTTACATTCGTTTAGTCGCTCGCCCCTGATTGAGTTGCTTATATAGTATACTTCCTTCGACGGGGTGACGGCCATTTTTAATCTGTTCACTACGCTGCATAGTGGGGCCAAATCCCACATAGCTGGCCAAAAGTCGAAAAATAAAGATACGTTCCCGTAATTTGTAGTCGTGGGTTAGGTTAGATAACGGTCCGAAGGTCGAATTCGAGGCTTCAACGCGCCCTCTCCCTTATACCCGCTACTGTGGGACAGTTGAAAGGGAACTCTCAATCGATCTAGACGCGTCGTGCAGTAAGCAAATATTTCAACGCTATATTCAAGAGGACGCCAAATCCCTAAAGATGGATCGATTTCAATTTTTGAAAATAGAATCAGCAGCTGCAAGAATGTAGAAAATTATTATGTAGTATAACACAAAATGAATAATAATAGTTAATGCGATAACAATAAACGAATCATTTGTACGAAAATGAATGGGAGATTACAACGGAAAATTTTAAACATAGAGAAAAGTTTATAAGTCCTATAGAGTTCTGCAACTTGACCGATCGCATGCTGTAGATGGAACTATTATTGGATGAAACAAATTAAACCTTGCTGCATCTAGCTGCCATTGTGTCCAGTTCTTGCAATGTAAAACAGTTTTCTGAATTTCGTGTATTGACGAGGCTCTGCTCTTTTTCTTAAATTTGTCTGTGGTCTTCATTGTATTGAGTTCTATGATACGTAATTCACTTTTATAAATATCCTCTTTTTCCTTTCACATCATATTTTGGAATAAATAATAGTAACGAGGTTGAATATGGAATTATCCATCTATATAGATATTATATTTTCCAATTTTAGAATCTGTCGCTGATGAATGTGAAACATGTGGCCTGACAAGAGAGGACATTTTTTCGATACTGAAAGGTCATTTGAATGACAAAGCGACTGAAACGTATGCAATGATCGACAACAAAGAAGGTCCGGACAAAACAAAGAAGGATTGACGAATTACGCGCAAGAAATAGTATGGAAGAATTGACGTATGCGATTCAAATGAGCCTTCGTTCATATGAAAATCAGATGCTGCGCAAATTGTCCGTGATGTGGGATTAGGGAGCCCATCTAAAGCTAAAAAGTATAAGGATTCCATAGATGCGATTCAAGAAACGACTTTATCTGCCGATGCTGCTCTGTCGCACATAGTGGAACTAAAATTACAGTAGAACCTCGATTATCCGAACCTCGATCATCCGAACCCACAATTATCCGAACAATGACTTACAAGGAAACGTTGCGGGGTCGATGTCTCCGATTTCGATGGAATTTGGCGATGAGAATGGGTAAAAATAAGCGACACGTATTTTTTTTATATCGGCGGAACCCGATTTTTAAGGGTTGAAAAGCACTCTCGAAAATTGGGGTGTTTTTCGTTTTTCGTCGATAACGTTTTAACGGTACGAGATATGAAAAAACTTCAAATTGCAACAATGTTTATTTTTTTGTGTACTATACATTGGAGATGAAAACGATGCAGATAGCAACAAATTTCATATTGTTTATTGCAAAAATGCAATTTTTTCAACCGTATCTCCGAGAATTTTTAATCGATTGGGATGTAAATTTGCATACATGTAGAGAATGGAAAAGTGCGGATACGGATTTTTTCTTTTTCCGATATCTCACAATTAAGGGGTTGAAACTGCCCGTCGACTTTTCTGCCGAGAGCATCGTATAATCAGCTAGCCTTTTGGCATTTCGGTCTAAATTCACGTCAATATATATTCGTGTTATGACGCAATTGCATATTTGTAACATTCCAGTCGCCCCGCCCCCACCCCCGCCCTAACGGCCCCCTCTCGAAAGGCAAACGTTCAAAGTTCTTACCTTGCGGCATGGACGAAAATTTGTAGTAACAAAAATGGGTTACGAAGAAAGTACAATCAGTCAAAATAGTCAATACACATTTTCTCGTTTTGGCGGAACGACACTCTTAATGGGTCAACGCACTCTTAAAAACTTCGTTCTTTCTAAAACTCGTGAACGGGCCGAAATAAAAATAAAGTTCGAAAGGAAAAAATGTTGTATTCTTCTACTACTAGGCGTTCATGATGATAATGATGAGTACAGCAATAAATGGCGTGTTGTTTATTGCAATAATTCGTGAATTACTTGTGAAAAATCACTCTTCAGTTTTCCACTAATATGGGCAGAGGCAAGGATCGCAATCACGGACTGACTTCGTGCTTCGGGACGCAACTGGATTACAATTGTATATTTAGGAAGAAATTCTCCCCACCACGTACTGCTTTTAAAGATTACAAAACAATCGGAAAAGTGTTCTCACGCTTACTCATTTAGGAAACGTTTCAACTCTATGTTTTTTATGGATTATACTTATTACAATAATGATAGTCATGATAAAAGTGTTTAAAACAAAGAGATTTCTTACACCACGCACAAGTGATAATAGCTGCTTCGCCGCATATATCGCATGCCGGTACATTTGGTGAAAAGCAAAATTCTACCGCATTTTCGAATTTTGGTGGTCTTTCTTCTTCGTACGCGTTTTTGTACCACGCATATTTCAAAAGGTTTGTAAACCATGGAGAAGAAAACTGGTTGTGTGTAAGAGATTGTAATTTAACAATATTGTCTCTCAAATGCAGATTGACGTCGTAATTGTATAATATTACTGCGTCAGAAAAGTGTTTGACGAAGTTTTTCCATACATGGAAGCCATAAACATCAAGCGGCTGTATCATTCCAGTCGTACCTGCAGGAATTACTAATTATCATATGGACTAATTGTCTACAGAACTAATGAAACTGGTACATAATATTTACCTGCTGGAATGGTTAAAACTGTAATATCTTTCCCTTGCATATCCATGTCTTTAAAGGCAGTTGGACATTGACCGCCCCAAGAATCCAGAAGTATTACCGATTTTGGACCCGTAATGGGAATATATACTTCTTGGAATCATCGCTTGAAATGATTAGTCGTCAATTTTCCAGATTTCGAAGCCAATAGAAATATATTTTCGGCTCTAGACATAGTTTGTTCCACTCGAGGACCAAATTTGGCAGTAGGTTCATTTAAAACTATCAACATAGGTGCCAAAAGCTTGCTACTCGCAGAAAGCAAAGGCTGTATAGTATAACTGTGTGTTGTTGATTTTTTCGATTGCACGACTGTCTCAACGGATTTCTGCCTTTCTTTCGCCAATGTGCGGCCTGTGTGTAGCTCTAAATTGAATCCACTCTGAATGGAATTAAATGTGTTTTCAGCCCCAACGTTGGCTATGTTGACTTTCACCATTTCTATAAATTCGATAGCTTTGTTTTGAAGTATATCAGCGTTTAATAATTATTATTTTGTTACACATTTAGTAATCTTCTGTGATACAATTCCATGGAGGTTTTTGAATGTCCTTAGCCAAGAAGCGGATGCTTGGGAACTCACGGCTAGTATTTCTACAATTTCTCGTGCACGTACGGCCCATCGTCGAAGATCTATATCATGGACAGATAGCTTTTTGTCCAAAGCATCATTAAAATTGTTTAACGTGTAGTGAGATATCTTTGTTAACTTTTCTTTGTAGGTGCCACCCTTATTTATACTATGGGCCCACCGGCGCAACTGCGACTGTGATTTCACCTTTTTGAATTTCGTTTGAACAGATGATAACTTTCTATTCCCGTTTGCCCCGGATCTCCAGTAATCTACAGCTCTTGTCTTGTATTCGTAACTCAATTCTTCTATATCTTGGGTACATACATTTTCATCAATTTTTGGATCTAGGTATCGTTGTCCGTGCCAATCTCCTTCACTGTCATCTTCTATTGCGGCTGCTTCATGAATTTCATTTGGTGACAAAAAATCCAAACCAGTTTCAACTTCCATTTTCATAGGTTGATCCATCGCTTCAATGATCATGTTTTCTAGATCCTTACTGAACTGTTTTTCCTGTTCGGTGATTGGTATGCGAGGCAAATTCATAGCACGTATCGCTATGGATAGAAGTTGAATAACATTCACTGGATTAACGTACATTTTTATTTGTATTTCGAACTCTAAATATATGGCTGGCTTCTCCGTCGTAACTGCAGCAATAATGCTCGTTGGTGACCTTATATGACTTGAAACCCAATTGATAAATACACACGAAAAAAATAACGACGACACACGCTATTACCAGAACTGCTATTACTCCCAATAAGGCGATTTCAAGGTTATCATGAGAGCCGCTCTTTGCACCGTAGTCGCTCTTTGCGAAGATTTATTTCTTTCGTTCATCGGTTCTGCTGTTTGTGAAATTAAAGTTAAAGATAAAGATGAAATTATGCTGCGTTATAAGCTGATAAAAATGTTTACATCATTCTATTCATGAGTTGCAGCGGCAACCCAAAAACGCTGTAATCTCTGTAGATAATGCCTTCGATACGGTGAGCGAAGTGGAATTTCTTCGTACATATACAATTGTAATCAAGTTGCTTTCCGAAGCACGAAGTCAGTCCGTGATTGCGAGCCTTGCCTCTGCCCATATGAGTGGGAAACTGAAGAGTGATTTTTCACAAGTAATTCACGATTGATTGCAATAAACAACACGCCATTTGTTGCTGTACTCATCATTATCATCATGAACATCTAGTAGTCGAAGAATACAACATTTTTTTCCCTTCGAACTTTATTTTTATTTCGAAAACGAGAAAATGTGTATCAACTATTTTGACTGATTGTACTTTCTTTGTAACCCATTTTTATTTCTACAAATTTTCATCCATTCCGCACGGTAAAAACTTTGAACGTTTGCCTTTCGAGAGGGTGATTGTTGGGGGGGGGGGGGGCGGCGCTGGAATGTTACAAATATGCAATTGCGTTATAACACGAACATATATTGACGTGATTTTAGACCGAAATGCGAAAAGGCTAGCTGATTATACGATGCTCTCGCCAAAGAAATCGACGGGCAGTTTCAACCCCTTAATTGTGAGATATAGAAAATAGAAAAAAATCCGTATCCGCGCTTTTCCATTCTCTACATGTATGCAAATTTACATCCCAATCGATCAAAAATTCTCGGAGATACGGTTGAAAAAATTGCATTTTTGCAATAAACAATATGAAATTTGTTGCTATCTGCATCGTTCTCATCTCCAATGTATGGAGATGAGAACGATTTTTTCGTATAGTACACGAAAAAAAAAACATTTTTGTAATTTGAAGTTTTTTCATATCTCGTACCGTTAAAACGTTATCGACGAAAAACGAAAAACACCCCAATTTTCGAGGGTGCTTTTCAACCCTTAAATATAGCGTTCCGCCGATATAAAAAAAATACGTGTCGCCTATTTTTACCCATTCTACAAGCATGCCAAATTTCATCGAAATCGGAGACATTGGCCTCGCAACGTTTCCTTGTTAGTTTATCCGAACGCTCAATTATCCGAACGTTGGCGCGAAAGATACATTGTTGCTCGCTGTCACCGCCGTGAGCAACAATGAGCCACCCAATGCAACTTCTCCTTGTCAAACGGCTGCGAGACTTAGCCGCTCAAAAACGCGTTATAGCCGTTTGTCAATTAAAAATGGACGATTGTATAAAAAAATATATAAAAAAAAGCATTCGACTTTTTTGAGGTGTTTAATATATATATTGTTATGCCAAGGCTTAGAAACGCCTCGGAATGCATCCTGAGTCGTCAGTTTTAGATAAAGACTTTACGCTAAGAAACTGTCCCACGGTACAGTTGCTGTTTCAGCGAATCAAGCGTGGGAGACTAACCGCACTGCTTTCGAAAACCGCGCTTTGCTCGCGGAGTGATATGAAGTAGGGCGGAGTAATACATATTTTTGATAGGCTAAGGTGAATCTTGGAAGGAAGGGAAGTCAGTCGTCGTAACTCCTTCGACTCGGAACGACCTGGAGAATAAGCGAATAGTAGAATTACCGTATACGAAAGTAGAAATAGAAATCTGTTCATTGCGAGTCTCTAAATAAATGTGAGATTGATATAAGAGAAAAACGGAGAATAAAAAGGTTTCAACTTGATTCCACCCCAAACAACCCGGCATAACAAAAAATTGGTGGCAGCTAAAAAGGATACTTCAAACCGGTGATCAAATGCCGTCCAAAAAATGAGAAGCATAATGGTGCTAGTGTAAGTGAAAATTTGATCTGTAACAAACCAGTGAGAATTTGTTTAAATAAAAACGGCGCGTTAATTTACGGAAATGGAAAATATGCTGCACGACTTTCGTGATGCGTTAGAGTCGCTTCGAGAAAAAGTTGACGACCTGAACCAGAAAATTGAAGATTTGGGAGGCAACAGAGAAATACATTCATCAGAAGAACTTAATGAAGGGCCGCCCCAAGAAACTAATCACCAAGTGTCAACTGTAAAACGACTGAAAGAGAGCTTAGAATTTATTACCGAGTTCGAAGGGAACAACATCTCGGTGGAAACCTTTATTTTCGAGATAAAATCACTACTAGAAGAAATCCCAGAAACACAAAAAAATATGTTCACCAGATTAGTGATATCAAAAAAAATCATTAAAGGTGCGCGCAAAGCAATTGACGGTCACGACATTCGAACAACCGAAGAGTTGTTCCAAGTGCTACGTAACAATTTCGGGGATAGCAAGTCCTACGAAATCAGCTTGCTTGAGAGAAGCCAATGCCAACAAAACAGTGAGGGCGTGAATGCATATAATAAAAAATTTTCAGAACATCACGCGAACGTAAAACGCGCAGTGACGAGTGATCGGAGCTTAAACTCTCAACATCGAGCAGTAATACTCCAAAATGAAGAAAAACAAGGGTTAGCACAATTTATTCGGGGACTGTTGCCGAGTATCAGATTATTCGTGAAAGCAGGAAAGCCTGAAACAATAAGAGAAGCGCAAAATCTCGCTCTGGAGACCGAGAAAGAAGAGGAAATGTCGCGGGTTCTGTTCAAAAAACCTTTTAAGGAAAATTCGTCAAACCCGGGAAGGTTTGACGAATGCACGACGAATGCACAAGAGCACGAAAGGAAGAAAATAAAAGCTTTCCGTGCCACGGATGCGGCAATATCGGTCATTTTATCAGAGAATGCCCGAAACGTCACAACACATCGTGGCAGAATTTTCCGTCACGCCACATGCCAAACGTACCACCGAACCATATAAAGTATACCGAATGTCAAGAGATCGAAAAAAACCCCGGAGCAAGCTTCGTGCTCAGGATTCACAGCACCTATGGAGCGCGGGACCACTCCTTCTTGGCGGATACGGGAGCAGCAGTAAATTTGATAAAAGAAAAAAACACCATCGGCCTGCCGGTAAGAACAAAATTCGCATCAATAACTGGCATAAACGACACTCCTATATTCTGTAACCAAGAATGTAAGATTACTCTGGGTAAAACTGATCACACATTCTTAGTAGTCCCAAACGATTTCCCTCTTGATGAAGATGGTATTGCCGGGCGACCATTTTTGGCAGAGGAAGGCGCCATTATCGACATGAAACAACGCATGATAGTTTTCGCTAGAAGGTGCTCGGAGACAAGAATGTTTAAATTAGATCTGTCGCATTCGGGTAACTATTCTATTTCCCGAAGCCAGCTATTGAAAGAAAATACTCGAATTGAACACATTTTGAATGGAAAAGATCGCTATAAGATTTGGGAGATTATCGATACGTATCAAGACGTTTTTTACCTTCCCGGTGATCCATTACCGTGTACAAATCTGGCCGAACACGCAATAGAAACGACCGATCAGACTCCAGTAAATGTCAAACAATATCGATACCCCTTGGCTCAACACGAGGAAATCCTGAGACAAGTAGACGAAATGCATCAAAAAAGAATCATCCAAGAATCGAACTCTCCGTACAACTCACCGTTATGGGTTGTTCCAAAGAAAAAAGACGCGTCTGGCAAACAAAAATGGAGAGTAGTCGTCGACTTTCGAAAAATAAATGAAAAAACTTTACAGGATGCCTATCCTTTGCCCAACATCGAGGAAATTCTTGATCAGCTAGGTACCGCACGGTACTTCTCAGCATTCGATTTGGCCAGTGGATTTCATCAAATCCCAATGAAAATAGAAGATAGAAAAAAAACAGCGTTTAGTACACGCCATGGTCACTTCGAATACTTACGCATGCCGTTTGGTTTGAAGAACGCCCCAGCAACATTTCAGAGGATGATTGACAACGCGCTACGAGGATTGATCGGCAACACTTGCTTCGTTTATCTAGACGATGTTGTAGTCTATGGGAGGACTCTCGAAGAACACAATGAAAAGTTACGCGTATTTTTTTAAAGAATGAGAACAACGAATTTAAAGCTTCAACCTGATAAATGTGAATATCTTCGACCTGAGCTGCAATATTTAGGGCATATTATCACAGAAGAAGGAGTGAAACCAAACCCTGAAACTTGCAGAAGTGTTTCTGAATTCCCAAAACCGAAAAACGTTAAAAATGTCCGCCAATTTCTAGGATTGACAGGATACTATCGGAAATTCATTAGAGACTACAGTAAAAAGGCCAAACCATTGACGCAGCTTCTGCAAAAAAATGTTGATTTTATTTGGGGCACTCCACAGGAAAAGGCTTTTACCACCCTAAAAGGGGAATTATGTAAGGAACCGATTTTGGCGTACCCCGATTTTTCCAAACAGTTCACAATGACCACAGATGCTTCGGACATTACTCTGGGAGGAATACTTTCTCAAGAAAAAAATGGCAAGGAACATCCAATCGCGTATACGAGCCGTGTACTCAATAAAGCAGAACGAAACTATTCAACAACGGAGAAGGAGTTATTGGCGATTGTCTGGTGCATCAAACATTTTCGACCCTACTTGTACGGTCGTAAATTCAAGATCATTACCGACCACCGTCCATTAATCTGGTTGATGAATCACAAAGATCCGCATTCACGACTTGCAAGGTGGCGAATCGCTCTAGAAGATTATGAATACGATATCGTATACAAGAAAGGGATCCTCAACACCAATGCAGATGCGTTTTCGAGGAACCCAGTCTTGGTAAACCGTCAAGTGAACATTGACAATCAGGCATCAGGGTCATCGAGAAGAGAGGAAAGCCCGACACCAGGTACCTCGAAAGAAGACGATTGGCCGAGGAAAATAATAGCGCCCAGGAGAAGAAAGGCTGACCAAGAAGAACTGGAAGAAAACGTGAGCACAAAAAGACGGAGGATTCAAGAAACCGGGGAAATATCAATGGAAGAATTGGAAGAACCACATCAGGACGATGCCCGGGAAGATACCGAACGATTCCTCCAAGAAAAACTGGGAAGAAAAATACTTTTGACGAACTCTCCAATACCCGAGGGTGGTGTAGATATTTGTTTCGTCAGACGAGAGGAAGAAGAACAAGACGAGGCTGCACAGAATTTCGAAGTCTATTCTGAGGAAGACAACCGTGAATTCCATGTAGTAATTGGGGTAGACCAAAGAACAACGACCGATGATTTATCGAGATACATCAAAGAATTATTTTATGCAGCAATTGCCGAAGAATGGAATGAGATTCATGTCGATCACGACAGTTGCATTCGCCTAACTGGTGTTTCGAGGAAAGACATAGAAAAGCTGTGGCGAAATGTTTTTAATAATGGAAACTGTACTGTCTACCTCCACGACAGAGAGCGAATAATCCCACGAGAAGGTGATATCCAGAAGATACTCGAAGAAAACCACAATAGCCCAATAGGAGGTCATGGCGGAATCAAGAAAACCTATTATCGGATATCAGAACATTTCTTCTGGAAAAATTTAAGAAGAGATGTAGAAAAATTTGTAAAAAATTGTGTTATTTGTCAGAGGAATAAGGCTAACAGACACCCGACAAAAATGCCAATGGTAATCACTGACACACCGCAAAAATGCAACGACAAAATTGCCATGGATATTTGCGGCCCATTGCCATTGACTGCTAACCGGAACAAATACATTTTGACGATCCAGGATTGTTTAACCAAATACCTCGTCGCACTCGAACTCAAAGATTTCACAGCCTCGTCAGTAATGAAAATGTTTCTGAAAGGATACGTTAGATACTTTGGCGTACCACGTGCCATCCTAACGGACCGAGGGACGAATTTCACTAGCGATCTGATGAAGAACTTTACGAAAATGTTGGGAATTAAGCACATTACTACGACTAGCTTTCATCCAGAAAGCAATGGTAGTCTAGAAAGAAGCCATCAGGTATTGAAAGATTATTTGCGACATTTCTCTAACAAAAATGCGGACGACTGGGACGAACGAATCCATCTAGCAAACTTATATTACAACACGTCTAAACATGAAAGTACTGGATTCACCCCTTACGAATTAACGTTCGGAAACAATCCAAGATGTATCTCTTCGCTGAAAAGGACCAATACCACTTACTACACTGAGTATTTGGAAAACCTACAAACGAAAATTACAACAACAATGGAGGAAAGCAAACAAATTATCGCTGACAGCAAGAGACGGACGAAAGAACGATATGATCGGCTGATTAATCCACAAGAATTTCATCCTGGGGATTTCATTTGGCTAAAAAGAGATAGTACA